>JAUDYJ010000003.1:61331824-61791824 GCA_030761175.1 Masticophis lateralis | reverse complement strand
AAATATCACTTAAGCATTTATTTTGTCCCAATAACATTAAATTGTTTTGTTTGTTTTAGCCTGTTTTGATGTTGAAGCCAAACCACCAAAACAAAAGTAACAATTTGTGAACTTTTTTTTTAATCTAGTTAAACTGATTTGTCATTTTAGTAAGAAAATATTGTGCAAGCGGCTTTGTTTATACCTATTTATTGTAAGAAGATTCAAGCCATCTACTATATAATTATATCTGCTTTTATATGAATTGACTGTTTACTTGGCTTGTTTTCTAAATTCATTTCCCAGATGAAATATTACTTTCTGTGTTCCAAGTAAACATTAGTTAAGGCAGAAAAAAAGCATTTTATTGTGCATTATTTTTTACAAAGCTCTTATCTATTGACCTTCTCCCTGTAGAAACCTAAGAAACTGCTTTATATCAGATGTATTCAGGGACCTGTCCATTCTCATTTTTTATTTTTTTCAGAGGTTTCTTTATCCCACCTCTTAAATAATTGCTTGGGATGGCTTACCAGGCAAAATCAAACTGAAACACACAAAATCAGCTGAGTGCCAGAGCTGAGCTCGCGTGCCCACCGATATGGCTCCACGTGCCACCTGTGGCACCCATGCCATAGGTTCGCCATCACGGATTTAGTGTGTTCTTTGAACTGGTCCCAACATGGTTGACTTTAATTCTCACAGGACCCTGAGAAATATGTGGTATGTGAACACAAAGAACTATTTGTAAACAAAATGTACTTTAATTAAAATTCTGCATTTGGGGAGAAACGTAACACCTTGGTACACACTGTTCAGTACAGTTTATTGTCTAATACTGGTAGGATGATTCAGAGAGATCCCCAAATAGGCTTCATCAAAGTCTCCTGCATCTTTGGCAGCGTATCAAAATCATTTTGCTCAATCCCAGTGCATGAAGATTATACCACTGTGCTGATTACGTTTGTACCTACTGAACCTGGATTTTTTGTACCTCAAATATTCTGTACTGTGGAGCAGCTGCCTTTTTATCTGCTGAAAAACATCAGATAAATAAAAATCCGTAGCCTTCCAGTATGCCTTCTGTACTTCTGTGGGATGCAGATAAAACAATGTTGCTACCTTATTAATTTGATATATTATCTGTTGCTTATCATCATACATAAACCACAAGGCTTATGTATAATTCAGTTTTTAGCATGTTTGAAGTACTTCATGTTAGTTTCTGGTATTGCCTTTAGAAGCATGAGAGCCATTACATTGTTTAGCACAGAGAAAGATGGGGAAATTCTGGAAAAAAAACATCCACATTCCTTTCCATTCCATATGTCCTACTGGATCCAGAAAAGCCTGTGCTGATTAGAGTAGAGTAGAGTAGAGTAGAGTAGAGTAGAGTAGAGTAGAGTAGAGTAGAGTGGGGTAGGGTAGGGTGAGTAGGGTAGGGTAGGGTAGGGTAGGGTAGGGTAGAGTAGAGTAGAGTAGAGTAGGTGGAGTGAAAGGGGAAAGGGATGGGAAGGGAACGGAAGGGAAGGGAAGGGAAGGGAAGGAAGGAAAGGGAGGAGAGGAGAGGAGAGGAGAGGAGGAGGGAGAAAAGGAGAAGAGAAGAGAAGGGGAAAGAAGAGAATAGAAGAGAAGAAGAGAAGAGGTTTAATTGGCCATGTGTGATTAGACACACAAATAATTTGTCTCCAGTACAGAAGCACTCAATATACTTGCAAAACAAAGATAATAATTTTCTTTCCTCATGGGTTTCTCCTGCTTGACTTTATGAAGTTACCAGAGGAGGATAGAAGGAGCAGTGGCTCCCACACTGTGCAGAATGAACTCTTAATGCCCTTTCCCTGGGCAGCATCCCCCATGCTGCCCGTGTACTAGCAGAGTGTCCCTGAAATGCTAACTCTGTTTGGCATGTTAGTGATGTAGGTGGCAGTGTTTCCATTCAGCTGCAACAACAACTTTTTGTTTTTTCCCCTGTATGATGCCTGCTTGGCAAGCCTTCCAGAAGAACATGAGCTATTAGCAAGAGAGAAAGACCCAATAATAGCTTAATCAAATGATTTAAATGCAGCCATACACCATTACTCTACAATCGTGCTAAGTCGATGTAGTGTGACTATATTTGCATAAGAAACAGCTTATTGCAAACATGGAATTGGGGGCAGACTGTAGCATTAATCAAACTTGCATTCATATCTACAAAAAGAATCAGGCCAGGCTTCTAAGCCCAACTACAGGTGGATGTAGTATGTTCTTGTTGGGATATAATATGCTGGACTGAATAGCAAAGGAAAAGAATACATATCCCATTATGTATATGATAGATACCACATAATAAATGTGATTGTTGTTGTTGTTGTTGTTGTTGTTATAAATCATCAAGAAGACAGTGGTTGTTGACAGAATCAATTTTATAAAATGAAATGCAATTTTAATTTAGTTAATCACTGAAGGATATGAGAAGTGAAGTATTCGCTGAATTGTTTTGATCTCTCTTAAACATTTCACAATGGAATTGTATAACACACAGTGATAACATGGATCATCTCTTGAGTCCTACAACGTTATCTTATATGACACACGATCAGCTGGCATTGCCTTCCAATATATAGCAGCAGGAGTACAGCAGCAAGGAACACTTGATGGCCAACATATTTATTATTTTCTTGAGTATACTCTTCGTAGAATGATTGCAGGCAAATGTAAGAGAATAAATGAATTTCAGTCTCCTCTGAACTGCACAGATTTCTTAAGGAGAGTAAATACCAAAGGGCAACATTTCTCCAGCTGAAGGACTTTTATTGGAGACAGGATCATACCCATGTGTAAATCGCTGTTCATGATTTGATATAAGTTGAAATAAAATAAATAAAAATAAATAAATAAATTTGTAGGTTTAATACAAGTACTGGTGTTGCTACTTTTCATATTTTGGAAAGTCTTCAAAAGATAAAGCTTTGAAAAATATTCCTTATAGTTTTGACTGCTATTAACCCAAGGGCATTGCATAATCAGCAGTTTATCATATTAATAGCCACTTCTGTTAACCAAGACTATAGGCTTGTGCATATACTATTCATTGAATACATCTGGTATTTAACACCAACTATCCTATGCACCTCTGTTTGGAGGAAAAATATGCATACATATTCCACATGCATAGATCTAGTTGTTTCAATTCTAACAACTTTGTGATGCTTTACAATATATAGAAGATTGCTAGCGTGTGAGTGAATATTTTAAGTGGCACTATTATAGTGTTATAAGCCAACCCTAGAGGAATAATATTGTAGGTAAATTCTGTCAAAGCCTCAAGATGAATTACAATGCAAGAGAGAATTAAATGATAAATACAGTTAAGCAAAGACTGTACTAAGTTTAGCCTGCAATTTAAAATTCATAGTCTTGTCTTCCTCTAGATAAAAATGAGTCATTTTGATGGGGAAGGTTACCATGTCTGCAATACATTTAACATTAACTTTGTTCCTATTCATATATCAAGATAATACATGATTATTAATAGGTTGTCAGAAATGATAACATCAACAGTTATCTAATACGGAGCATTTGCCAACAGATACAGAATGCATATTCTTTTTGATGGTTCATACTTTGGAACCGAAATACAACTAAGTCCAAAATAGAGAAATTCTATTCAATACGCTACTCAGCAACCCAATATATTTAAACCATAAATACCTGCATGCAGAAGCATAACTTCGAAGCTAAGAGAGTATTTTAGCTTTTCAATACCATTGTTTTAAGACAGCCTATCTCAACTGTGGTTCCATGAAAGTTTACAAGGGGTGCCATAAGAGATTGTGGTTGGGAAAAAAAAATTCTGACTTCATGCCTCACACTATATCAGGGCTCACAGCAGTATAAATTTTTACCTACTTCCTTCTGCTACCAGCCTACTGCTTTGTTGGTAAATATAAAGTATCGATCGTATAGTTTAGAAGTGAATTGTATTGTGAAGTTTTTGAATTTTTTATGATTTTTACACAGGGGTTCCTTGATACTTGAAAATTAGTTCAAGGTTTCTTCAAAGGTAAAAATGCTGCTTTAAAGAAAAGCTTTCCTCAAGAATAGTCCATTTTATCAAATCCATAAAATAATATCTTTTGACCCCCATAAATATTAAGGGAGGGGCAGCTAGGATTAGTTCAGAACTTAAATCAGGTGCAAATAATGATAATTCATGCATCTAAATGGTTAAATGGATTCCAACATGGAATGTTATATATTATCCAGTATTAATACTTTGGACTAATCTTTGTTGCAGATACTTCTAACATTGCATTTTAATATTACATTTTATGTAACATTTCAAATATTTTATTGGTGATTGACACATGGTTAGGTTAAGGTAGCAGAGTCCTGTCAATCCCTTCTTGTTACTGAAATCCAGGTCATTGATTTCAAATATTTGTATCCCTCTTTAATGGTCTTTTCTCACTGCTAAATATAACAGAATAAAAGAGTTGGAAGGGATCTTCTTCCAATTCCCCACTCAAGCAGAAACCTTATACTATTTCAGATAAATGGTTGTTCTTCTTAAAAACCTCCAGTCTTGGAGAACCTACAACTTCTGGAGGCAAGTTGTTCCACTGATTAATTGTTTTACCCTGTTAGGAAATTTCTTCATAGTTCTAGGTTGGTTCTCTCATTGATTAGTTTCTGTCCGTTGCTTCTTGTCCTGCCTTCAGGTTTTTGGAAAATAGGTTGACGCACCCATCCCCCCCTTCTTTGTGGCAGCCCCTGAGATATTGGAACACTGCTAACATATCATCCTAGTCCTTCTTCTCATTAAACTAGACATACCCAATTCCTGCAATCAATCGCCAATAAAATATGTTTTAGCCTCCAGTCCAAGTCCATCTGAAAGTTCTTCAGCCCTTATTCATAGAATATAGTCTCTTGTCACCTGATTGTGAATCCATTCGGATTTCTTTGCATTGTTCTTAAATTTTGATGGCCAATATTCGAAAATATTCTTTAGGAACCAGGTTGTGTAGCTTTCAGAAGATAAAATTTAAGCAGAAAAAATGGAATAACATTTTTAACTGTTTCAAAGCTACTCTACACAGATTATAACCAAAAGCCCATTCTTCTTATTGTGATATGTATGTATGTATGTATGTATGTATGTATGTATGTATTGTTTCCACAAAATAAGACCCTGTCTTATATTTTTTGAACCCTGAAATAAGTGCTTGGAGAAATATTCATCATGAAGATGAATAGCTTACTCTGTTCTGTAATTATTATTTGGACAATGGTGGACAATGATAAAAGGAACAGATATTCTCTAGTGACATCATAATATTTCCTAAATTGATGAGGTTTTTTAACTTAATGGGAATTAGGGCAGGTAAACACAGGTTTTGTGAAGCATACTGCTGTGTTCCTATCCCTATCGATTTTTCAGTTGTGATTTTTTAAAAAAGCAATTGCTGTTAAATGAAAACGATGAGAATTGTTAAAACTTTGTCAGTATTTAAATGTATGATTTCTTTCTTTCGTTAACTTTCAAGATTTTTTTTTTCATGCTTGGTTCAGTTATACTACCATAACTGAGTTGAGAATAAGCTATAAAATGTATCAAGATATAGCAAGATCAAACAGACAATTTTTTTTATTGTATGTATGTATGTATGTATGTATGTATGTATGTATGTCATCAAATGCTGCCTTTGAAAAGAAGAAAAAGTACTGCTTGAAAATCTGACAGACAAAGTCCAAAATGTTTCTGAAATGTTAGCTTAATATACTGCATTTTATTATTAGCTCAATAGAAAACTAAAGGGGATTGTTGTTTTTACATATTCCAGGCAGATTAAGTTACTCTTAATATAACTTCAAGATCAGTCAACAATACTAAATGGCAAACTGTTAAGGAGGTTGAGTTACAAGCTTCTCATTTGCTGCAGCACTGCTCGTTCCATATTTTTAACCCATAGCCCTTGTTGGGATTAGTTAAAGCAATGAAAATAAAAGCTCTATTCATTACGTAGGTCTCAATATTTCCCCTACTGTGAATAACATCAAGGAAAACCTTGTTCATAATTGTACTGGACTTCTAATAGAAATCAAAGAATTGCATAACACTTTTAGTTCTTCTTCAACAAGGAATTAACAGGAAAACCAGCAATGGAGGTTGCTTCATAAATGAAAATAGGTTTCTTAAAACCTATTCCTCTCAAGAACTAATAAAACTGGGAACTGTTAAATTACATTTCTTCTAATTTTCCACCACAACACACACAGTTCAATAATAGTATTTTCTTGTATAATATTCCCACTAACCCCAGACCCTTTGTAATATTTAGGTAGCAAAACTTTCCAGAAAGTTTCCATAGGAACTATTAGGTGGAATAAATGAGACTGGCAGTTTTGTTCTTGAAAGGTCCTTGCTTGTTTTTTTGCTGACATTTCATTACCTAAACTAGGTAATGAATGTAGGAAGTTTGATTAACAAAGATGGTTGGCTCTTGTATTTAATTCAGGCCATCGAATTTGTTTCTTTAAAAGATAAACTGGTGAATTCTTGATTATTAACCAAATCCAAAGTTGTTGCCTAGAATACTTACTCCAAATAGCTTTTATGGTCTATATAACAGTGTGCATCCTAAATCTCTACTGAATATAACTGAATTGTTTATTTCACATTACTGTTTTATTTTACTAGATTTGATAGCTGTAAAATAAGATGAGTTCTTAGTTTTGACCTAAAGTTTCACCATTGGGATCCTGTTCACTGGTGCAATTTAGATGAATGCCACAGGAACAAATTTATATTAAGATTTCCTACCTATCCTAGCGTTTACAATATTTGTGCATCATGCAATCCATTTATTCTTCCAGCGAAATAGGTGAGCACATATTCTGCAGAAAACAAATTGCTACCTTCTGTTATTGTTACTATTAAGGAGCACCATGTTCAAGAGTAATAATGTGGAAATTGTGTTATTACTTGATTGGATTACATCTGAATCTGCTGCCCCATCGTTAGAGTTTCCCATCTCATTGCTCATTTTAGTTAGCATCTGGTTCAGCATTTAGCAAAATAATTAGAAAATAAGAAATTAGGTAAGATTCTCTAGCATCCAAGTGTGATTTGGTTCAGAACACCTCTAGATAATATTTTAAGATTACTATGATCAACACTGTAAAAACAAGGAAATTAATTCCAACACTATCTAAGAAGAGCATATCAACTTCATGGTAGTTGGTACTCACATTTTCCACATTTTTTATATTATTTGGGAGAATTGGAAGATGTTTTAGAGTCAAACTAAATAAAGTTAGGGCTGTATGACATTAAGGAATCTATTTCACCCTTAATATATAAACTGTCCCTCCTAAAACAGGTTCTGATCCCACCCATTTTTGCAGTGCTGTGTTCCTCCTATCATTCCAGCCCCCAAACCAAAGGAAGCTGTGTATTCCTGAACTGCAGAAAATAATTACTATTAGTCCAACTATTCTAAACCTTACAGCAAATTAGGAGAAAGGAATTCAGCTTCTATAATTTATGATGAATATTATCAACCTTTTTTTGTCAATTACACTACATGCTGTAAGATATATTCGTAACCCAGTGTAGTGTTTTCAACTGGCAATTCAGTCGTGGAAGCTATTGAAAATTAAATTCAAATTATATGTTGCAACAGCAAACACAGTTGGGGGTTAATACAACCTTATTAATACTAGCAAGTTGTTTTGCTGTAATTTCATGTTCAACTTTCTGTAGGGTCAGGTTCCTAGCACTCTTTTTACTTTGCCTGGAATCCTGTCTTGGGTGATGGAATGTGTGTTGTTTTTGAAAATAAAAGTTGTTAGATTTTTATCATCTTCTGCCAATAGACATTTTATCATGCAAAATTATGTAGCACAGATACATAATTCAGTAACTTGCAGATTTCAAGTGCACAAGCTTACGTTGTACAAGACATGATTATTTGTTTGTAATACTCATTTATTTCTAAGATGTGTGCCTTCCTTTTATAAATATATTCCAGGGCTATAGAAAATTAACGCTGTAGGAATTTCTAAAGCAGCAGAATCAACATTAGCGATGTGAGAATCTCAAAAGAACCCGTCTCAACTAGTCTCTGAACTGGCATTAAAGGCTTATGTGCTGTGAGATTTAAATATTCACATTCTGTCTGGTGTAGATTAGAAAATCATAGCAGTCACTTGTTAGACTAGAGTATGCATTGCACATGGAATTGTCTTTTTGTGTAGCCTGGGGACTTCAGTTAATACAAAACTCGGAAAGACCTATGTTGAACCCACTGCATTAGCTGCCAATGTTTTTTGGGAGGCAAAATGCAAAGTTCTCTTATTACCATGAAAGCTGCACAGAGTTTAAATCCAGGTCACTTGAGAGAAATCTCTTTCTGAGGCAACCTCCATATTCATCTGAGAAGATTCGCTTGAGGTTCTACAACTCTGGTGAACACAGAACATTGAGTTTTCTCTGTTGCTGACCAGCATTCCTTGCAGAATTAAGGGACTTATTAGCTTGTGCTTAACATGCATTGTTTTTTGTACAGGTGTTTTCACTGTTAATTATTTTCTGCCTGTTAATTATTTATTGATAATGCCACCGTCTTGATTTTAAATCTGAGAGCCAGAAATATACCAAGTTCATAAATAAATAAGAGAGAGGTGCACATTTAGCTTTTTAGGTAATATGCTCTTAAGGATTCTGGTAATGATAAATCTTGTGGGTAATAAAGTACTCATTTCTATTATAATGGAAAACTATTATAATTCTGCGTTTACAGAATTGCAGGTCAAACTAGTTGGTATTTCTGATGAAGAAAATTGATTTTGTTACTTAAATATACAGCAGTTTATGAAAACCTTTCACACAAATATTTCCACAAAAGTTAATGTGTTCCCATCAAAATGACAGTCTTCTGATTAGTGTGCATGTGATTATGTGTGTGTTGTTAAAATAACTTGTTCACCATATTAACACTTAACATCTTCTACCAACCTCTCAAACATGACTGATTTTGAATCATTTTCTTTTCTGTGAGAAAAATGTTGGCTTTAGCACACAAGAAAATACTTATTTACCCCAGGGGCTTTCTTCATTTAGAAACTAGAGGCAGCCCTTGGTGGGAAAGGAGTTAAGCATGAAAATGTGTTCTGGGATGGAAAGAAGGAGAATGATGAGATAATTCTCTAGATTAAAGTTTGAAACTTCCAGATAGCAAAATGAAGTCCAGTTAAATTGAATCAAAAAGAACATTTGATGGAAGCGTATTTTACTTGAGTAGAAATAGATAAATGATCTAACTAGAAACTGTTGAGTTTAATCTTCATTTTCTGTGGATTCAGTCATTTTTATTCTTCACACCATGGAAGGACATGGTGTTTTGCTGTCAATTTGAATCAGTTTTTCTGATCTGATTACTTATGTCTTTATTCTGTGTTATTTATGTCTTTAAAGCAAATTTTCTTTTATTGGTAGCAGATCAGCATTATCATGTTCCCCCACTGAATTCTTATCCTGCATTTACTTACATATGTTCTGTAGGATCTTTTTCTTATTATATAAATTTGAGTTGCTGGAACCCCTGATTGGAATGGCTCTGCAATCTATCTTTGTCAATATTGCTTATTCCATTTCAATATTTGAAACTAAAAAGGGTTTGTTTTGCAGGATCCAATCTGGATTGGTCAGCAGGACCAGAGGTTTTGTCTTCTGAGCTTTCAGACTCATACTGGAGCTCATCTTCAGAGAACTTCTCTCTAGGAGAATGTGCACTTTTCTGTGTGTGACATTTATACTGCCTGTTGTATGTCGCTTTTTAGATGTTGATTGGGTGTGTGTTGAGTCATTAGCTGTCATTTACTTGTGTTGCCTAGACCTCACCTTCTAAGTACTTGATAGGCTGATGGTAAATCAGCACTCCTGTTGATTGATGAGGGGCCTGTTTCCCAGGCTTCCGTGGCTGTTTTTGTGCCTGCTCATCCAACAATCTTAATAGCTGCAAAATTGAATGTATGTCCCAGGGGAAAAATGCACTTGCCTTCGGTACCGAGGCGAGATATCAGACAGAGATGTGAGCATGCACGCTATGCTTGCATACGCCTCTTCTGTGCATGCACAGAACCTTCTGCACATGCGCAGAGGGTCAGCACACGGAATATGATGACATCCAGGCAGGAGCCGAGCGGGACATCAGCAGCACCGGGGAAGAGTCGGCACGTCCTCTCTCTTCAAGCGGGTCAAGCAGCTTTTGCTGCAGCTTGGTTGCTCCAGCGGCTTTGGCTCTTTCTCTGGTCATGCCTTTCCCAGGTCTTCCCCAGCTGGCCGCATCAATATGGCTGACAGTGTCAAGAGGGAGATCGCGGCCGGTCACTTGCTACGCTGCCGAAACCCCTCAAGCCAACATGCTGATGAAACCCAGCCAGCAATTTGCAAAGGTTTGCAGCTTGCTGGGAGGGAGAACCGATTCAAATTATCCCTACTGCCTTGAGGTGGTCGAATTTCACCCCTGGTGTGTCCTTGTTCGTTAAAGTGTGAGGCTACCAATGGGTTCAAAAAGAGTTTGCTACATCACTGATTCCTATTAATCATGTTCACTATTGTTTATTCCCTGTGAAATTAGTTTGCCTCCTAAGGGGAAAGAAATCAGATATACTATATGGCTCACTGATGGCCTTATAGCAATTATTTCATTATTTTGTTTTTATCTTTGTACTTGTCAGTAAGGCAGCATGGTGCTGAAGGCCCAGTTCTCTCCATATATAAGGTCATATCAGGTAAAGTGCCCCCTAAAGATAAATGGTAATAGTAAGAACTGCAAAGTCACTACCCCTTGGGCAAAAGGCAGGATTGAAGATTGAAGAATACAAAAGTTCTGGGAACAAAAATTTGAGATTCCCATCCTTTTTATTTAAACATTTTATATAGCCACCCATCATTTAACCAACTCTGAGGAGCTCCCAATCAAAAGTTAAAACCGCATAACATGCAGCGATGGTATATTTATTGATAGATTGATTTGATTTTTCCTCCTGCTGTTATTACTTTATCAGCAACTCGAGGTGATGAACATAGCTAATACTCCTTCCTCCTCCTATTTTTCCTACAACAACAACCCTGTGAGGTGGGTTGGGCTGGGAAAGAATGACTAGCCCAAAGTCACCTAGCCAGCTTTCATACCTAAGACGGGACTAGCACTCACACTCCTAGTTTCCAGGCCACATCTTAACTACTACACCAAGCTGACTTTCTATACTATGCTCAGTATTTAAACATTGCTTTTGGTTTAAAAGTCTCCATTTTCTCAGAGGTAATATATTGGCAGCCTTATAACTCCAGGGGTCAGGCCTGAAGCTCATGATAAATAGGGTAGATGCTAAAAATCTTCCCTCTCTTCCCATTAACCTTTTCCCCCAACACACTGCCCAGCAAACAGTCCAAGATGAAATAGATCACCCTTGCCATAAGTCTCAAGTTTAGTTATTGGCTGGGGCTATTCAAACGTATGCCAGAGGCTAAGTTTCATTGTTACAAATTGCCCATCCTTGGCCTTTGAGATCAAGCCATATTTCAATTTTGTCAAGAACAGAGAAAAAGTGGGAGGAATCTGTTAGACTACTACTGAACTCTGCTGTAGGTCAGTTGAACTTAAAGACTTCTTAATTGATTGTTTGCTGAACATTAAATGATGTTGCCAAAGGCTAAATCCAAGTGGATTATGGCTCTGCATACTGATATGTGGGTGTAATTACATATTGGTGGAGAGAAGACATCCATTGAAGCTCTAACAGAAGGGGAACTTTTTCTGCAGTAGCCCTTAATCTATGGAACATCTTCCTTTCAGAAGATTAGAATGCCCCAACCCTGTTAGCTTCTGTAAAGATCTGGCTATGTCCTAGTGGTGAAATCCAATTTTTTTTACTACCAGTTCTCTGGGCATGGCTTGGTGGAAGGATACTGCAAATTCTCCATTCCCACCTCACTCCAGGGGAAGGATACTGCAAAATCTCCATTCTCTCCCCACTCCTGGGGGAAGGATATTGCAAAATCTCCATTCCCACCCCACTCTGGGGCCAGCCAGAGGCGGTATTTGCTGGTTCTCTGGACTACTCAAAATTTCCACTACCAGTTCTCCAGAACCTGTCAGAACCTGCTGGATTTCACCCCTGCTATGTCCCCGACCCCAGAATGCTACATATGCCAAGGGCCCCCACCTCCTGGCTACATTGTTAACAGGCAAGATGTCTTATATGTACTCGAATTAGAAGTTTTAATGTTTTTTTATTGATTTAATGCTTTTATTATTTTTATTGTTTTGAAATGTTTTAAGATTTTAATTGTAATATATGTCTATGGAGATTTTCAGTCATCCAGGTCATGGTTGTCCCAAAGGTGCTTTTTCAAAAGGCAACTGGACTTCGTTGTCTTTGAAGATGTTTCATTTCTCATCCAAGAAACTTCTTCAGTTCTGAAGTTGGACAAGAAACTTCTTGGATGAGAAACATCTTCAAGGAAAACATTTTCACATGTTTATTTTTTGTTGTTGTTCTCAGTGATAATTGAGCCTTAGCTTTCTGCTATTATCTAGATAGAATAAGGTGTTGCAAAAACATAAAGCTAAAACAGTCTTCCCAACTCAAGGATTTATCATGGCAGGAATTATAGGCAGTTGTAATCCAGTCATCAGGAAAGAATCTAGGGGAACGAAGAGCGGAGCTACACCTGCATCACCCACCAAGCTCCAAAGCCCATATTATTTCCTATTCTAGTTCTATGTTAGTCTCCCTCCAGGTTCTCCATCTTGATGTATAGAAAGTCAATATAAATCAACCCTTGGGCAATTCTGCATGGTAAATTCAAATTACTTGCTTCTCGATAGTGCTCCAAGTGTTTCTGAAGTGGACTAAAAATTTCAATCCAGATTGCAGTGGACCAGCAGTGGGACTAGATTGGTGCACAATCCTGATTAAGGCTACCTTATATTGGGATTGGTTGTTCCTCCACTTCTTGCTCTTCCCAGTAGGCAAGCTTTATTGGCTGACCCCTGTGTGTCTCCTAGTACCCCTCCTCTCCTTTTAAAGAATGTGGGGTTTTCCCCCAGTAATCCTTTTTTCCTTGTGCTTTCCCAAATGTTTGCATCACATGGATGCCTTTAGACCCCCTTCCCAAATTCTCTCCTTTGACACTAATGTAGAGACTATTTTCCCTCTTCATTGTATCATTCTCGCTTCAATAGTACAAACTTTAAAGAAAAGGGAACACATTGTTCCTTTGTTCCACTATGGGTCCATAGAAACATTATGGCAAAAGGATGATGGTTCAGCTTTGTTGAAGCAAAGTAGCATGCACAGAAACCTTTTAGTTTTGTTCCAACATGCCGGTGTTGCAATTTAAACATTGAAACAAAACAAAAAGAAATGGGATTATTGCAGCACAACAGACATGGGATGGGAAAAAAGGAGAGTATGTTTCACCCAGCCTGTTCGGAAACCAAAATGGTGCCCACTGAGATAGATGAAAGCAGATATGGCAGAAGGTGAAGAAAATAGAAGTAGGCTTAATGGTGATTATTTATGATCATGGCGGGATCAACTGGAAGGGTGGGGGGAAAGGAAGCTAATAGCACCCAGGATGAAATAGTCATTCAAAGTATTGACAAGTTGCTAGAAGGCAAGGGTTGTGTCAGGCTCTGGAGGTGTCATACACATGAAATGAAGGGTGACAGACCAACAGTTTGGAAGAAGTTAAGATGGGTCATAATGGAAAACAGCAGGGGTGGGCTGCTGGGGGTTCACAGGAGTTCATGAACCTCTAGCTAAGATTCTGTGCAGTTTGGAGAACCCCCAAATCCAACTCCTGGCTGGCCCTGCCCACCCACGCACCACCCATCCCAGGAGTCCCCACACAGCCCATTTTGGTTGAAGGTAAGTGCAGGGCATGCATGGAGGCTCGAGGAGGGCAAAAAATGAGCCTGCTGGAAGTTCGGGAAGGTTGGAAACTCCAGAGGACCTCCAGAGCCTGGGAAGGCTGTTTTTGCCCTCCTGGAGGCTCGAGGAAAGCCTCCGAAGCCCAGGGAGGGTAAACACACACACACCCGGCTGTGGTGCAGGATGCCAATTAGGCCACGTTCACCTTAGCCATACCCACCCAGCAACTGGGCAGAGAATCCCTTTCTAAAATTTTTGAAGCCCACCCCTGGAAAACATACATTTGAAACAGTGGTTCAAAATAATAATGGGTTGTGCAATTGCAGCTACCTAGCAGTGGCTGGGTTATCTGTTCCTATTCTTAAGAAAAGTTGGGTGGCTCAAACTGGCCATAAGACAAGGTCACCTGACTTTGTTTCAACTTCCAGTTTCAATGACTGCCATTCTCAGCTTGAAGAGTAAGCCTTCAGTTCTGGTTAACAAACTGCATGCAGTGGAATATTATGAGAGCTAATGTGGTATAGGAGCCAAGGACTATAAGTGAAGAGACCTAGTTTCTAATTTACCCCTAGCTCTGGAAACACTCTGAATGATTTTGAGCCAGTTGCTGTTCTTCAACCCAATCTACCTCTTAGCACAGCTATTAGGGGAAAAAATGGAAGGAGAAAGCACTATGTATATATTCTTGAATTGCTGTACAAAAAGATATGATGACAGTGAAATAAATAATAAGTATAAAATAGTGGTAGGCATCCACATTCATTCTTTCTTGTACCTTAGTCAGCCAAAGACCTAGTATCTACAGCAGGTCTGACCAGCATATTCTAAAAGGGCAGGTCATGGTTGTTTTCCTGATATTAAAACATGTTAAAAGCCACTAATCATCCCATTAATTTATCAATTTAGGAAAATGTATTTTGTGTATATAAGAAGGCATTATATAAATAAAATTATACGAAATCCTATTCTGCATATACAAATTCCTGGGTGGGTTTGAAGGGACTACCCTGTGCAGTTTCTCAATGATAAGCAGTCTTATACAGATAGTCAATTTGATACTTGAGAAATTTTGGGAAATTTTTCCTACTGTCTTTCGCCATTATTTCAGGGTAGAGTTGGGATGACTGGATGGAGCTAAGCATTTACTGGCCATATGCCCTTCCTGACACCATGGAGTTCATAGCAGATATTTTTTTCTTTGCAATTTTCAGGCTGCCACTAATGGAATTAAAATGTCCATTAAGAACTGAAGGCACCAGTCTGCATGACTATATGATAAAAATCATGTGTTACTGTCACAAAAAGTTAGCAGCATTAATTTAACACACTGATAGGTAGGGAAAAGAGTTTATTGTTGTTTAACAAATTGTTGTAAGCACCTAACTCTATTATTCTTTTCTTCTTGGTGGAACCGTTTCTGTTTAATATTATTCTGTTACATTGAGTCACAGTTATTTCAAATAAATGGCAAAAAGAAGCATTAAAGTTAATTGCATTTTCACAAGGTTGTTTTTTTTTCTCTCCCCTCAAGTGCTGAAGCATCAGTAGCTTCATCATTCGTACCATTCCTATAATTTTGTTCTTGGAAAACCCACATCTTTTTCTGCTTGCCTTTTCTGCACAATGTTATACTGAAGAATACTATACATATTTGAAAAGCTAACTGCCTTTTTTGTTGCAAAATGGGTTTTAAATAGCAGTAACACCCACTAGCTGGTACAAAGCTTCGTACTGTGCATGCAGCTTTTCACTCCAGAACATTCAGTCTGAAAAGCTGATATTGTGTTAAGTTCCCATCGATCACTGCTGCTGTTACAATATATATACCATTAGCCACCATTGTTCTTCATGAAATATGGAGTCACATTTAGGACTCAAGTGCAAAAAAAGAAAAGAATTTGGTGAGGAAAGGACAGATGGACAGGATTTGTATGATTTCTATCTTGCCTTTAATCTATATAGCGTAAAGAGGTATACATAATGTTCCTGATTCTTATTTTCTCATTAAAAACAATCCTGTAAAGTAGTTTAGGCTAAGAGAGAATATCTGATCCAAAGACCCCACTGGATTTCATCCCCACAGTCCCCCAATTTCTAACCCAGCACCTTAATCGTTATATCAAACTAGCTAGCTAGATAACTAAACCAAATGAGTAGCCAATGAAGTTATTCTGTCAAAATATTGTTCAGGAGTGCAGTTTAAAATAGTGCAATTCAGCAAGCATGTATTGCTATAAAAAATTATTTAAAATAAAACAGTCAAGATTATAACAAAAACTTAAAGCATGCTGATAGCTTTTGGAAATTGCAAAAGCAAGGTGGGGGGGATTTGTGGTAATGGCTCTCATGCTTAGTCAATAGAACAATTTGCCACAGCCAACTCACTGTGGCCAATTTGCTATAGGACAATTTAAAAATTCAACTTAATTACTTAAAATAATTTTTTTTTAAATCTTAATTTTTGTCATTTACTGTATATTTCGTTCTTTCCCTCCTTTTGCATTCTTTTTTTAATGATTCCATTCCACCATTTCTTTGATATTAGCGTAACTCTTGTCCAACAGCCAGTTGGCCATGGTGAGTTTGCTGTGGCAAATTGTCATAGACCCCTTGGGAGCACTATTTGTAGGTGAAAAGAAAGCTTCCAAATGAATTTTGGAAAATTAAAAAATATTAGAGGAATCTAAGAGTGGTAATGGGTGCAGTTGGAATATGAACCATAGGGAGATTGTTTCAGAGACAATATTATAGCAACTTCTTAAACTGACATATTGTGTTACTTCTTTGTGTTACAATACCATGAAAATATTGTGCTTCTAACTATAGAAGAGCCTGCATAAGTGCTGCAGTGGTGTTACTTATTATATTAAATTTCTGTTAGATATTATAATAATTCAAAATGCAAAATCGTGAGGACTAAGACATACAGTGGGGCAAAAAAGTATTTATTTCACTGTTGTCATATCTTTTTGTACAGCAATTCAAGAATATACACATAGTGCTTTCTGCTTCTATTTGTTCCCCTAATAGCTGTGCTAAGAGGTACAGTGGGGAAAAAAAGTATTTAGTCAGAATTTTAGTTGCAAATTCACTATCTACAATTCATGTTGTAATATACTTAGCTGAAACCGTGATAATAAATTTTGATAGCAGTTATGTCCGATGTTCTCTAATAAGATTCATTTGTTTCAACCTAAATATAAATATCACTGCATAATTAGGCTTGCTCTCAGGCAAAGGATTACATCCAGTATCATTTAGTGGCAGGATCTCTGTTTGTCATCAGATGTGTTGCTCTGATGTTTAATTTGCCAAACTGCTGCCAGAACAGCTTAGAGAAGGAAAAATAATGATTCAGGAAGGACGAGCAGAAAGAAAGGGCATTGTACCAATGAAAGCGTAGACCACTGCTAGAGAGCTCATCCTCCAAGAAGTCCTTTGTATACCTGGAATCATCTTACTCCCATATGTCAGACGTATCCAAAGGTGGGCATCACATAATGTAACAACCAGTTCACCCAGAACTGAAAATGTGACTGTGCGGCTTCAACGGGATAGCGTCGGGATGAGTGAGTGGGTCCAGCTGCTAGTTGGAATTACCGGTTCACCTGAAACAGTCTGAAACAGCCTGAACCAGCAGTAGCTCACTTCTGGACCCATCCTTATTTCCTTGACCTCCTTTTAGGGGGGAATAAGTAAATTTTACTAAAAGGATGAGCCATCCTCAGTAAGGAAATAGAGACCCTAAGGCAGTGATGGCGAACCTATGGCATGCGTGCCACAGGTGGCACGCAGATCCATATCTGTGGGCACGTGAGTGTTGCCCTAGTTCAATTCCAGCGTACATGCATATGCCAGCCAGCTGATTTTTGGGCCTTTCGGGCCCACCGAAAATCGGGAAATGGGCCGTTTGTGGGCTCCAGAGGGTTGTGGAAGGCGATTTTCGCCCTCCCCAGGCTTCTAGAAAGCCTCTGGAGCCTGGGGAGGGCAAAAAACAGGCCTACCAGACCCACTGGGATATCGCAGGCCAAAAGCAGTGGGAGCACGGGGGAGTCATGCGTGCATGCACAGGGGGCAGGGCTCATTGAATTATGGGTATGGGCATGCACGTGCTCAACCCCCTGCACTTCCCCCACCCCCCCACCCCCATTTTTGGCACACGACGGCAAAAGGGTTAGCCATCACTGCCCTAAGAAATAGATCCTGAAAGGGAAGATATACATTGTAATCAGAAAAGGGTTTTCAGAGAAGGAAAGAGAAACCACGAGCTCAGCTGCAGTTTAGTAAGCAGCTCTGAAATTCATGTATTCTGAAATGGCTCTTGTACCCAGGGACTTTTAGTGGGTTTTTTTTTTTTTTTTTTTTTTTTTTTTGCAACAGAGCTGTGCAGTCCTTTAGATTTGCCAACTGATGCTTGGGAGCACATGGGAGAAATATCCTGGCTCTTGTAACAGGAACAGCACCCATCTTTTGTTGTTGATGTTGTTGTTGTTGTTTGAGGATTGCAGCTGCTTTAAAGAGTTGCAGATAAGAGGCAACCCATGTGTTCCTGCCTGCTGTGAAGCCTCTTTTCAGAACTAAATCGGAAGCGCTGCAATCTGACAGCTAAAGCCGATTTTACAATTTCATGTCTGAGACCAGGGTATTTGTAAAACATTCCTTTATGAAGGGATCAACAGTAATCTTTTTAATGTTTATTTTAATTGAATGTAATGATTGGGGGGGAGGGGTTAATAACCAAGTGTGTCTCCAGTCTTTATGGCCATGGTTGATTGTGCCGTTGACAAACAAAAGCGTTTTGAAAATCCAACGAAGGCACAGTGCAAATCAGCTTGCCCTTTCCCCCATACAATAGTCAATAGTACCCAGAAGGAGCTGTGCGCTGTGGCGCTGTGCTCCTTGTACTTCAGCCAAAGGAGTATTTGGGGACATGCTGGAAGATATAATAGGAATTCTACAAGGGTCTGCCAAGGGCAATTTTACCTCAGCTGGTTTTATTCCCTTTGACAGGCTCAAGTATTTATTCGGGCTTGAAATCATAAAAGAGACAGTTACCATAACATGAGTACAAATATGCAGTTATAAATTATCCCCCCCCCCACCACCACCTTTATTTAAGACAGATTTTTCTATGTCCTTGTCAAATGGCAACATTTCCTCTGAACACTGACTTCCCGAAACTGGCTTTCAGGGAAGTTTGCCAGTGGTTTTTTTTTTCTTTTTTTCAGTTGGATGATCAGAAATGCCAAACAAATTTCCTTGATGGGGCCATTTCTACATCATTAGCAATCTTCCCAAGCAATACATAGGCACATGCTGAGTAAATAAACTTGGCCCGTAGTCCCAAAGTACCAAGCAGGTGGCTTGAGTTATATCTGTCTATGGTTTCTGTGATAAATATGCAGGGCATATCCAACAGCGAGCTACTTGTGGCATTTGGTGATAGCAAAATATATTTCTCCCATCCCTACCCCTGCAATAATTACTTGCTAATCTGAAAGCAGAGGTTCATTATATATATATTTTTCCTGCAATTAACAGAATATATGTTCAAAGCAAGTGAACAGGCAAAACATGCAGATTGCTGCACATCTTGCATGCAGTGATGGGTTGCTACCGGTTCACGAACCAGTGGCAGTGATGGGAGGCTCCGCCCACCCACCCAGACATCTCTGTGCATGCACAGAAGCATCGTGCGCCCGTGAGCAAACTAGTAGTGACCTAAATTGAAACCCACTACTGCTTGCAGGTATCACTTGAAAGGGCTGGGCTAAGCCTTGCTTGCCGGGTGATTACTCCACGTGTTGTCAGGAAGGGCTTCCAACCAGTAAACACTCAGCTCTATCCAGTCATTTACCCCAAATTATGCAATTATAGGCTCATAAAAGGGAGTTTTGGGTAGCATCTAAATAGAACCTTTCTTTCTGTTGCTGTTCGGTTACTTGTTCTTGTTTTTCTTCCATTCTGTTTTATCCCTTTTCATTCTCTTTCCAGTGCAATTTTCTTTTTTCTCCTTAATCCTCCACTTATCCCAGATTTTTCCTCCCCCTCCTCTTCCTCCTCTTCCTGGTTTCATCTAAAATGAGAATGGGCAATGACTGTGTGGAAACGCTTAACATAGCAAAGGATTTTTATTTATATTTACATGTAGTTTTCTTTTTACTCTTCTTTTCTCTCTATTATTCCAGACTGGGGGAAGAGGTGTCATTTTAAATTCATTTTCCTTTTTGATAAATACTGCCTTTGAATAAAAGGGCTGCTGAGAGTTGAATGATACAAAAACAACTGAAACAGAGCTCACTGACATTTTGTAAATGTCTAATTTCTCTCTCTCTCTTTATAAACATGAACGAATCTAGCTCTTAGGATGACAGAAGTATGACCGTTTTGAGTATTTGTTAAAGTAGAGCGGCCAAGTATAAATGAAATAAATGGGGATATTTTGATAACTAGCTTTGCAATCCTTTTAAAGGTTTTTGAAATACATTTCTTTTTAGTAATTAAAAAATAAAATTTTAAAGGGTAATGAGTCAAATGAGGAGATAATAGAAGATCCAAATATCTGCATTTAAAAATGGTAAATCTTCTGCGTTGGCATTCTCCATGATGTTGCTGTTAAACACAATGACATCAAACTACCCTATTAAATTACAATTATCCCACACCTGTGTAACCCAGTTGAGTGACAAGCCAAAGAAGAAAAGTTCTGCAGCTTTTCTAGAAGCTATTCAGGCTAAGCATCGATAAACCTCTGGGGAGAATAATTCTTCAGCTATGTGCAATATGGCAAAAAAAGCCTCTGTGTTCCTTTTATGTAGAGTTCCATAAATTATACATATAAAGTCTGAGAAAGTTCTAAGTGTGTGTTTGGAGGGAATAATAGAAGCCAAAGTGCCCTAAGTTTATTCATACTGCATGGTGTACTGAATTTATATTGCTTTTGATGATATGTCTCAGTAACCCTCAGAAACATTAAATTAAAATGTGACATTTTGTTATGTGCTAGGCTAGTTTTAAACCCTCACAGTTGTATTCCTTTTAAAACTTTGGGGGGGTTTTTTTGTTTGTTTGTTTGTTTTTGGGGTTTTTTTTTTTTTTTGAGTTCCAGCTCAGTAAGGCAGGTTTAGTGTAGAGTCTGCTACCCAATTCCATTTGTTTATCTATAATTTTTTTTTCAAGGTATTTTTTTTAATCTCCCTTGCTGTTTTGCTTTAGTGTTGGCTTCATTTTTATTTACTTGTTTTGTCTGTTCAGATAGACATGTAATTTTCTCAGCCCTAGTGATTTTATTGACTATTTTCTTGCCTTTTATAATCCATCCCTGTTTATTTAACAATGTCCTTCTTCTCTTGAGAATATCCACTTGCAGTAGCTGTATAATATGATCTCAGAAGTCAAGCAAAAAATTAATAAAGGAGAATTTTGGGAATTGTAGGCACAACAAAATGGCCTCTCTGTATGTCCTGTTCCTTAGACAACAAAGGTGATTAACAAGCAACTGGAGTGCATAACACCAGGCATGCCAAATCACAAAACTATATCTCACTTATTTTTGCCATGTTATGTAGGCAAATTAACTGGAGAAAGCAATTATGTGTGGAAGAATTAGCGGTAAAAGGAATCAAGGCCACCAAAGAACATGGTGGCTGGATATCATCAAAGCTGACACCACCCAAATCATAGAACAGCTCACAAAAGTAGTGCAAGATCGGAAGACATGGAGATCTAGCCCACAGAATCACTAAGAGTTGACACGACTGAATGGATAACATCATCATCATTGGGTGTCCCTCGCTTCATTCACAAAAGTCATTGCATACTGAGAAGCAATTGGGAGACGAGGAAAGAGGTTCCAGCAAATGAGGAAGCCCACTGTGTTGCCTACAAAGAGTTTCACTTAACTGGTTCACTACAGGTGACACTACAACTGTGACATCGAATAAACTGAATAGCATTGGCAGAAAGCTGATTTGGAAAGCTCTACCCATGTAATGGTACCCATGTAATTGGTACCCTAATGTCATCTTTGTAAAATTCAGCTTTATTGCCATTTAGCAATAGCAATAGCACTTAGACTTATATACCACTTCACAGTGCTTTCTGGCCCTCTCTAAACAGTTTACAGAGTTAGCAATTTGCCCCCAACAATCTGGGTCCCCATTTTACCCACCTCATTTGTTTTATATCTGTTTTGAGACACAGTAAGTAGGCAGAGACAATGGTAGGACATCTTTTTCTGTGATTTTTATTACAGCGTAGGGTGAAAAAATGATTATGACTGGAAGGTGTTTATTAATGGCAGATGGTTCAAGAATGATTTTAGATTTAATCAGAGAACATTCATTAGTATACAATTCCTCATCCTCCAAATTCAATATGGGTGGGAAACATGTTTCCCAGTGATGTGGGAAATAACTGGATGCGCTCTGGATATAGTGACAAAGATAATCAAACTTAATCTATAATAAAGAATGTGACATATACATTTTCTTAGAGCAATTATCCAATTCACTGTAGTGGGGAAGTGAAGTTTCTAGGTGATTTTCAAAATCTTAAAAGATTTGACAAGGAAGTGAGTGAGATGGATATTTTCAGTCCACCCTGTTCTATGACCGAGGTCAACACAATAGTTGGGAAGGGAATGTTGCGTTTGTTTTTTCTTCAGATACCTGGCAGAGCAAGCTATTAGTTTATTGTGATGAGCTAGTAGAAATATCCTAACACAGGAGTGGACTCTTGGGATTATGAACCAGTTTAATACTTTGTGTAAAGATTTCTTATTCCAAAATCAGAATAATCAGAATCCAGATAGTCCTTGACTATAACCACAGTTCACTTAGCGACCATTCAAAGTTACAACGTCACTGAAAAAAGTGAGTTATGACCATTTTTCACACTCATGACTGCTGCAAGATGATTGATTGCTAGATGGCTTTTTTTTTGTACTTTTAAGTATCTAGAGTGAAATTTTGAAATAAATCTTACAAGGAAGTTTATCTTGTAGCTATTGATTTTGTAAGCACATTATCCACACATATTTTTTCTTTATTTTTTTTTATCATAATAGGTAGGCAATTGGTTGTTTTGTTATTGAAGTTTAGAAACTGCTCAGCATAAATTTTTGAGGAAGAGATTCTGAGTTCATCCTTTTACAGCTGCCGTTCTTCATTGGCAGATGGTTCTCACCATACACTGAAGAATTGAATTGTGACTGTGATACAGGTAAAAAGGAGCTTGAGGTTCTTATTTATTAAGTTTTTTTTTATCTTTCAGTAAAAATGGAGTATTGGAAAATTGGAAAAAGCCAGCTATTTCCAGTTTCTAGAAATTCAGCGTGCTTTTACCATGTTTAGATTGCAAACTATGCCTTTTCTTTCCTTTAACAAGACAGTATTCTAACATTCCTTTGGAAGAATGCCTTTGTGCATATGTTTGCATTGCGTACAAGACATTGTTCATTATTTCTTACATTGTCCATTGTATAAGGATTTAAGTGAGGTGTCTTTCGTCTGTTATTTTAAATTTAAAGCATCCTTACAGTAAATCTACTGATTTCCTTACAGTAAATCTACTGATCATAGAAGCCATTCCCCTCATACTGCAATATTTGGTCAATTTAACCAAAAACCTGGAAGGTGATTGTTAGCAAATTTAAACATTTTAGAAGTTAAATTTCTAACAGTGCACATTATAACCGCCTTTAGCTAAATGGGACAAATAATATAATTCATTAAGTTTATTCTGGTATTAATTTTGAATGGTATAACTTATCACAGAAATGAACTTTGTATTTTCATTTTCCCTCCTTATTAGTTTATATTTCTTTTATGTTCCTGGATTCAGTGCTACCCTCCAAGATCAAATTCTAACCAGGGATCTTGGATTGTAACCAAGAATTAAACTATAGCTTCTGTTTCAAGGCCAAATTTGGGGTGTAATATGTCAATATAAAAAAGCCAATCATACTTCTAAATTCACCACCATGCTGTAACATGAAATATCTCTATTTTCACCCGCATTATACAA
Source organism: Masticophis lateralis (assembly GCA_030761175.1). Taxonomy (NCBI): domain Eukaryota; kingdom Metazoa; phylum Chordata; class Lepidosauria; order Squamata; family Colubridae; genus Masticophis; species Masticophis lateralis. Next base: position 61,767,884 of record JAUDYJ010000003.1, on the reverse strand, counting down.
GTAATTCTCAACTTACAACCAATCAATTAATGACTATTCAAATTAGAATGGCACTGAAAAAAAAGTGATTTATGACCGTTTTTCATACTTACCACCATTAGTTTAGTTTACTTTACTTTAGTTTATTAGATTTTTATACCGCCCTTCTCCCGAAGGACTCAGGGCGGTGTACAACCATAATAAAACACAATAGATGCAAAATTTAAAAACAATTTTAAAAAGATTAAACATTTTGGCCCAGCAATTAAAACCCAGAAATTAAAACACCCCACCCAAATTCTTCTTACGCCAGGCCAGCCTGTTGAAATAAAAGGGGCTTGAGGGCCCAGCGAAAGGTGTGCAGGTCAGGAATCATAGTATCCCCGGGGGCAGTTCATTCCAGAGTGCGGGTGCCCCCACAGAGAAGGCTCTCCCCTTGGGGGTCACCAGTCGACATTGCAGCATCCCTGTGGTCACATGATCAAATGCTTAGCAACTGGCATGTATTTATGACAGTTGCAGTGTTCTGGGGTCCTATGATCACTTTTTGCAAGCTTGTGACAAGCAAAGTCAGTGGGAAAGCCAGATTTGCTTAACAACCATGTTTCTAACTTAATAATTACAAAGATTCTCTTAACAACTATGGCAATAAAAGTCGTAAAATTGGGCAAAACTCGCTTAACAACTGACTTGCTTAGTAAAAGAAATTTGGGGCTCAATTGTGGTCATATGTTGAGAGGTACCTGTACTTTTGAACCTGAGGAAAATATCCTTTGTCAGACCTTAATATATTTCAAGAAGAGAGGGAAAATGAGTGAAACTATGGAACAATTTAATGACAAAAAATGTTAATATTAGCTTTTATTTTATTTGTGATGAACTTCCAAACAGAGCAGTCAGACAAACTCCTAATGTTAACTATATGTCTGTTTATATGATGTATGTGTGAGTGAGTATGTGAGGCTACAGATACTCTTTGACTTATGACCATTTGTTCAGCAACCGTTTGAAATTACAAAGGTGCTTAAAAACTGGATTTACAATCCAGACCTGAAATTATGGCTGTTGCAGTGCCTGTTGCAAATTTTGTCACATGGCAGCCCACCTGCTACAAAGGCCCAGGTCCTTCAGTAGCCTCAGTCTTATCCTAAGGCCCTGACTTCATCCCCTTTTGGAAGACCTCCTTCTCCAAATTGTGGTTTTCATTTCTTCTCCAAATCATGCACCCCTTTCTCACGAGTCTTTGAGAGAACCAGAAGGTTTCCAAAGGATTAACAAGAACAGGGCATGCAATTTGGAGAAGGAATGGTGCAAGATGCTTGAAGGATAGCCCGAGATGACCTCAGAGAGATAGTCTGGTGCAGTCAGTCATTGCCTCACGGAGGCCAGGCATGCCTATCAGCAGCAGGAGAAAAACAGCAAAGGTCAGAGGGGCATGGCACAACCTGTGAAGCGCATAGTGGTGAGGGGACAACTGGGTCCTTTCACAATGATGCTGCAACGGCTGGTCACAATGGGGGGGGGGCTTGAGGTGGCATTTATCAGTGACAGTAGTGGCCCTGGGTCTGAAGTAAATGCTTGGGGGCAGGGGCAGCTGGCTGAGACTGCTGAAGGTCCCAGGTCTCTACTTTAGCTTCAGCCCCAGCACTTCTACTAATGACTGCCACTGTACAGGGTGCCAAAAAGGGCATAGATCAGGGACGGGGAGACATAAGGACACTGCCGGACCAAGAAAGGCAACTGAGCCTTCCCAGGGTGTGGCAGCTTTAACGCCACAATGCTGGACTAGGGCAGCTGAGACTTCCACAGGCAGCTATGGCTTTGAGTTGCCTTACAGCATATATCCCCCCCAACTCATGCGTGTCTTATGTTGGTCATTCCTGGGTTTCCCTCAGCCCCTGAACTTCTTACCTGGGACTCCCACTGCTTAACGATCCCTGTTCTTGGTTTGTGGTCACTAAGCAATGCAGTCAGGTGATGTCTTGCTTTACTACTTGTTTCATTTAGCGGTAGGAATTCAGATCTGAATTGCGGCTGTAAATTGAGGACTATCTATTGTATATCTCTTGGATGGTTCTAAAATAGATTTTCTGCAGAACAATGTTCTTTTCAATTTTCAGAATAACTTTGAAGGTTCCTTTCACATTTTTAGGCCATGTTATGATACACCCAACTGGAACAGCATAAATTCTTAGTTTTCTCCTTCTTTTCTAAATGTGCAAAAATGGGATATCCATTTTTAAAAATAATTTATTTCTATGTCAAAAACTTTTTTAATGACTAAAGAAATTTATTAAACTACCTTCCACAACTTATATCTTTGTACTACTTTTAATACTTGGGATGTTTCAGGTCCATATTTTTAAAAGCAGTGTTATTTTAAAGACTTACCATAAATATTAAAATTTAATGCAATAATATATTGCAGTCCTTATTACTACTGCTATTACTACTATTTTTATCATTCTTATTTTATTTTTTGTGAGGTAGGTTTAGAAACAACCCAGCAATTCCTAGTAAGACCTAATGAAAACTATTACTGTAAACTTTAAAAAAATATTAATACAGCAATTATAAAAACTAACCGCAGAAAATAATCATATAATAGAACTTTTTAAAAGAAGTTACATTCTTTAATTAAAGGAAAAAGAGTGTCTAGCAATTCTCCAGGCACACTTTTGAAACAACCACCCATAAAAACAAGGTTTTTAACATCTTAAAAGGTAATATTTGAAAAAGGAATTGCAGTTAACCTATACAAAATTACTAAATTGCATCCCCATCCTAAAACCAGCCTTAGAAAGAAACTAACATAATTGACAGGACTCTGTTCTTTATTTATATAAATACTTTTCACTATATTTTCCAATTGATCAACTCCATATCTAAATCATAGTATCTGGTTTAAAAAAAGTATTATGTCTTCCTATTCTTGTGGGGAGAATGCTTCAAAGTTTCCAGGTAAGTTTACGTCCAAAAGAGTTTCAAAGTCTCATGAAGCCCTAAGACATTCAGTGGAATAAAAATGGGAGGTTTAGGAGATATTCTTTAATTCTGTGTAGCTTACTGTCACAAATTGGGTGGCCAGTCAGGCGGTTTCTGCTATATGTAAGACTGACAATTTAGGTTATTTAATATCAGTACCAAAATGAAGCAGCATTCCTTGGCTGGAGCATATCTTATAGAAAAAGGTTATATGCTTTCTTCTGAAAAGTAGGAGACAGACTCCTATAGGTAAAGGATCCCAGAAAATACATATTATCATTGCACTGTTTATGAACTCTGCTATGAAATGCTAGAATTAAATTTTTAAAAACTACACGTTCCAGAAACACAAAAGATTACATTTACTTGAAATCTGTGGGTGTTTTAATAGAACTTCCTTGTTGAAAAGTCTTGGATTCAGAGTGTGTATGTGTGTATTTGTTTAAGGTCTCTGTGGGGTGATATGGATGGCTGCCACATGCTTTTCATACATTCCAAATTACTGCCATAGCAAATCCCACCACCTATTACCACAGACTTTTGTTTTCTGCTCCTTCTCTCCCTACACCATACTCTAAATAACCAACTTCCAAGCCAAAACTAGTTAGAAAACAAAGATGTGCTGAACATTAGGTGTACACTACAGAATCTTGCTTTAGGGCTGTTTTTTCAATCTCATCTCAGCAGGAGTTCATATTTCCCCCACTGTGTGAAAATCTGTGAAGAGCCAGAAGTTTTCTTCCAGATTCTTAAGCCACACTTGACAGATGGTAATTTATTTTTCCTGAATGCTTTTTCATGCCACGTATTTTTGCTTGTAATGAAACTTGAAATAGCACCGCAAACACAAGGGAGGCAGCAGGTACCAGCGTCAAAAGCAATTCAGGGGGATGTGTTCTTGTGTTAACATCAGAAATGTATAGTCTCTGTATTCATAGATTGATCTTGGATATAATCAGGGGTGGTATTCAGCCCGTTCTGTCCAGCTCGGGGGAATCGGTAGCGGTGGCTGTGGGAGGCTGCACCCACCCGCCCGGACATCCTCACATCCTGTTTTTTATGATCTGCACATGCGCGCAAGGCCCTGCGCACACATGCTCACATTTGCAAACTGGTAGGAAAGGTAAGTGAATACTACCACTGGATATAATCATTGCTCCTACGGACAGGCTAATTTTGAATCCAGGAGGAAAATTTATAACTCATTTTATAAGTTTTATGTAAAACATCTGGAACATACCACCCTATGCCACTTACAGGGGTATACAAGGGAAGAGAACTGTGTCTCTGTTCTTGCTGGAGATCCCTCAAGAAGCATCTGATTGGTCACTCTGAAAATAACATGCATTTGCCTATTTGTACACTTATTCATAACCCTCCATTTTAGAGAGATGATCTTGAATAGAGAAAACATAAGAAGTATTAAGTACAATAAATAGCAATTCAGTCCTGAGAAAGAAGAAACTCTACCTTGATTCTGTTTATTATAAGAAGATGAAGAAAGATCAAACTCCAGCAGGCTTTCAAGAGTCTTTTAATGTACACTATAAAAATAAAGTAGACTTCAGTAGTTCTTGTGCTGCTTTTCCCTGCCTGGCTTTTCTGAAAGAGATGACAACAGTTTATACTACCAATCAATAGAAATACAATCAAAGACCACTTACAAGCTAACTAAAGCAGCCTAGGAGCTTCAGAGCTATGGGGAATAAGTATGTTTTGAAGATAGTCTTAACACTCAAAGGATTGGAGATTTTTTCTTAAGTCTGAAGGCAGGATGTTACAAAGAACAGGGTCAACTGCTGACAAGGTACATCATCTAAAATGCTAGACTGAAGTAGGCCTTGGCCTGATGCAGAATGGCTGTTCTAATGATACTGTATTAAATTATGTGTATTTCTTCAAATATATTTTCATGGGAACTGATAGGGATTGTTGATTAACTTATCAGCAACTTCACCAACATATCTTCTCTTACTCTGCATATTCAGAGGTGACCAATTTTGATAGGCACCCCATCGATAGAAAAACCAAGTTGTATTCTCTGTTTGAATGTAAATCTATTGAGCTGATGGGCATATTTGGAATTCTGAGATCATGTTGTGGACATTGCTGTGCAAAAGAGACTTGTGTATCCTCTAGGACAACAGTCTCCAACCTTTTGGGCACCAGGGACCAGTTCCGGAGGAAGAGGTTTTTTCGGGGACTAGAGGAGGCATGGTTTCAGGTGCTGCCTGTATACCATGGATAGGGCTTTGCTTATTTACGCGGCCCAGTTTATGGCATGCCGTGGACAGATGCCACTCCATGAACCGGGGGTCGGGGACCCCTTCTCTAGGATACCTTGACCACCCAGCTTACTTCATATTTTATTTGGTCATCTGGCCATATTTGCAAATAAAGCATTAGATGTGGTTTGAGCCTACTATTCTTATTCATTAGAATGTTTCAAAAGAGATTATGTTGGAGGTTAGTACTTTGCTTTACAGTAAGCTGGCTTTCCGCTTAATTATTGATTCTTATTTTAAAAAAGAATCTTTAAAAAGAAGTTGGTGGGACTAACTCCAAGCCTCAAGAGAGGCACCTGTAGGCACAATGCCAAGGGGTACTTTTGCGTGGTTAGCATCTTCACTATCCAAAGTCTTTTCCCATCATAAGTAATTCCAGTTTTTTGTTGCTTCATTGAATAGCAATTCACGACAAGGAGAATATTGAATATCCTTTGAATTATGCTACCCATAATTGTTGATCAGGCAAAACCTTTTGTTTGTACAAAACCTATTTTTAGAATACCATTTTAGTTTCATTTGCAAAAGAGAACCATATATTCTTCAGTAAATGTATCTACAGTTATACCATGTAATCACATTATGCTATACCATACCAATTATGCTCGTATCACAAGGAATAGGAGAACGAAAACTGTCAGTATATATCTTCTTTACTAAAGAACGGCGTAAGATATTCTTGCTGGGATTGAGAGAAGCTCCTTTTGTGGCACAAATGTCCTCCATTGTTGTCCAGAATTAAATGCATTCACTTACAAAAGCACAACTGTAGTAAAAATATTAGCATGCAGATGCTCTGGTGTTTTGTTAATGCATTTAATTAGACACAATATCTTCATTGTTCTTTTTCTTTCTCTCATGTAATGAATGCGTATTATGGTATAGAATTTGATTAGTGTTAACAAGTAAAATTATATTTTTTCATAGAATCTTAATATCTGATTTTTATTTCAGCCTCAAAGTTTCTGTGTAACAAAATGTATGCTCAATTACAAGGTATTAACATATCCATTCTAATTTTATACATTTAGAGTCAGCAAAAAAGTGGCTGAAGTTAAGGAAGGTGGCAGAAATATTATTAATGAATATGGCCTTTGGTTCCAAAGCCTTAATTGGAGCTGTCGTGATGAAGCTAAACTAATGTTAATGCCATATTTTTTGCAATTAAAATTGGCAGCTGTTATTGAGTGAAGCATTGCACCTTAAAATATGAATGACAATCAGAATTTTTAAAAGGCCACTGCTATCTTGATTGGATGTTGTCACTACTGCAAATAGGGCAGCAGTCTATCAGTTTCAAATGAGGAACACATTGTGAAACCACAAGGAAATGTTATATTGTACATTTAGAATGTTAATATAATTTATTGCCATAGGCCAGGTATTAATAACTTGAAATGCTTTCTGCAATGATGAGGATTCTCACAAATGAGTCAGTCATGCTCCATTGCTTCTTCATAACAAACTGAAAAGCACATGAAACCATCAGTAAAAAATGGAACATAGGTAAAAGCAACAGAAGCAACCACATGTGTCTTATCGTTATTTAAAGAAATGTCCCATATTAGTTTTCACCCTATGTTAATATTGGTGGAAATCAATCACATCAGGAAAATCAGCATTTGGGAAATGGACAGGAAGCTTCGTGAGGTTTTGTAAAAGGATAAAGTCTTGAAATTTAATAAAGAAATATATAGTACATTTAAATATGATTCATCTTAAGTTTTAAATTGGAAATCATTAGCAATTTCTGTTAATATTTTACCTAAACAATCACTTAAGGAATGTTGTCTTTCTAACAACTGATTTCAAGTGAATAAATAAATACACATCAGCTTATGTGATACATTGCAATTTATAAGTTTTAATAATTATATATTTATAATAATTATATATAATTTAATTTTATATATATATAAAACTATATATGTATATTAATTATATATGTATATATATTAATTATATATGTGTGTATATTATAAATTATATATATTTAGGTTCAGTAAAAGGCAGATCTGTTGCAGTTGCATATAATCTATGGTTTTTGTGTAAAGCAGTTAACTCAAGGCAAGGGGAAGAAAGCACCATTGTTCTAACATTCTGTTTTTCACAGGCCTGTATTCATATCTCATCCTTGTTGTTTGCAGGAGAGGCAGATGTGAACCAGAACAATGGGACCTCCACTAAGAGCAGAGCGGTGACAGACTCCAAGGGCACAGCGGATCCAAAGAATGCCTGGAAGGAAGCCAACCCAGCTGACACAACTGGTCGCCCCCATTTGGTCCGCCTCTTTTCCCGAGATGCCCCAGGCAGAGAAGACAACACCTTCAAAGATCGGCCCTCTGAATCAGATGAGCTGCAGACCATTCAGGAAGACAGTGCAGCAGCAGCTTCTGAGAATTCGGATTTGATGGCTTCACAAAAACGCTCCTCTTTCCGGCATGGTTCCAAACTTGCAACTGCAAGTACCATAGACCATGCTAGACATGGATCTCCACGAAGATACAGGGAACCAAGTCTACTTGATTCATTGGGCAGATTCTTTGGCGGTGACAAGCATTATCCGAGGCGGGGCAAGGTGAGCTCAGAGGAAAGGAGAACAGATTAGCAGCAAGAAATCTAAAAGGAGGGTGGGAGAAAAATCACAAGAACTGAATAATCTCCAAAGAGCAAGAATTGGCTTAGCCAAAAAGGATGTTATCTATCAAGTTCTAATACAATGTTGGTTATTTGTCCAATGTTTAAAATAGTGTACTACAAAATATCCCTACAAAAAATATAACAACCTTGAGTTGACTAGGAACATTCTCTTGTCCTTAATCTTCTAACTGGATGCCTCAGTTTTGATTGTCGGGATTTTTCAGAAGTTAGGATCTTTGTTGTTTACTTGTTGTAAAACTCACCCTATGTATATTGAGAAAGGTGTTAGTGTTCTTTTGATTTATTTTGCTTTATTTTTCCTCATATCACACTGCTTGCAGTTTTTGAAAGCCTGGAGAAGAATCCTAGAATGTTTGTAATTTGATGTTTGTAATTATGATATCTTTCTATGCAGTGACTTTGGTTTAAAATGTATTAGTTTAATGTCTGTTTTTTGTTCCTGTGGGCAATTCCATGGCACTAGGCAGCGTTAGAAGACTATTGTAATGCAAAGCAAATGTGAAATCCAGTCAAAGCCTAATATTCTCTTTTCCCTCAAACAGAATGAAAAGTGTGATAAAATTAGATCATGTCTGTATCAAGTATATTTAACTGCACTTTTGATGAACATCAATTTTGAGGTGGAACATAAAAAATAACTTCTATTACTTTTAAGAGGGGATGGCAGTAGCAAATATCGTGCCCCTTTGTAAACAATAGGAATGGGTATCTTAATGAGGATAAAGAGAAAGCAAAACGAAGGTGCCGAGATACAAGAAAAACATTTGTTTGCCTGTTATTTGTCTTTTAATGTTATATATAACTGTAATATTTTTTCTAAATCATTTCATTTTTGGCTCTTACTTTTAATTACTATTTAAATTGCTTTCTGGTTGGATAGATTCTTTGCAGTGTAGGTAACAGTGCTAAAGGGCCAGCAAAGTGTAGAATACGTCATTTGTATGGAAAAAGTCCAACCAGTAGCATGTCCTGACCAAACTGGAAGGCATTCCTTCACTATAGCCCAAACAAGCAATGCCAGTTAGTGTGGACAATGTTGAGTTTGCTAATGGCTCAGCAGTCTGAGGAGCAGCAAGGCAGTTTCTTACATTGCTGTAAGAAAAGCCATGTTGATGTATTTTATTCCATTCTATATCTTTAGGCAAAAATATTTTTCTCTGCCACTGTATCTCTTTATGTGCTCAACCATTGATTTCCACAATGTAGATTTATATCTACTGTCCGTAAATTAAATTCAATAGTGGTTTTATTATTGTTGCTTTGCTGTTCTGTTTCAAATCTTATTTGGGGAAAATAGGGAAGCCTTAAGATATTTTAGTGCATCTCAGTTCTAAATACTTTAGCTGGGATCAGAGAGTATGAAATGTAGCACACTATTGAAGATACAGGTGACTATTTCTATGAGTAATTCATTATATTGTGGTACTTGGCAGCCAGAACTAGGAGTTTGGATGCTGTAACTCTCTTTTTTAATAGGATGTTGAATTGCTTCACAGTCTAGCTCTTGTAAAGGGGACTCACGTTATATAGTGGACAGCCTTGAAAGAGGAGAGCAAGAAAGTAGCTGCAAGAACAATCAATTGTAGTTAAAAAATCTCTCCTAAGATTCTTTTTCAGAGGAATTCTGAAACTTTGTGAATTATTACAGTGTTGCCCAGGCTGATCAATGACCCCTATTGTATATACAGAAATGTTCTGAAGTGGCAAAACTGACTGATATGGCATGCCTGTAAAATTACCTATTTATGATCAATGAAAAGAACATTATGATATCAGTCAGTCACAATTTTGAGACACCATTGTTCACAAAGTTTCATTTCAAGCACTTAGTGGTAAGGAGTTAAATCTGCTTCAAGCTGTAGATGGCTCTGTATTGAGCAATAACTGCTGTTTACCTTGTACAGTGGATTTGTATATAGACAAAAACAGTTTTGTATGATATATGATTGTTTTGCATGGTTGATTCATAGCTCACTGTTGTCAGGTTCCATTGCCTTCATATTGATGCATTTCAATTGTCACAACCTAAAACTCAGTGCCTCAAGGACAGAAACTAAAAAGCTATAAACAGTTCCAAACATTGTCTACCTGGAACTGAACATCTGCTTTTAAATGCTGGACTGCCGGTATTTGAGACAAAATCATTAACAAATGGCTATGCCATTGTGCAGCAGTGTTATTTATTCTCTGAAATAATAATGCTGGTAATGAAAAATTATCCTAGGAATCCATTCCAGGAGAAATTCAGTGCTGGAAGTTAATTCAGTAAGTGCTATAAATTTTTGTTAATACTATATGTGCATGCTTATGCTTTTAGGAAAACACAGAATTTTTATCATCCTAGACTTTCTTGATTTTTGTGAGTGGCAGATAAGGATTTGTCCATAACTATGTCAGAATAGCTGGAAATACACTGTATCCCACCTATTAAATGTGTCTAGATATTGCATATAAATAGTTAACATAAACAAGCACTGTAAAATTATGAAAGCATCTGGAAAATGAAATCTTGCTGCCCTTGTTCTGCATCTTGTATTCAAAGAAGAAAATTTCTGGGCAATCAGAATCACAAGAGAGCAAACTCACTGTCAATCCTGAGAAGTAATTCAGACAAGAAAAACACTCATGAGTACACACTTCATCTATATTGTAAAGTTACATTAAGAGCATTCTTGTCTGTCGGAAAGTACATCTCTCTCCCTAACTTTTACAGAGCAAGAAGCTAAGGAGGGTCCCTTCTGAGGTGTTTTATCATGCATCTCTTCCTTTTGTGGGCTCAGCTGCCTCTTATCTAATCATTCTTCCACCTGACACCCAAGGTCATTCCCACATACCATGATATTCATAGACCTCTCTTCAAATGGAAACAAACTAACTAAAATTATAACTGTATACCTCGGTAAAACTTCCGATCCTATTTACCTGAAAAGTATTTTGGATTTGTAAAGTCATAAGACAGGAGGAGCTTTTTCAGCTATCAGAAATGTTATCTAAAGTCAGTTGGAAAGGATTCCCAGAGTAAGTTAGGATGATAGTTAGAGGAATATGCTAAATCTCTTCCACAAGCAATGCAATCCTAGTTTATATAACTGACCTGCCCACATCAGTGAATGTTGGAATGCAGCAAACACAGTAACCCTTTTGTCCAGACAAGCTGGTGACATTCAGTGAAAGACCATTATAAATTCTTTGCAGAGGGACATTTTCTTATTAATATCTAGGGATGAAAAAACACATGTTTGAATAATAATATGCTTTGTTTAAAGAGAGTGGGATGGAGGAAAGCCTGAAGAATAGTTAACTTTGTTTCTACCTCCTCTTCATCATTGCAGGATGCAGATTCTCTGCTACCTTGTTATTTACGAAACGTGAAAGGAAGGGATAGGAAAATAATAAAAGGCATGAAACTGAATATATAACTATAGGCTCCTTTGTGGCAGGATGCAAATCACCTATGTATCATCTTAAATATATGCATAGTGAGAAATTACAGTTAATAGAGAACAAATCTAAGGTTTGAAATTGTTGGTCTGATTGTCACATAAATTGACCCCAGATCACCACTATGACATGTTTTTAGTAAAAATCAAGCAACTGCAACATTAACAACCACATTTCCAAAGAAACCCTATGAACTGAATTTTATGGAATGGCAAAAGGTAGGCGCTTCCCCAAAGATGCTTTTCACCATTAAGGAAGAGTAATTTGTCTAAGATGGCTATTTGTACCTTGGATGGCAACCTCCAGTCAAATGGTTTTGACAATTGAAAATGAATATCCAGCTGACACAGAGGAGTATTTTTATAAATAAATTTTATTAAAAGAAGATCTTACACAGATTTTGAAAACAACAGAAATGTAAAATAAATAGAATAAGAAACAGATTATAAAAGGATAAAAGAAAAAGTGAACAATAACAAAAATGGAAAAAGAAAGGTAACTAAAAAAGCCATTTCTGATTTTTCTTTACAGCTGTTGCAAGCATAGCAATTATCACCTCCACCCTCCCATATTGCATATCATAGCTCCTTTCTTCCCATAAACTAACTTTTTAAATCAATATAGCCTGAAATCAGTTCGTTTTTATTCGTTTTCAGCAAAACCACTATAAAGGGTTTCCAGTCTTTTATAAATTAATGCCATTGTCTCCTAAATTAAACAATTGAGCCATTTCTACAAACTCAGCCATTCACAATACATTCCTCCATTATTCATGTTTCTCTACTCCAGCACAGAGAGACTTTTTATTATTATTATTATTATTATAAGCCTGTTTAGTTTCAAAGCCTCTTAATTCCAAATAACATTTTTATAAAACATAGTGGGCGGGGGGGATGATGCATGTAGTGCCAAACATGGTGTTTCCAGACATTTAAGCAAGCATTCACCAGGATTCACTGAAGTGAATCATACGTTATCATATCAAAGAGTCAGTTCAATGGATGATTTTAGAAAACTGGATTAGATGCTTGTGCCATTTGAAAAATGATTCTGTTTTCATGATAGAACATAAAATTATTTCTTTACATCGAAGTATTACCTTCTGATATCTTTTTACTAAGATTATTATTTTATTAACCACTTAAAATTAGTTTGTCATTTCAAGCCCATAACAGTTATGGGATAATCCTAAAGGTTTGCATGAGTTAGCTACACAGAATGCAAATACGGTCTCTGCACCCCTTCGTAGCATGAAACGTTGAGATCTTTCATTGGTTTAATTATCAATATAGCTTCTAAATAACTTACCAAGAGCTAGTTTGGTGGTTAGAAACTGAGGTAGAAACTGAGAGACTCAGTTTGAGTTTGTATTTTATTTTGTAACAGTTAACTGGAAGGGGTGGATTTTTTTTTCTAAGTGGCTCTCGGTTTCTTTTGTAAACCCAACATAAAACCGTTTAGACTGCACTCCAGAATGGCTTTGTCAATCCAGATTCCAATGAAATGTCAGCATCAAACAGTTTCAGCTTAGCAATCACATTGCTACTCAGGAGCTATGCACTGGTGAAAACATGCTGGAGTTTTTTAGGCTTAATGACATAACAGACACATTTTCTATTTAATGTAGCGTCTAAATATTTTATATAATTAAATTCTCAAAAACAGGTGCATCTAAAATCAATTGAAATAGTTTATGGTCAAGCTTCAGGTACATTTGATCAATAAGAAACTGGACAGAATATTTCAGGAATAAAAAGCTTGGGATTTCCCCCCCCCCCCTCAGAACGTATGTTAGATCATTGTTAATACGAATTGAATGATGTGAGGCCCATTCAGATGATCATCTCTTGATTTATTAAGCTAAAATATTCATTGTTCTTTTGTAAATACCTTCTATCCTTTACTTCTCTCTTTGCAACAGTCCTTGAATAAACCAGAGAGTCTTTATGCTTCTATCTGGGGTATTCAGAAGAAGCTAAGATCGCACATTATTGTTCCAATTTGCTTAATTGTTATGAATTTTATAACTGTAATTTATTGTTTCAACAATTTCAGTGATGTCAGAGTTGTGGTTCACCAGGGACTTATTTAATCACAGAGCACTCAAGATGGAAAGTAAAATGTAATGAAGCAAAGCACCCAGACTTGTTTCAGTTTAATGGTAATAGCTATAATAGATTGTACTTTCAGTGCAGTCTGGTAGCTCAGGAGACTAACAGCATTGTGATTAACACCAGCTGTCTGCAATTACTGTAAGTTCGAATCTCACCAGGCTCAAGGTTGACTCAGCCTTCCATCCTTTCTAAGGTAGGTAAATTGAGGACCCAGTTTGTGGGGGCAATAAGCTGACTTTGTATAAATATACAAAAGTATAAAGGCTATTGCTTAACGCATTGTAAGTCGCCCTGTGTCTCCGGAGAAGGGCGGCATATAAATCAATTTCTTTTTTTAAAAAACCGTATTTGAAGAAATTAGCCACATCAATAGGACCTTTTAGTTTTCACTCTTAAGTCTTTCAATGTGTATATACTTTCGGAAAGAAATGATGTACTGTGACTTTTTCTTCTTTCAAAACATTGTCATGTCTATAACACTCTTGTAGATTTTGTGCGACTGAGATATAAATTGTAGCATTGTAAAATATATAATCAGCAGTAATAGCTTTCCAGAGTCTGTGATTAATATGATTTTGTTTCAATATTTGATATTCGTAACCATTGGTAAAGGACTTTTTAAACACTTTTCTCACTGCAAAATGGTGTAGTAAGTAGTTAATATATTATGTTAATACATTAACGTCTTATGTTCTTTGTCATATATTTTCATACTGTATTCTGTTGATCGGGATCAAAAACTGTGGGTTTTGAAAGATAGCTGATTTGAGATGAGAAGAACCCCAAAATGTAAAATAGGTAACTGTAACAAGCTTCAAATAAAATGGATCATGTTAAAGGAGTCTAGAGTTCGGCTCAATTAAACAAATAAACCCTCAGAATGTATACATCGCTGATATGTAATAAATTCAGTCTTCAGAGATTGCTACAAAATGTACTTGCCTCTTACCGGATTTTTCTATAATGTTTTCTATGGAAACCACTCTTTTCTCCCACTATAGCCATAAATTGTGCTGTTAACTACACTTACTACCATCCAACCCAGGTGAAAATCATCATTTTGTCTTCTAAAATGTACAGAGTTGGTGAAATGGCATCTTTAGGTTTGCAGATCAGATTTCTGTAGCAGAGTGGGAATCCTAGGATGTAAGGATTTTGACTAGATTTCTTGTGGTCTTGATCTAATATTCAGATCAGTTCAGACCCTGACAGGTTCAAACTGTTCTTTATTCAGGTTAGTGATTAGAAGAAATGAAAAATGGGGGGGGGGGGATAACATTTTCTGCTTTTAATTGGCAACTACCCCATTCTCAACATGCAAACTCTAATAATTAAATCTGAGGAAATGTATCCTTGGGCAAAAACAAGAGAAGATTCTGCAATCACATTAGCTGAAGTTCAACCAATGTTTTGATATCAAGAAAAAAGGTAAAGGTATATATAATTTCCCTCCCACATGAAATGCTTTACTTCTGACAGCCAACTCTCTAGCTCTCCAAGCAAGCATGAGAATTAATCCTTTTTTTATTATTATTATTAACTAGCAAGCAAGAAATTCTCTAAAGAAAACTATGGTATAAGAAAAAATATTTCTTTAAACAACACTTATCTTTCATTAAGATTCCCTTTTTGGGTTGAATCTGGGGATTCAAATGTCCTGCAGCATAAGATAATAGAATTCATAATAGGGAAGTATTGAATATACACAAATGAAAAACTCTTTAATACTTCAGGGCATGATTCAAAACAAAAAATGTTAAAAAGTAAAAAGCCACTTTTTAAGAGAAAGTCAAGTCAACTAAAGTTGTGAATCAAGATTCTCTTTGCTTATCAACAACTCATTTGGAATCTGCTAATGTTGACATAGACCTCTGAACAATACTTGAAATGTTTTCCAATATGAAATCCAGGAGTAGGACATGAATAGGACATGAGTACAGTGTATAGGATAGGAATGTAGTCTAGAATAGGAATGTAGTCATTCTTTCCTGTTACTGTTGCTCAGCAACTGGTAGAGCAAAGCACATTACTACTGGTGTGGTTATACAGCCAAAGTGATTAGTTTTAGCCTCCCTCAAATTAAAACCATTCAAGATGGTAACCACTATTGTATTTTTGGAAGCAACCTCCACTGGTTGGAGGTTGTTATTTAGGCAAATTGCATGACAAATTCCAATCTCTTTTTTTTTTTCTGAAGCCAAAAATCAAGACATCCAATCAACAGTAAAGGAGAAAGAAGGAGTTTCACTACTATGCACAATTTCAAATAAACGATGAATTTGATTAATAGCTGCCCATATGCAGTAGAATACTATAGATATGGCTTTTACATAGTGGCCAGTGGTTCTTAATAAGTCTGGTAGTCTGCAATAATATTATAGGCTCAGTATTAAAATGTATATTTTGTTATCAAAATTTTGCGCAACACCATATAAAAAAACAGGGCAAGGATTCCCTGCTCATCCCAAAAAGTTATTTGTATGTGCCCAATTGTTTATGTTGTGTATTTTTAATGTTTTGTATAATAATTTCAAACAAATATGAGGGGATTCAGCATATTTTGTACACAATGGTTCATGCTTCCAGTTCTCTAGTCACAAACTCCATGTTCTATAAGACCTCAATTCAACTTTTTATATTTGTGAAGCTTTCTGTTGTAGAAATAAGGAAATACTTACCCAAATTTGAGAGCACAAAACTCCATGCTTCAATTGCCAATGGATTTCTGATTTAATTTAGACAATTTTTTTAATCCGTGGCTTGGCACTTTGATCTCTTCAGGACTGCCTTTTCTAGCCAATTTTGACCCAAACCATTAGATCAAGCAGGAAGAAACCATTCCTACTCCCACACTTTGGCAAGGTTTAGAGAGTGAAGCAAGGGGAGATTGCTTTATTGCTTGATTGACTGGCTAAAACCAGCTGATTAATTGATTGATTGGCTGACTAATTGATTGACTGGCTGACTAATTGATCGATTAATTGACAGATTGATTGACTGACTGACTGACTGACTGACATTGATTGATGGATTGGATTGGATTGCAGTGTCAATGGTAGTTTAGCCTCCTTGGGACAAATTGTCTGGCTCGCTCTTTGTTACTTTTCCATATATTTCTAAAGATTGAGATTCCTTTTTAGAGCCTTTCTCTGAGCTGAACTATTGTTGCCATCTATTTTTTTATATTCGTTGTGTTGCATTTTTATTTTTATAATGAGGTTGTTTTTACGTTGTATTTTTAATGGGAGCTGCCCAGAGTAGTTCTCTTATTGAGGCAGCAAAAAAAATACGTTAAATAAATGCATAAATACATGTTTCTACTAAATACTAAACAGTGTTTACCCTTTTAGGAAGAAAAAATAATAATGCAAAGCAAACAAAATATCCCCAACATACCTCAGAAGAAAGTCATCCTCTTACCTATCTCAGTTATATATTCATACAACCTGACTCTGGTAAGAACTGTTGCGATTAGCACTGATCAATGCAGCCTATTCATTAAGTCCTATTCAGTTTTGCACCATGTGAACTAAATATTGCTTCTGAGAATGCATCCAACAAGAAAGCAAATGTCATAAAAGCACCAGAAGTCAACAGACAAGAAGCAATTCATGATGCCAGTGAGTGAGCGTGCATTGGCTGTAGCTGAAAACTGTTAATTGGGATGGCCCATAGCCAGTTTAAATCTCTCCCCTTTAATGTGCAATTAGAAAGAGAAGCAGGAAATGCCACCTCCTTTAATGGTTTCCATGGGTGAAGGTAGCATATGCAAGTGTATTCCTCAACTTACAACTATTCATTTAGTGACCATTCGAAGTCACAGCATCACTGGAAAAAGCAATTTATGACCATTTTTCACATTTATGTCTGTTGCGGCTTCCACATATGGTCACACAATCAAAATTTGGACACTTGCCAACTGGCATGTATTGCTGATGTTGCAGTGCCGGGGGTGAGGGTGGGGGGTGTAATGCGATCACTTCTGACAAGCCAAGGAAGTGAGGAAGCCAGATTCACTTAACAACCGTATTGCTGAGTTAACAACTGCAGGGACTCACCTAACAACGGCCACAAGAAAGATCGTAAAATGGGGCTAAACTCAGTCAACGAATGCTTAGCAACAGAAATTTTGAGTTTAATTGTGGTTGTAAGTCGAGGACTACCTGTATGTGATCACTGAGTTGAAGCTAACTTGGAAAAGTAGTTGAAAACTTCACCTGAGGTAGAAATTTGCAATTTAAAATCTGAACAGGATCCATTGTAATGATCATGTAATATTTAACTGTTCTGTTTCCAGGCATATGTTCAGAGACTAGTTATGAAAATCATAACTATATAGGTAGTGTATCTGAAACAACTGAATTATCCCATACAGGGACTTTGGAAGAAGTGTTTCTCTCAGGCTTATCACTGAGGGAGGTAGTCTTGGTGAAGATTCAGGGCCTTCTCAGTAGCTACTCCTAGGATTTGGAACTTCTTACCTATGAAGCAAAATTGCCTTTTCCCCATTGTCTTTCCAACAGCAGACAAATACTGCTGTTTATATTCAAGAGGGCTCTTTCACTGTCAAACTGTTTATAAAGACACTATTTTTTATGTTTTCTTCTTCCAAGTGTTATTCCCACACTATGGCAGGGTCCACTTATTATGCTTTTATATTTTATTTTTTATGTTTTCAATGCATACAAATTACTTAGGGTAACTTACAGTAGCTAAACTACCACCAAATTTAAAATATTTGAAAGTCAAAAACAAGCACACTTACAAAAGTATTTAATAAGAATTGTAAATCTAGCAGAGGGATAAGATGGCTTCTACTAACATTTAATGTTACCAGGGGAGAAATTGTTTGCTTATAAAAGGATATCTTTGCACGTGGCTAAAATACTACATAGAAGAATATTGTTCCGAAGTAGGGAGTAACAAGTTTAGTTTCAGCCACTGAGAAGGCCTTTTCTCTTACCTCAACCATATAAACACATCCAGAAGGATCTCTCCATCAAGATTGACTGGTACTAGAGGAGGATGCTCCTGAGGAAACTTGAACAAATATTTTGAATTATGCCTAGGAAGAAACATGTAGCAATTACAGCCCTTGTAGAATGATACGATATGATCAGAGGTGGGTTTCAGCAGGTTCTGACCAGTTCTGGAGAACCAATAGTAGAAATTTTGAGTAGTTCGGAGAACTGGTAGTAAAAATTCTGACTGTCCCTGCCCCCATCTATTCTCTGCTTCCCAAGTCCCAGCTGATCAGGACGAAATGGGGATTTTGCAGTAACCTTCCCCTGGAGTGGGGTGAGAATGGAGATTTTACAGTATCCTTCCCCTGCCACGCCCACCAAGCCATGCGCACAGAACTGGTAGTAAAAAAATTTGAGACCCACCATTGGATATGATCCTGCCTGAAAGTACCCACCAACAATCTTGAAATTGCATTCTGGAACAGAAGTAGATTTCAAGGAATCACCAAGAAATAGAATGGTTATCAATATTCCATTTGGGCACACCTAAAACATGTATTCCAATAATCCAATCTGACCTTCTCAGGAACATTTAAGCTAGCATAACTTTATTTGGTTCTTTTTGTTGTCACTCATATTTTATCTGTATAATTGCTAGTTTTCTTCAGCACCATTTTTGGGCAGAAACACTTCTGAAAGATCAATTAAATAAACTGTATTTAAATAAATAAACTGTATCAATTAAATAAGCTGTATTAAATTAAAAAGTGGAAGTTAGTTCTGGAAAGAGTTATTTCATTCAGATATGAATACAAATATTGTTCTAAATAAATGTCCAATGCGAAGGGAAGTGATAATGCCCTAGAATAACGCAGATAACATAATATTGAGTGGTGAATGTTTACAATTGATTCAAAAGAGGCACTTTCAATCACACAGCCGCAGCCACTAGAAGGAGCCATGTTAAAGATACAGTTGCTTTAAGGGGACTAATTGAGAAAAGATGCAGCTGCTTTAAAAATGTGCTCTACTTATGCTTCTGCATATTCTGAAGCTTCTCTTCTAAGTCAGCTCAAAGTATGCACAGTCCAATTATATAATACAAGAGCTATTAAATGTGGCCTGCAAAACAATGAATCATCACTAAACGGAAACAAAGGTTCAAGTTGAATGTACATCGTTGCTGCCAGCTAGTGGTTTGTCAGGTTTCTGCAACCCAAATTTAGTAACCCTACCAGTCCTTTCTAGTTTGACTAAACATTGAAAGAAATATTATCAGAAATAATAGGTTTTCATTACAGGATATTTTAGCATTCTTTCATATAACTAATTTTCTTTCAGTGAATTTCAGAATTTCAATAGTTCTTTAAAAATCATATTACTTCTAAACCCAGAAGATAATGGGAAGAACGACACTTTTCAAAGTAAAAAGGGGAATTACAAGAATTATTACCAGGCATAAATTGCAGAGAGTCTGAAACTGTGCACAAACAGGACTTATCTACCAACTTATCTTATTTCATAGTGCACTTGGAAGATTAAATGTATTTTAGTTTAATATTCAATTTTATCAAGAGTATTACGGTCTTTGAATTTTATCACATTTGGAAGTGCAAGAAGCCCAGGTTTGAATACATAGTGCCCCGACCCTCAAAAATAGGGTCATTTCATTTATTTTAAATCATACAAATTTTATCTGATTTTTTTTCTTTCAGTTTTATTTTATTCAATGTGGGATTTAAAAAATGTGTGCTGCAATATAAGAAACAAAAGCAATAATACCTTCTTCAAAGCTTAGGCGAATACATTTACCATATTCTGCAAAACCTTGCACTGCAATTATTTGCTAGATTTTCAAATGTGCCCCAAAAATCTGCTACACTTTGCAACAAGCCCAGTTTTCATTGTGGAATCTAATACAAAGGTAAATGGTATTTTATATTTACATATTGTAATTATATGGATCTTTCTTTATCTGCAACTTTTTTTCTTGCTTTTGTCACGTCCAGTTTATTTTAATAATTATTTAATTACATTTTGAGGTTTTCTTTCTTCATTGTATAATCACTATCATTTGGGTTGGTGATGTAGGGCGTGCATGTCCGTGTGTCTGTGTGTCTGTGTGTCTGCATGTCGATTCACTATTAAATACATTTTTAGAAAAAGACAAAATGTTAAATTTCCTTGAAACACCGTAGACTGCTAGGTGTATGCAACTATCAGTGGCATTTGCTGGAGAATAGCAGGCAAACATATGAAAAGAAACAAGGCCAGGCTGCAATTCTGTAATTATTTACAAAACCATCATACCTGTGGTGAAAATCATACTTTTTACTTGCAGAAAACTTAAATAGGCTCAGATTGCCTATTTCAAAAACTCTAGCCGAAATTGTAATAATGAAACCACAACTGTCATTGCGATGTTCTTCCTGAGCAGAGTGAGAGGAATTTCTCAATATACTTTGGCATATAATGTACTACCCAGATAAAGAGCCTTACTAATAATGCAATTGCTTTGGCAGTTCTGGGATCTTCTCTTAATGGAGCAGAGCAGATTTTTCAAAGAAACTATCCCAGAAGGTTTTTTTTTTCTCCATGCTATTTTCCCATCCCTTAGAGTTACCTGTTTATGTTCAGATGCATTATAAGTATTATATTTCCTAGATTCAGGTACTAGAATGACAGTGATTTAAAGAATACAGTTAAAGGAAAGGGCCTAAACATAGCCTTTTCCAGCCAATAGTTTCCAGAGTTTGGGATTATAAATGCTTTTTTTCTCCTGCCAGCTTGGAAGATATCCAAAACATAGGACTGAAATTGGAGTGTAGTTTATGCAACCTATCACTAGTCCTTTCTAGATGACAGAAAATGTCCACTTTATGTGTCTTAAATTCTTACTTTTAAAAATGTCATTTTCCCCCTTCACAATGCCTTTCATCTAGCATTGATTATTTACAAAGTCCTGTTATTTTAGTAAGATTTGGCAGGAAAGCGGTGCTGGATTCCCTTGTAGATTTAATTGACTAAGTAAAGGACCCATGACAGTTATATTAGTGCCATTGGTATCGGAGAGAAATTGCTTACATAGCTGCAACTTACTGTATTTTTCGGAGTATAAGATGCTCCGGACTATAAGACGCGCCTACCTTTTTTTGGTGAGGAAAACAAGAAAAAGAAATCTGCCTCTGCCTCCCAGCAATTTTCCCTCATTGCAGCAAACAGCAAACAGCCTGCTTTACTTTCATTTTCGTTTTCAGCATAGCTTGATTAGCACAAGACAAAAAAAATCTGCTCCCAGCAATTTACTCCTTTGCAGCAAGCAGCAGAGGCTTGCAACAATAGGCAATGGCAATCCCTGCAGCCTGAAACAGCTGAGCGTCGTGAGGCCGATCCAATGGTGGTAATTGTGGTAATTAGGCTGTGCTGAAGCTGAAATGGGCTGTTTCTTCTTGCTGCTTGCTGCAAGGAGGTAAATTGCTGTGAGGCAGAGGCCATAGGGTGGAGGCCATTGGGTGGTGGAGCTACATTCAGTGTATAAGACATACCCAAATTTTCACCCCCTTTGGGGGGGGGGAAGGTGCATCTTATACTCTGAAAAATACAGTGTATAGTTGGTTAAGAAAAACTGCACCAGTTGAAATACTGTCTTCCCAACAAGTAGCCAAGGTCCCCAATGATCATGCTTCGTTTGTTCTCGCAAATGCATCACTGATAGATCTTCAATAGCAAAAACTCACTCCATCTTTCAGAATAAGGCTTTGTTTGGCACCGGTTAAGAAAGGAAAAAAATGAGCAATTTAATTTTATTTTTCATTGCATTTGTCACATCTACATAGCTCTCTCATATAGTGACTCTGGAGAATACATCATAAAACCGATGCATAAAAAATGTTAAACACCTCAATTTCGATTGAAATAAGGAACTAATATTTCAGGTTACAAGAGAACTGAGCTGGTTATGCTCCTAAAAAAACAAAAAGGTAACAACTGTCCTTTTGATACAGCTACAAAGATATTGGAGAAAAAACAGCTTTCTGATGTCAGAATCAATTTCAAGGATAAGAACAGCCTTGTGTTTGTAGCCCATCCTCTTTAAGAGAAAAGGGGGAAGCCAGACGGTTGAAAACAACAACAACAACAAAGCTTTATAGCCCCAACTTTCTTCTTCATATCCCCAAGTCCTTTAGTTGGCTGACTGGCATGTTTAAAGAGCTTTCAGTCCGGAGTCACCCCACCATTCAGTTCTTATCTACTAGCTTTTATCTACCTGAAAGTGTCTGGTTGCCTTGGTAATTCTTGTTGCTTAGTTACAAAAGCTGGAGATGGAGATGGCCCTGTCTCCTGTGTTTCAGCAGAACTGGTTCCCCAGGCAATTGAGGGCAGTCAGGATTTTTAATTTTTTTTTAAAGGCACCTGAGACAGAAGTGTGCCAATCTTATTTGTAAAACCAAATCTGTTCAAACCAAACAGACAGTAAGATGGACCACCGTTCAGCTTGAAGCTTCCAATTACTGAAGTCTTTCCCCAACCTGGTGCTTTCAGGATGAGAGACATCCCAGAATTTCTACAACATACATTGAGAAAAATCCCACTGCAGCAGGGTGCAGGCAGGATGTTTGTATGAGTCCTCTTGAGTTTCATTTTCATTCATGACCAGGATATATCTTTTTTCTTGCATGTGGTTGAAAACTGGCTATTGGAAAAGGAGATCAGGATGTTTAAAATGAATTAAAAACAGAAACTCTTTCTCCAGAGAACACTCTGACTTGAGAACCATTAAGTATTGTTAAGTAGTAGCCTGTCAACAATTCTTTCTTGGCTCTAGCTATCCATGGATAAAGCAGGAATGGCAGGATTTTGGAAAATTTTAGTTTTACATTTACTGCATTTCCAATCTCTTCCTTCCTTCCTTCCTTCCTTCCTTCCTTCCTTCCTTCCTTCCTTCCTTCCTTCCTTCCCTGAAAACAAGGTGATGCAGCATTAAAGAATTCATTTTCACAGCATCTGAGCAATCATTCAAAAAATACAGTCATTCACTTGGTTTTAAAAAGACGTTTCTTACATAATTCAGCATTTTATTTTAGTTTATCATGTGGATATGACTGAATTGCATTTGCAGATTAGATAAAAACTATTCCAACTTGTGATGGTGACTTGAGAAGAAAAATTTTCAGAAATTTGATGGTGGGGGGGATACCAAAAACCACTACATCTCTATCCAATCTGCTCACAGAAAGCCATCTGTAGAATAAATGGTGCAGGGTGAAGATGACTTTTAACTAAAATGCAGCACTGAAAGTTGGAGTCTCCAGCCATTCAGTCAAAGCCCAGTAAAAAAAAAAAAATCCTTTGTTTAATTCTAATGTTTAAAGTTCAATCGATGTAATCAAGACAGCCAGCTTTTATTTTTGCTTGTACGGTTTTGATCTCTCACAGAATATTCAAATCTGCATCTTTGCCCCAGGCTAATGTTTCACAGGCTTGTTACTTCGTCTCCAAACATTTAAATAATAGGCATCTTTGAATAAGATGGGACTCTAAATGTATCCTTTATCCTGGCCTGTTAGCTCAAATCTGTGCTGTGGCAGCACATGATTCAGGATGTATTAAGCAATTATGACCGTCCAGCCAGAGCCAAAAAGGAAGCTGTCTCTTTATTTCCCACATCAAGGAAAATCTGCAGTGGCACAAACAATCAAGGACTGTGCTATGGTGAACAGAGCCAGCATATTATTCCTCCTTTTTTAAAAAAAAATTCTCTCCCCACCTACCCTTGGATATAAATTGTAATGGACTCCCACAAGGATTGATCTAGAGTGCCTCATTTTCACAGACCCTCTGTAGAATTTCATCTTAACAACAGACATCAGAAGAGACAACGGATCATCAGGTAAACAGTCAACATGAAACAGTGGGAGGTTATTTGTCAGAAATGGTATAAGGTCTTCTCCCTGAACAGGGGGTTGGACTAGAAGACCTCAAAAGTTCCTTCCAATTCTATTATTCCATTATTCTCTTTGGGACAAATCTTTCCTTACAGGAGTGACTGGATCAAATCAGCGTTGGAATTTGCATTACATGTTAACAGAGACATTATTATACAAGCTTTCATAAGGAGTAAGCTATGTATCTCAATAAACTGAATTTTAAAAAAAACAAAATATAGCTGTGTGATTTTGAAGTACTTCGCGAACTTTCTTTCAAAGCACCTGAGATCTGTAATGACAAGCCAGCATTAGTGGCAAAAGCAAAGATGACTCATTCAGACACTATGTTCAAATTTTAATTTAGGTATTCCTGGAACTGAAGGTAAGCATGTGCATATTTTTATGATACCCAAGAAAAGTTCACAAAATTAATATTCTAAAATGCACGCTCTTTCATACATTATTTATTGCACATTGTGTCATATTTTGCCTATAGTCTTCTAGGATACTGGCTAAAGGCAGGGAACAGAATCAGGAGTTCCACCAATATACAACAATGGGAATTTTTAAGTTACACAAAATTCTTCATAGGGTGGCAGGTAGAAGCCAAAACTGTACATCACATATTTTAATTCCCTCCAGATTGGGTTACTAATCATTCTTAAATATGGAAAGTTATTTCAAAAGAGCACAGTGTTGTACCCTACATTCACCATCCAAGACATCAAGTAGTACTGGAAGTGACTAATTATATACATCTCCATCCTGGATCAACCCAGGGATGCCCTTTCCGTGATGTCGAAGGGCCTGGAGGCGGTACAGGTTGGATGGGCAGAAACAGGCTCCGGTTCAACCCCTCCAAGACTGAGTGGCTGTGGATTCTGGCATCTCCTGATCTACCTACCCTGTCACTTATGATGGGAGGGGAGTTGTTGACTCCCTCTGAAAGGGCTCACAATCTTGGTGTCCTCCTTGATTCACGGCTGTCCTTGGTGGATCATCTAACGGCCGTGACAAGGGGGGCTTTTACACAAGTCCCCCTAGTGTGCCAGTTGCGGCCTTTCCTAGACAGGAATGCCCTTCACACAGTCAATCAAGCTCTCATTGTCTCTCAATTGGACTACTGCAATGCCCTCTACATGGGGCTGCCCTTGGGGTGCACCCAGAGGCTCCAGCTGGTCCAGAATGCAGCCGTGTGAGTTGTTACAGGAGCTTCCCATTACTCCCATGCAACACCTCTCCTGCGCAAGCTGCACTGGCTGCCGGTGGCCTTCTGGATCTGCTTCAAGGTGCTGGTACTTAATTATAAAGCCCTTCATGGCATGGGCCCAAGGTACTTGCAGGACCACCTCCTACTGGCCTCCCATCACCCTGTGCGTTCTCATAGAACAGCCCTTCTCTGGGTGCCATTGGCCAGACAATGTCAGCTGGCAACTCCCAGGATAAGGGCATTCTCTGTGGCCGCACCGACCCTCTGAAATGGGTTACCAACCTAGCTCTGGACGGCTCCCGATCTCCGCACTTTCCACGCTGGCCTGAAGACATGGCTTTTTCATCAAATTCCCTGACCAATTATGGGGTTTTTAATTCTGGGGATTTTAAATTGGATTGGACTTTAGAATTTTACTGTTGTGTTTTTATGTGAGAACCGCCCCGAGTCCTACGGGAGAAGGGCGGCATATAAATTTTAAAAATAAATAAATAAATAAATAAATAAATAAATATGGATAGCTACAATCACACTTCTCCAAGTGCTAATCTTTATGCAGCCAAGATGACATATTAGTTTTGAAGATTTGCAAAACTAGATGCAATATTATGGAGGAAGAGAGAACGTACTAATTGCAACACTGAACAAATTCATTTCTTGCTACATCATTCTGTGGAGATTCCATTTGTCCTTATGACCTATCTAGTTCATAGTATGATATATGAAGTCAGTTACAGGTTGCATGCTTCATGTTTCTAGCAGCTGACATTATATCAAAATAGCCAAAAGCAACATTTCCAATATTTAGGTGGTATTAAGGCTGAGAATTGGAGAGACAGGCCCCTGGGAGGTTTCTGTTTCTATCGTCAACCTTAAGAAACCACTCCCGAAAGTAAATCACACTAAGGACAAGAATTGGCTGTGTCCGTTGTTAGGATCTCACAACATAAGCATGAGCTGCAGTGGCACAGTGATTAGAATGCAGTGCTGCAGGCTACTTCTGCTGACTGCCAGCTGCCTGCAATTTGGCAGTTCGAATCTCACCAGGCTCAAGGTTGACTCAGCCTTCCATCCTTCCAAGGTCAGTAAATGAGGACCCAGATTGTTGGAGGGCAATATGCTGACTCTGTAAACTGCTTAGAGGGGGCTGTAAAGAACTGTGAAGCGGTATAAATCTAAATGCTATTGCTATAAGCAGAAGGCCAACTGTACGTATGAATAAGCATATGTGTATGTCTATGATGTATGAGTATGTGCATGTGCATGTATATGTGAACGTGTATGTGTATATGTGTGCATGCTAAATTTCATCTCCAGGCCTGTGAAATAGGAAGAATGTTCATTATGACTTGTTTAACAACAGGTTTTTCTTATAATTTCATACTTTACTTCATTTTTGCCATGCATGTTTTAAACACCGATGCCTAAAGACGATGTCTTCGCAACTTGAAGGCAATCAGGTTTAGAGTAATGCTTGGTTTAATAAAAGATAATGATTTGCTTATTTCTTTGCTTTTCCTCTGGATCATGTTAATCCAGCATTGCTTCTAAAAATTTCAGTGGAGACAAGCCATCAGTTCTCACAAGCATAAAATACAGCATCCAGTCACATTTAAATGTTGTTCAATCATGCCCACAATTAAGTGCTGCTGGTGACTTATTCTTCATATGTTTACATACTTTCTGTATTGAGTTTAAAGAGGTGATCAACTCCTAAATGGCTTTCTGTATCTACCCTGGAATTTAGAGGGGGGGGGGGAATAAGCCATTTGGCTAGCCTCATCTGACCTCTCTTTTTTTATTCTTTCCTACTCAGCAGAGGGTTGGAAAGGTTAATTGGGTTAAGAGGCTCATGACTCTGCCTGTCTCTCAGCAGGATAATTCTCTGGAAACAGAACAGAATGAAAACAAATGTGGTGTGGCAGCAGAAGCTAGCAAAAGAAACCTCAAGCTTTAAACTGGCCTAGATCCAATCTTGGGCTGTGAAGAAAAGTGATCCAGGAAAAAAAATTCTCCCAATATATCCTGATGGAAAAATAGGTTAGGTAGAAATTCCCTTTGCCTTGCTCCATCCTGTTTTATGTGGCTTAGAGCAGGCATGTCTAAGCTTGGCAACTAGACCTGGACTTCAACTCCCAGAGTTCCCAAACCTCCACAGGTCTTAAAGTTGCACATCCCTGGCTTAGAGTGTAGTTTATGCAAGTTCCTGGTGTACACATATACACAACTATGCAGATGCAACATGAAGGAAAAGCAGAAACATAGATAACCATAGAGGCACAAATATGTACTCAAATAAGTTGATTAAACCCTAGATAAACTTTGATATACATGAATGCAACATAGGCATTATTTACCTATTAATATTGTAAGCCACCCAGAATTAATATTGTTAGCCTCTCAGAGTCTCCCCAAGGTGAGATGGGCAGCAAACAAATTTAATAAATAAATAAATGAAATATTTCTTTACATAAAGAAACTACAGAGCCCTCCCGCAGCCTTTTTACTATAGGAGTTGGAAGGGGTTCTAGAAGCTCTATTCCATATCTATGCACATCCTTGTGATTCAACAATAGGTAGATGCATGGAGGAAATTTTGGATTGCAAATTAATAACAATATACTATACTTGATCTGCATACAAACAATCTCAAGTTGCTAGAACTCCAAGAGAGATTTTTGGAGAAATTAAAAAAAAATTGCTTGAAAACCAGATGAGTTATTCTTTTCCAAATGAGTTCTTTCCTATCCATGGAATTAAAGCATAAAGAAATAGTTTTGAAAAGAAATGATCTTTAAGAGATAAATCGATTAAGGCATCTTAGCAATAGCATCTAAATAGGGGTGTCCAAACTTGGCAAATTTAAGATTTGTGGACTTCAACTCCCAGAATTCTCCAGACAGCATGCTCCTTCATCTAAATATAATAATCATTGGAAATATATTTCCAACTTTCAGTTTTTTAAAATGGTTATGTTTTTATCAAATCAAATGCAACTCTGTGACAATTAAATGGATACATCCATGTTGGTTTCATAATTTGATTTCAAGTGGGGAACATTAATTACTTTCAGAATACATGCTGATCTACAGGTATGATCTACCCTGTGTTTCAGGACTATCACCATGCCTCCAGAGTAGGCCACGTAAGTTCTCTGCCTCATCCAAGATCTTACCATGGACGCTATGTGGATGAAAACCCAGTAGTCCACTTCTTCAGGAACATTGTAAGTTTTACTTTCTTCTAAGTCATTTCTACTTTTATGTCTTGAGGAAACATGAACTGCCAGGCTCCAAGTAGTTTTGGTAGAGAGGAGTTCTAATCCACAGTCTCAGTGGGTATGGAAATCTTTTATTTCCAAGAGATGTCGTGGCGCAGTGGTTAGAATATTGCAGGCTAACTCTGCATTCCCACTGCCAGGAGTTCGATCCTGACTGACTCAAGGTTGACTCAATCTTCCATCCTTCTGAGATCAGTAAAATGTGGATCCAGATTTTTGAGGTCAATATGCTGACTCTGTAAACACTTAAAGAGTGCTGTGAAGCATGATGAAGCAGTATATAAGTCTAAGTGCTATTGCTATTTATTCATAAACCCAGTTCTGTTCTATTCAATAGGAGGATCAGTCCTACAAATTCAAAAGAATATAGGAAACCATCTACTACAGTGAAATAAATAACCACTTTGGGTAGGGATGTGTAAACACATGTGTGTGCACTCATATGCCTGCCTATGGATTTAACCTATATATACACATGGGAGTCTTTCAGATAATCAATATACTTGAGCCAGCATCCTTATGCAAACTTTTTTGGTACTTAAACATCATTTATTTGATTAGATTATGAACTGCCCAGGGTTAATTGTAAGTTTTCAACTATTTATTCTATTTGTAATTTATTTTCCCTCTTTATTAGATTGATTTGAAAATAATACCCAGGCTACCTCTGTGGTTATGAAATCATATACATATATATGTGTGTCTAATAGACTATTTGTTTTTTTAATTGTATAGAGATTTGTAAATCTCTAATAGTCATCTGTATAAACCCAGCCCTGCAGGCATATAGACAAGTGTGCCTGAACAGCTGCTGCTGTTACTTGAAATAAATTTCCAACCTGAACAGACATTCAAACTCCTAAAGATGAACTAATCTGAGATTGTACAATCACTTCTGATATCTTAGAGGTGAAGTACATTTACAATGAATACAGAATGAGTGGTGAAAGTAATAAGTGTCTTCAGCTCTTTTCTCGCCAGTAACATGTTTCAAAGCAAAATATGTAATATCATGATTCAAAAGCCCATGTATATTGGCTATTTCTGAGATGAAGAACATGAAGAAAACAATTGAACGTGAATTTCTACTTGGTAGCTAAGTCTTACATCCAAATTCTCACTTGGCGTTATAAAACTGATTTTAATGACAGGGTCTGTCTAAGAAGAATCACCTACTTAACAGAATTGGTTGTAAGAGCCGTGACTTTGGGACTTCAAAAGTGTTCTGAAGAGAACAGCACTGTGCCACAGATAACCCTTCTAATGTTTGATGTCCCTATAATGAATTTGAGCAGATTTTAGTTGTTTCCTAAAAAATGCAAGGGCCAAGAGATCCCATTCAAATAGCTTTGATTGAAAGTTTAAAAGCAAGGAACTACTAATTATGTATCAGTTAAAACACATCTAATAGTGATATTGATCACCAATATTTATCAATCCTGAAGTTTTACTCTGCATTATAACTAGCCAATAGCACATACCGGTAGATATATTTTTATGCATGTCTCTCCCTATGCCCTACAGGCACACATACCATATTTTCCGGTGTATAAGACAACTGGGCGTATAAGACGACCCTCCTCAGAGCCATTTAAGGCTCATCAGAGCCTTATGGGCTGGTCTGCCTGGTTACAGGACAATGAGACCCGGCGTATAAGACGACCCCCGACTTTTGAGAAGATTTTTGTGTGTTAGAAAGTAGTCTTATACGCAGGAAAGTACAGTATATATTTCCACCAAACAGACAATGACATAACAACAAGCTTAAGAAATGTCTGTAAAAAGCCTCCACATTTTTAAAGATGAGGACCCAGATTGTTGGGGGCAATAGGTTGACCCTGTAAACTGCTTAGAGAGGGCTGTAAAGCACTGTGAAGCGATAGCTATTGTTATTATTCCCTGCAGCTGTTTGTGGTGGGATTATTTATGGATAAAGAGCAAGTCACAATGATACACTTAACTGAACTGAGTGATGTCTTATCAACATGGCCTGCCAGTCAATCTATCTAGGAAGGCTTCTTAATTTGTAATGATAAGTCCCTTCCTGGATGCTGATACTATTTGCATATAACAGTGTTTTGCAATTTTAGCCACTTGAAGATGCATGGACTTCAACTCCCAGAATTCCCCAGCCAGCATGGCTGACTGGGGAATTCTGGGAGTTGAAGTCC
Source organism: Masticophis lateralis (assembly GCA_030761175.1). Taxonomy (NCBI): domain Eukaryota; kingdom Metazoa; phylum Chordata; class Lepidosauria; order Squamata; family Colubridae; genus Masticophis; species Masticophis lateralis. The sequence goes on along the minus strand of JAUDYJ010000003.1, from coordinate 61,736,867 downwards.
AATATCTTCAACCAGCTAAGGTTGAGAAAGGGACATATAGTAACAGCCATTCAGATTTCAATAACCTGTCCCATGAAGAAAAGAATTTAATTTAATTTAAAAATTAAACAAGCCCCAATACTTGCAGAAATAAGAAAACTTTAGATGGAAAAAATCAGCGCAACGTTCTGTCACCAGTTTCACTCAAATCTAAATATCTCAATGTATTCATTAACTGATTATGTTGGGAAGAAAATGGAAAAGCAGGTGGGTACCAGGTGTGGGTGCAGGAAATTAGATACCCACTAGATAGCAGCAATGAGAAGAAAAAGTTTGCCTTTGCTGCCATCTATTAGTCATTTGTAACTTTCAAGAAAGAGAAAGGGGATGCCCAAGAAAATGCTTAAAACCACCATGGAATTCCACACACAGACTCAGACACACACACACACAGAGAGATTCCAAACATGTAGTATATATTTGCACATTCTTATTTTTTTTTTAATTGATTTTCAGGTGTCACCCAGGACAACTCCTCCTCTTCAGGCAAAAGTAAGTGTTTGCTGCGAATATTTTATATATATATATATATATATATATATATTTTATTGAAAAAGTTTTACAATACAAAAGTTTTTTCCCTTTTTCCCCCCACCCCCACCCCCACCTTCCCAACCCCCCCAACCTCCCCCCACCCTCACCCCTTCCCTCCCCATCCCTCCCCTGACTTCCGCTACACATTTTTTGAAGAAAAACAGCAAAAATTTATAACAAGAAGAAAAGCAAAAACTATTATGTATTCAAATTCTAAATTTAAAAAAAGTTTTGGAGGAAGAGAAAAGAAAGAAAGAAAAGGATTTTTTAAAAAAAGCCCATAGATATTAATATTTATCTAAAATTAATAATATTATAGTAAAAAAAACACCCAAAAATAATAACCATTATAATATTTAAACCAATTTAAAAAAATTTTATACCTTTCTATAAACCATTAATATTAACTTTACTAATCATATGCCAAACTCAATCCCCCATCTAATAAAACATAATATAACCTGCATATTCATATCAAATAATATCAAATAATTTAATCCCAACTACTCCCCTTAATTAAAAAGCAAAAAAAAAACATAAAACATGCAATATAATATAATTATGCATATATTATTATAATCATACAATTACATCCAAAAAGAAATTTTTCTATTTCCATAATCCAAATTTCAATCTTCTCTTCATCTTGATTGAGCGAATATTTTATATTAATCTACAAAACCTGTGGGAAAGAAAAGAAAGAAAAGGTTTCCTTATTTAAAAAATATTTCAATAACCTTCCTAGCCCAATGTAGTCTAAATGATGCATTAACAGCAGGTTTTGGGTTGCTTAAAAAAACTATTGCCTACACCCGATCACAGTCTGTGCTGCTGTAGAATCCTATCTAATCCTTCATGCCCAACTTCACAAACAAGGCAACGCCACTGAAAACCGCAAGAATCGCATGGGTTATAAAATGTCCTGGGGTCGTGGTTCATGCCACACCCAAACCTTGGATGGCCACATTTTGGAGTGGGCTTCCCCTTCTTCCTTGATACCAGCCAGATCTCATTGATACATGCCAGGCTGTCCCTTCCACCGATTATTAAATTATAAATAAGAGGGGCCTTAGTACAGGCTGTTTTGTACCAAGAAACAGCAGCCAGGGCTACCAAGGACTGGTGACCAAGTAAAAGAGTTCAGATAAATGGAAATTAGAAACCATCTTAAGCAGTGGTGGGATTCAAGTAATTTAACAACCGGTTCTCTGCCCTAATGATTTCTTCCAACAACCAGTTTGCCAAACTGCTCAGAAATTTAACAACTGGTTCTCCCGAAGTGGTGCGAACTGGCTGTATCCCACCACTGATCTTAAGCACTAAGGCTATGCTGGCTCCCTCCAGAGGATGGGATGAATTGATTCTTTTCATTCTGTGGCTTGTTACAAGTAGTCCTCGACTTATAACCATTTGTTTCGTGACCATTCCAAGTTACAACAGCACTGAAAAAGTGACGTACAACGGTTTTTCACACTTACGACCATTGTAGCCTAGCCATGGTCACGCGATCAAAATTCGCTTGGCAACTGGCATGTATTTATGACGGTTGCAGTGTATCCTGAGACACTGCAACCGTCATAAATACATGCCAGTTGCCAAGCGAATTTTGATGACTTTCTGACAACCAAAGTCAATGGGGAAGCCAGATTCACTTAACAACCATGTTGCTAAGTTAACAACTGCAGGGATTCGCTTAACAAGTGTGGCAAGAAAGATCGTAAATGGTGGCCAAACTCAGTTAACAACTGTCTTGGTTAACAATGGAAATGTTGGGCTCAGTTGTGATCGTAAGTCGAGGACTGCCTGTGTTTCAATATCTCATTTAATCTTACAAGCATAGGGTCTTTTTAGATTTTTAGCCTGCCCTTTTTTCATATACAACTCAAGGTGGCAAACATATACCAATTATTTCTTCCTTCTCCTATTTTCCCCACAATAACAACCCCACCCCAGTTTACTCGCTCCATTTTCTTCCTCACATTTCTCTACATCTTTAGCTTCTGAATACAGAAAGCTAAACTACCTTGTTTCAAATTCTGACCTAATAAAATATCAGAGACTGAGACCGTGGGCGGATGAAAAGTATTCATTATGCAGAACATTGGACCTAGTTCATTGTCCTCAAAAAACCCCCTTGAAATGTTTAATCGTGAACTATGCTGCAATAGACAAGACAACCAGGAAAGGCCCATGTTCTCTCTTTGGTAAAATCCATGTGCACATCAGACAATGGGTTTTGTGATGCACATCTGAAATGTGGTAAACTCCTCTAAAGTCCCACATCATGACTGCAATCCAAACATCTTAGATTTTAGGTATTTTAATCCACAAGACCGACCGTGATAATCCTTTTCTACCAGCTGTTGGCATCCCCAGTTGTCTTTTATAGTCCATGGTGTTTATCATGTCACTTTGTTTGTTTCTTACATGTGCAGGGGAGAGGATTATCCTTCAGCAGATTTAGCTGGGTAGGTGATAAACATACTTCCCTTTGCAATTATTTTGTTTTCCCCAGGCCCAAAAGAGCTGTCTTGCTTTTCTGTAGCTGATGCAGAATTCCAGTATATATTTGTTTATTCTTTTATTTCACTTTGGTTTGTTTGCTTTACTCTTACTGATGCATTCCTGGATCCAAAGCAGTTTTTTTATATCCATGGTTTTATTGCTTGCTTTTATCCTGAAATGAGTCAAGCTTAAATTAAGATTCCTTTTGCCTGAGCATAGAGCATCTTCGCTGCATGGCAAATTGTATTCCTTTAAGGTTCCCTAAATGTTCTCTGTGTCCATGGGATGGAGGAGGGGGGGAAATGAAAGTGTGAGTTGCTACCAGCGGTGAAATCTGGCTGGATCTATCCGGCTGCACGAACTGGTAGTGGCGGTGGGGGGAACCTCTACCCATCCACCGAGACGTCATTACATCCCAGTTTTGACCCTCTATGCATGCAGAGGGTCTGTGCATGCGCAGAAGAGGTGCGCATGAGCTCACAGTCCCAAACCGATAGCAAAGGTAAGTGCATTTATTTATTTGTTTGTTTGTTTGTTTGTTTGTTTATTTATTTATTTATTTATTTATTAAATTTTGATATCGCCCTTCTCCCGAAGGACTCAGGGTGGTGTACAGCCGTAATAAAACAACATATAATACACAATTTAAAAACACTGTTCATAGTAGCACCGCTGGTTGCTACTATGAACTGTACAAAGCTCCAGTTCTGGATGGATTCGAGGACATGGTACATTATTGGATTTGCCCTATATTTACAACATTGTCATATACTGAGAATGTATGCATTCTTCAACCATTTATTATTATTTAGACTTCTATACCGCTTCATAGTGCTTTACAGCCCTCTCTAAGAGGTTTACAAAGTTAGCATATAGCATATTGCATATTAGCATATTGCATTAGCATTAGCATATTGCCCCCAACAATCTGGGTCCTCATTTCTTGAAACTAAAAAAAAAAAATGAAGACATAAAATATATAATGGTATTCTTTCTGTATGAAACGCTGAATTGTGTTTATGACAATGATGTAGAGCAGTGATCCCCAACCTTTCTGGTTGCACAGATCGGCAGCAGCAGCGGAGGAAGGGGCTGGTTTCATGCACACAACCCAATTCCACACATGCACAAATGAAATTTCATGTGCTTGCCTGTCAGTTGTGCAGCCCAGTTCCCAATGGGCCATGGACCAGTAGCGGTCTGCAGACCAGGGGTTGGGAACCACTGTTGTAGAGAACAAATAATACAGTTTAGCCTTTTTTCTTCCTTGGACAAAATCTTTTAATCTACTTGGCCCCATGTCTTTGCCCTGGAGCTAGAGAGGACTGGAATGCTAGCCAGACTTCAGAGTTTAGAGCTATCAGTTCGGACCCTTTTGTTGGATTGGGATATCTATGTAAATTAAAAAGGTTCCTTAAAGCAGTCAGCCTGTTCATCACATGTCTGTGAAAATAGATTAATTTCTTGCTGAGAAAGAGTAGCAAGCTTATAAAAATGTTCTGTTAGTGACAACCTGGCAGAGGAGTTTCAAAGTCAAAGGTTATTTCTCCCACTTGCTCATAATCCATAATTTTTTAATCTTTATCTTAAAGTGGCTTTTCTTAAGAGTGTTCACATTAAGGCAATGTGACAAAGAATTTATTTAAATCTATACCTTCAGTACATGGGTGAAATTCATCAGGTTCTGACAGGTTCTATAGAACCGGTAGCGGAAATTTTGAGTAGTTCAGAGAACTGGCAAATACCACTTCTGGCTGGCCCCAGAGTGGGGTGGGAATGGAGATTTCGCAGTATCCTTCCCCTGCCACGCCTACCAAGTCACACCCACAGAACCGTTAGTAAAAAAAATTGAATTCCACCACTGCTTCAGTATATCTATATCTATATCTACAATCATCTATCATCCATCATCTATTCATATATCTGACAACTCATAGATAGCGACTTTAGATAGCTGACATAAAATTAAACAAATTATAAATAGAACAATTAATAACAGAAAGCCACAACAACACAGCACTATGCCATAACTGAAACCAACATTATGGGTTAATGCTCGGGGAGGGGGGACAACCAGGTCTTTAAGACTTTATGAAAGGTTATCAAGGTTGGAGATACTTGGACGTGTGAGGGGGTGTATATTGTTTCAAAGGTTAGGCACTGTGACAAAAGAGAGATGTTTCTTGGGTCCCATTATTTTATAAAAGGATCTCAAAGCATGCCCATTCTGCTGAACCTTGCAGGATGGTCAGAACTGAGCATAAATGGGCAATCCTATTGTACTGAGCCGTGTACAATGAAGAGTCCTATAGCTAGAAAGGACATTTGGAAACTTATAGCCAGTGCAGCACTGTGAGTCCAAACAGGCATTCAAATTGTGCAGCATATCTATTTGGAAGATTGTACCTCAAGTAAAAGATGGATCTGGTGGATCCCAAAACTCTCAGCCACTCAAGTTTGCTTAGGTTAAGCCAAGCTGTTCTTTCCCATTTAGATCCCTCACAGCTTTTCTCCAGGAAGTCATAGTTAACTGGGCCTCAGACAAATCCAAAGGATTTGCATAGCCAGAGTCCAGCTGAGATCAGATCCAAGCTACTTCATCCAACAGATGCCTAGAACAGTGTAAATAAAATGAGGATTCAGACTGTTGGGAGAAAACTCCTCACAAAGTGCTGTAAAGCAGTATGGAGTGGTATATAAGTCTAATTGTTATCGCCATCACAAAGCTCAGCTATAAAATGATATTGGCTTTATATGATATTAAAATGATAACTATATTGTTCCAATAATTTACACCCAAGTATGGTAGAATATTCTGTACTCTGCCTTTGGTAAAAATGGCCACAAGGTACTCATGAAAATTATTGCAAATTTACAAGACTATAGCTGAAACACCTTGGATTTTGTAGAAGTACAAGAAAGATATGAAAGGAAGGGATTCTCATAGACCAGAAATTTACAGTAAGATTGCATTTGAACATGATCATGGGGTGTTGGCAATGCCCATTATGAACTGACTCTTAGAAGTGAATACCAACTGCTTTTTACATCCCCAGTGAAATGCCTTAATTATCTACACAGTAATCCTACTGATTTTTTTCATAATAACAATTGGAAACCATAAAAAACTTGCCAGATGTGGTTGCTTCTTGGAAGGTTGAGCCAGATCATTACTTTGATAGGAAACACTTAAAAAATAAAGACATAATTGTAATGTGTTGGCTGAGGCAATTTTCATAAGTTTGTCATTAAGACTGCATATTACCAATGCTGGAAATGAGGTTTTCATTTGAAGAACTAGTTACCATTTGAAAAATTCTTTGAATTACTTGTTCTCTTCATACAGTTACACAATTATGTTGAACAATTCTTTCTTCATTTTTAATAATGCTTTTCAAAAGCGGATAACAATGATCTGTAAGTACTTGCTCCAAATGTCCCATTTTTCTGTTTTTTTTTGGATAATAGTCAATATAATATTTTTTAGGGATTTCAATCTTTAAAGATAGATGCATTTATTCTATCAACATCTCCTTCTGATAGAGTGCCATTAACTGCTCTCATCTGTTACTGTTTGGCAGAATGAATACAAATATGAGTAATTGTGATATAAGTAACTATGGATCATTATCACCTCAGGCAATTTCCAAACAATGGGAAGATAGGCTAAGAGAAGTTTTATATCATATAGAATGTCAGTTTTAATGGAACTGAATTCCCCTTCCATTATCTCTGCTAGAAATGTTCCCGGAGTATCTCTTTTCTCAATAATTGTTCAAATATTTTCTTTCATCAGTAGTTATTTGCAGAAAACCCTGATTCTGCATACTATCTATGACAGAGAGCAATAAACATCCACACAGAAGTCAGTGGCTTCCATAGGATAACTGACATTAGGCCTGAGGCCATATTCTTTGCTATAATTCAGCCTTTGATCATTTAGTACTCATTTTCTTGAAGGATGGCCATCCTTTTGGATTTTTAATGGCAGTCTACGGATATTTGTAATTTTGCTTTTCTCTTTCGCAGGGTGGCGAAACTCACAGGCCTGGATATGGAAGTGGCAAATTCTATGAGCACAAATATGCTCACAAGGGGCACAAAGGATACCGCTATGATGGCCAGGGCACACTGTCTAAATTGTTTAAACTGGTAAAGATAATAATTCTAAGAACAGCAAGAGTAACCAACATTGTACAGGCATAAGAAACTGTTCTTTATCTATTGCTAATATATACTGCATTCATTTAAGCAGTCCAGGAAATAGTTTTAAGCGATTGTCTGAAAGATTGGAAAGAGGAAAACGGTTTGGATGTCTAATTACAGCATTAAAAAAAAATCTAAACTAAGGCAAATATCTCTATTAGTATCAGTCTAAATGTAAAAAAATCACCCAAGCAGAAAGCAATATAAATACTATATGTAACAAAATCCAATAGAATCCCATCACATAGGGAAAAATCATGTCAGGTCCATGAATTACTACTGAGGTTTGCAGTGCACCCAACTCAAGATTAATATGCATTGAGTGAAATAAAGAGGTTTAAAAATGTATAGTTTAATAATTTTGTTTCAGATGCAGAAAAAAATGGGAGTAGTCTCAAACTTGGATCCTCTTCATATCAGTACAATACCTGAACTATAACTCCATACACCAGCTTCTTAGGCATGAAAACTGGATGGGTGACTTTCACTCTCTCAGCCAAATCTACCTCAAAAAAATGAGCAAATAATGATTTGCTGTACTATACAAAATTTAATGTTCCAAACAACTTTTTAACAACTTTAACATCTTTTTTAAATCAACAATGCTTTTGGTGGTGTTATGCATTTGTACTTATACAAATCAGATGTTTTGGAAAAAGGAACACGGGCTTCATACTGCCAGGAATTAGATCTTCAAAATGATGGTGTTGGGGAATGAAGTGCCACTAAAATAAATACTGTTCGAAAAATATTCCATTCTCTTTTTAAAAGATTTTATTATTTTCTTATTTTCTTCAGTTTTAAATGTTTCCTTTTTTACCCAGTTTCACAGCAGCTGCACACACCTCCATATAAATATACAAATGTTACTAATTTTGTAAGCCAAGTTTTCCTCCCGACGTTTTCCTTGAAAATCTCATAACCTTCATTGTTGACTATTCTCCTTAGAGTTAGTAAAAATTAGCCCAGAATAGCCTGGGCTATTAGCCTATACAGTCAGTTTCATTTATGTTTGAATGAGACAAGTATTTCTTCTAATAATTATTTATTTATCTATAGACAATTTTATTATTTTCTTTTACCAAAAAAAAAAAAAGTTCCCTCCCACTTCTTCCTAAACACCAGCAAAAATGCAGGTTTATTTTTGACAGTAACTTAGCATGAAATGGTCCCCGTTATTATATTCCACCAGATATATATTTTTTAAACCCTGGTTCCTAAAACCAGAACAAATTTAAGGAGAGCTTCCATGACAAGTAATGGATTTAATAGGACTACAATAACATAGAAATCAGTGATTCATGGAACGTAATTAATAAGCCATTAAGTATAATTACAGTGCTCTGTCATTTATGAAACTAAGCAATAATATTGTGGCTGAGTAGTTTCAGATTAAAACTGAACAGTGAATTATTGAAATAAGGTAGCATGGTGCCTTCTGAATCAACAAGTAATTATGGAAGCATAAATTTTAGAAATCTAAGGAATGCACCCGGCAACAGGAGATAGGCAGAAGCATGTATTTAAAAATTGAAAAAAAAAAAAACAAGGTTCCTTAATACCCAATCCTTTAAATCAATCTGATAGCTGTTGAGCTAAATCTTCTCTGTCTCTCTGGTCCCTGCCTTCCTTTTGCAGCTCTGCTAGGAAGGCTGCAAGTAGAATAAGGGACAGGTGGCAGTGTTAATCCTGAAAGGGTTCTTCTGCAAGAAACTGAACTACAGGTAGTCCTCAACTTACGACCACAATTCAGCCCAAAATTTCTTTTGAGACATTTGTTGAGTTTTGCCCCATTTTACAACCTTTCATGCCCCATTTGTTAAGTGAGTCACTGCAGTTAAATTAGTAGCTCTGTGGCTAAGTGAATCTGGCTTCCCCATTGACTTTGTCAGAAAGTCCCAAAAGATGATCACGCAACCGTCATAAATATGAGTCAGTTGCCAAGCATCTGAATTTTGATCATGTGACCAAGGGATGCTGCAACAGTCTTAAGTGTGAAAAATGGTCATAAGTCACTTTTTTCAGTGCCGTTGTAACTTTGAACAGTCACTAAATGATCTGTTGTGAGTTGAGGACTACCTATAGTAGAGAGGGTGAAAGTACCCAAAACATGAACTATGAACTGATTTCACGGAATATTCTGGGTTTATGAGAACCACCTTGATTTTCCAATATTTTGAGGAAGTACGAAAGTTTTATTTCTGCAATATCTAACTAGGGTAGGAAACTAAATCACAAAATTATTTGGCGCTGGAAATATGAGATTTGCAGATTTATTTCTCTTTCCCAAGTTTGTGAACAACGTACCTCAGGATTACAAATACAGAGAATATGAACTATTTTTGCTAAGTATATTGCTATTGATTCACTGTTGTGAACGTTTGTTGAAAACTTGGAATTCTAGGCAAACATTAAGAGTTAACACTATTTCTCCTTTTTCAAAAGAAAATAATCTGTTTTTCTATGTATGACAGAGAGTATTCATATGAACTAAATTGAAGATGCTACAAAATGCTTTGTTTACCTACTACCTTATTTCAATAATCTCAGAAGAATTGCCAAACTGTGAATCAAAATTTATTTGCTATTCTCCATCCATTCTTTATCCAATACATCATCCCTATTGTTCTATTAGTGGCAGCCAAAACTAAGAACCAGAATGCAAAGAATTGCAAACATACAATGGCCGCTATCAAGTGAGCCTGGAAAATGGAAGGCTAAGAACTCCATTACATGGGAGGAAAATAGAGAAAGCGTGTGTTGAATTTGAAATCAAAGCAATATGAACTCTGCTTCATCCTTGGTCTTCTCAGTGGCTGTCCGTTGTTTGTAACAGCTGCCATTTCTGAATTACAATAAAGATGCCACCTCATTGAATTGAATCCCAATTCTACTGTGCCAGTCTTGAGGGAGGTTCAATCGGTTTTGGAGAGCTATTTTGAATCACAGGCTGAATGGAATTGGATATACAAAATATGTACCGGTATATTGTAGAGTATTTCAGTTGCATATGTTAATTTTAATTCTGGTTTTTTTTTCTTTCTTCTTTCCAAAGGGAGGCTCCGGTTCCCGGCCAGGTTCCAGGTCTGGCTCACCTGTTGCTAGGCGCTGAAACACTTAAGATGTCACTAAAAGGCTACATTCTCTGCTTCATAACATAGCTACCCCAAGGATTAATAACAAATTACCGAATTCCTTAGATAAAAAAAAAAACACAATCTATTTGTTAATGTCAGTTGAGTTATGCATGCAGTAGGAATATGCAAAACTATATTGGCAAATGCTGACGAAGAGTTGAAAAAGCAACAACCAAAGCCTCCCAAATTTGCAAGGTAGCTTTCGGTCAGCATTATTTAGGAAAAATAACAAAATCCCCCATCTTATTCCTTCTTCTTCAAGGTGCTCCCCAAGAAATATAAAGCGTTAATTTTTCAGGAATACGCAACACTAATTCCTTTTCAGATTTCTTTTTCACTAACCTTTAATCACATAAAACATAACCCCATCTAAATTAATGCGGTCATTAACGAATCTTTTGAGATCTTTGCTGTAAACAAACAATAATAAAAAAAAACCACGTGCAGAATGTTGTAAGGGCTGTTTATCCAATGTTTTGATTTGGCTTTGATTTATTATTTTTATTTGCTCTTATTTTGTATCCCTTTTCTCTCACACCTTTTGTTTTTCTTTTCCTAACTGGATTAGGCAGTCATGGAAAGGTATATTACATTGGGAGTACAAGGTATGTTGTGATGTGGGAGAAGGCAGCTGTGAATGTTTCAGTGGGTCCAAGCAATGGTTATGGAGAAGAATTATAGAACTTAGCAACTTTTTGTGCATAACCAATTGCTTGTCACTGCCAACATATTGGGAAATAAGAGTGGTTGGGAGAGAGGCATGAAGATATCAAACTTGAATTAGAATAGTATAACAATGATAGCAATAAGGAATAATCCCAAAGAACAATAACAACAACAAAAAACCACCTAGACTTAGATATGTGAAGAGTGGGCTCACTGCAAAGTAAAAGTTTTTGCAGTGAATTGTTCTTTTAAAAAAGTCTTAATGTTTTTAATACAGAGAGCCCTTTGGTGATGAAGTTCCAGATTGTAACTGCACACATAGTTAGTAATTGTAGTTGTCTTGTTACTGCAGCAGAGTTAAACAAGCAGTGAACCAAAATAAGATAGACTGTGTCACTGCAGGTAATGGAAATTAGCACTAACAACTAGAAGTAAAAATATTAACAGATCATATATGAAGATATACGCATGTGGGAATGGGTTTGCCCCTCTACATGAAGAAAAATGCTCTTCTGAATTGCACTATTTTAAAAAATATAAAACCTGTTTTGTTGCTTGCGGCCTTCTTTTACTCTTGCAAAGTTTTGTTCGAGCTTATATGTTGTAGAATACATTTAGGCCCAAGCCAGCATCTACCTTAAGCTATGCTTAAAAAAACCCATAATATTAGAACTTCTTGACATTTAATGCCACATGGCATGCAGCGATACTGTGGCTGATAGTTCTCCTTAACCTACCATAGGTTTTAAGTAACAGTCTTAATATGCATCAATGAACGATGAGAGAGTAGAAAAATACAGAAGCTAAACAAAACCAAATACCAAAACCAATAAACAAACATGAGCATGCACCTACACACAAATACATACATCCCTCTATTACATCTTCTTTCAAAATGTTACTGGCTATGTGTATTTTTCTATGTGTAGCCTTGTCCCGTTGTGTATCCACAACATAATAGTGAGTTTCATTTAAGTGTATTGTTTTAAAGTGTATGAATACAACTCCTGGAAAAAAAAATAAAATACTCAACTTTTAATGATATTTGGAGGAATTTTTTAAAGGTATTTCATGCACACTTACAAAGCAGCGAACTGAAGTATATCAAATTCACAACTAAGTCTGAATGCAGATTATATCCCTTTTAAAATACAGTATGTGGTGTATCAAGGAAGAGGAGCGAGTTTAAACAGTTTTCTTCTCAACTGTCTTTGTCAGAGAAGATGCTTCATTTTGTTGACCATATAAAGGAGACAAATTTTACATTGTACAGATAGTCCTTGACTTACAACCACAACTGGGCCCAAAATTTGTTGTGAAACGAAACAGGTATTGCAGTGGTTGAGTCAATAATGCAGTGAATCTGACTTCCCCATTGACATCGTCAGAAAGTCACAAAAGAAGATCACATAATCCCCAGACACTGCAACCGTCATAAATATGAGTCAGTTGTCAAACATCTGGATTTTGATCATGTGGCCGTGGGGATGCTGCAACGGTTAGAAGTGTGAAAAACCAACATAAGTTATTTTTTTCAGTACCATTGTAACTTTTTACGGTCACTAAACAAATGGTTGAAAATCAAGGACTAACTATATTCAGAACTGGTGCTAAATATGAGGGTTTGTGAACCTAACACCTTCTCTGATCTTCTTGAGAATGGTTGTGCTATATTGAAGATTTGCAGACATTTCTTGCATCTGAAACACCTTGAACTGAATCTTAAACTCATTGCTTATCACTGATTCCCCCCCCCCCCCCAAATGTGCACTTTGCAACTAAGTGCCCTTTGGAGAAACAATGAATTTATTCTTTTTAAAAAAGAATGTTGATGGATCAAACAAAAATGCTCGTTACAGAACTTCTATAACAAAAAAACTCATCAATGTTTATCTTCCCAATGTTAATTTCAAGAAATGGCACACAGTTTCTAAGTCCTAAGTATTCTTTCAGTGCTTAATGAAAGATTATTCTTAAGCAGTACACAAGGGTGTAATACTTCAGATGGCAATGCTCACATAATTGATTATGGTTGTTGTTGTTTTAAAAACTTCCCACTCCAGAAATTAAATGCAATAAGGACAAATTGTACTTTTTTTCTATGGGACACAATTTTAGGAAGAAATAAAAGACTGTCTATTATTCCACCCAAGCACATCCTTAATATACTACCTAAAACAGTTACATTTGCAATACAATGGATCCTGTTTAGGGAGCAATTACTTTGAATCCACACAGACCAACTTGGATGAGTACATTATATGGTGGCAACAACAACTTCATTTGAATATCATCGCTCTTAAACAGGCAAGAGTTACCATAGTGAATGAATTATTCAATGGATGAATTCAATAACATGTCTTCTATCCTATGCAAATAATTCCACAGTATTGCTACGAGCGAGAAAATACTGAAACAAAGTCTGTACTTTTGAAGTAGATGCATTATTCATCTTTGCTTCCACTTTTTACTTCTCTCCCGGTGGGTCCCTGTTTTTATTTATGCAATTTATGCAATTTATTTATGCAATTTTGTACATGAAACATTTTGTTTTCTGAAACCCATTAATTTTTCCACATTGCTAGGGCGGTATGTTTTCTTCATATGAATTTTAACAAAACCATGCATTAGGGACTGGTCCACCATACAACATTAAATATGGAATGAATATGGAACCATGATGGGCTTTCATAGTCAGAAATGTAAGATCCAAGTCTTCCTTCTCTTTGCAAAATAAATATGAAATGGAGTCTAAAATCTGTGAGCAAATATATTAAGCAAGTAAATCAGAATATATTCCCAACTAGCTAGTGTTTAGGGACATAAGAGATCAGCCAACCAGCCAATATACCACAAGGATGACATGGAATAACCTTCTAGACAGAAAAATAACCATCTAAACTTAAACAAATGTTGCTAAAGGATGATAAAAGTAGATTGGTTGGGTTCAAAGAACAGTGAATTGAGTTCCGCCCGAACAGTGAAGCATCCTTGCCTCTTTTCCCCAACCCAGTTTGTGGACCCCAAAAAAACCAAAACACTTTATTGTCTAAAGGAAGAATGCATAGAATTAATCCTAAATGTGGGCAGACGGTAGCGATCAAGTGACACTCTTTTCACAAATGAAAGCTCTTTGGGATACTTGACAATTCTTGCTTTATGCTCCAAATCTGGTCAAAGTATGATGATCTTTCATCTTTGAGCGCAGGATTATAACTTGAAAAGCCTGAAAAGCCATTAGGTGATCCATTGTATTTCTGACCTGGGATGCTTGAAGCACAGAGAAAATGTGGTTTGCATAGAACAGGGTGAAAGAAGCGTTTCAGAGACAGAACATTAGAAAGAAAAACCTACTTGCCTTTCAGGGCTGTTGAAATGAAAATGCAAAACAAAACAAGGAACTTGCATGATACAATCAAAATTGCTTTTATCCATAGCAACCTGCATCTTCAGATGCAATTTAAACAGAGGAGGTACCTCTAGAAATTGCAAGCATATATAACATGATGTCTTAAGATAAAACTGTAAGATAGGATTCCTGGAAGAGATGCATATTGAAATATACATATATTAACAGCAGTAATTCCTTTCCCTTGTATTAAAATTAGCAATATTTGAAAAGCAAATTTGATAATACCAAGTTTCAAGTGTTTCAAATTGCTGAGCTAAGGAAGTAGCTCTATAATTGATCATTCTATAATTAAAGCTCAAAAACTCTGCTCAATATTAAAATAAAAACATTTATCCAGTAAGTATGACTTCAACATACACATTCTTTCGAACCAGAGGTATAATGCAGACCTGTCTAATGAATGATAGTGGTATAGCGATTTTCAAAAACGTGGGGGGAGGGGATTCCCATATTCTGTTGTCCTAAATGTTAACTTCCAAGGTTTGTTTGCTGTTTTTTTTTTTAGCAATTTTAACTATTGGGAAAGTGAAAAAAAATTGCATGATCTTGCAGCTCAATACTGTGGGAAAATGTCAGATATTTCCCTCAATAATTATAAAAACATTTATAGATGGAAAAAGTTACATTGAATGAAAATGAGCTCAGTCTAACTTAACTTGCCAAGAAATCTGCATAGAACCTAATGGAGGAGAACAATTATTTTACATTCAAATAATATCTTAATGCAACAAAGCCTCTGGCTGGTTAGACGTATTTAGAGTTTTTGTAGAATACTATCAAATTTCCCGTGAGACTTGTGTTTCCTAGTTCATCTTAAATCATTCCCTGAGGCAAGTAATATCTTCCTTTCTTTTTCCTAAAACATAAATTAACTGCAAATTAATCAGGCTAACAAAAGAATATGAAAAGTTAGGCTAGCATGGGGATAATATATATGTAATCAAATCACAGACCAATATCTGTATGGAAGTTTAGAAACGCTTCCCTCATTGACTTAAACTAGTGAGATAAAGGGAAAATGAGTGTTTTTTTTCAACTACCTGAAAGAGTTTCTGAGAAAAGCTCAATTTTACATTATCTAAATCTAATATTTATTTAATGAGTTATTGATCGTGTTTGAGAGAAAATATAATCTAGCATGACACTAGACTCTCTCTCAAACGGTAAAATATTCTCCTGTGAAATTCATAATTCTGAGGTAGATACATTTAAAATTAGATTCAAAAATACCGGAGCTCTATGCAGTAGCTTCTTTTACAACTTTTTGTCACTTTCCAGAGATCCAGTATCTAACCGCCACATGAATATTTAAAGGGTATATATGGCTATCCAAACTGAACAACGCAACTCTAGGCAGATTATGAGAAAAAACATATGCTATATGATTTATAGCAGGGGTGGGTTTCACTTACCTTTGCTACTAGTTCGCTCGTGCGCAGGCTTCACTCGCATGTGCAACACCTCTAAGCATGCGCAGATCGTATTTGATGACGTCCAGGTGAGTAGATGGAGCATCCCACTGCCACTACTGGTTTGCCATAGCAACCCACCACTGATTTATAGGACAATACTTTAAAAAGACATGTACTCGCATGAAGGTTTGAAAGAATGATATATACAGACACCACCTTCCCTTGAAATATCTTTATAGAGCAGGGGTCTCCAAACTTCAAGTCCACAAGTCTTGAAGTTACCAAGTTTGGAGACCCCTGTCCAGTGGTTGGCAGCTGCCGGTTCCGGGCGAACCAGTTGTTACAGTATGTGATACCCACCTCTGCCCCTGCCATAGTGCAACATGGCCTTTCCAATACATAATTAAACTTTAGAATCTGCTTGTATAAGAATTGGGCATGGCTACTAGCTGGGCTGGCTTCAAGAAAAGAGTTGGACAATTCATGGAAGATATGAGGATTAAGGGCCGTTAGCTTTGATGGCAGCGTGACAGCTTCCGAAGGCCATCTCCTGGAAGACTTCTGGGCTTACTTGTGCAGTTTGGTTGGCCATTGTGAGAACAGATTTCTGAACAAATTGATAGGGGGCTCAATCCAGCAGCATACTATTAATGTTCTTAATCGCTAAATGTTTTCAGCTGGTACTTGGTTTGAAAAATGAAGAAAAACAAGTTACAATAAGGCATATATAATTGTGACAACTGCTGATCTTTTGAATTATTTGTCAGTCTTGGTATTGTTTGCCTGAATTAATACAGTCTTGCCTTCTTGTCAAGAGCGAGGTAGACTTCTCATTAAGATTTTGATTTAGTAATTCAGTGCAAAATGGTCACTCGAACTACTTCCTATTCAAAATAACAATCTCAACAGTATCAGATGAAGTATAATTTGAGCTTCATTTTTCCACAATTATAGTCCAACTGTGCTGCAGCTAAAGTTAAGGTGGTTTTCAAGAATAAAATATGGACAGGTGTGTCTTTCATTCAAGTTCTCATAATCTAGACAGGGTAGATTTCGTCCCTGGTTTGCCATCTACAATATATGCTTCAGTCACTTGGGAGTTGGTAACATATGCATTTAATATATTATTATTGATGGTGGTTCAGACTAGATTATTATTATTAATTGCACATTTAAGATCAGGTTCCTTAATCTATACAATATTTCTATGTATCTTTTACTTGGGACTTCAAATAGGCCATAGAAAAGAATAGCAAAGTTAGCAGTTAAGTTTGTGATTAAAAAATAAATACGGTAATATGTGAATTTAATTTGTGTGCCTCTAATGTTTTGGAACAGATCTAAGCACAAACTTTGTGGGTTCACTTTATACAGTATACATAATACTGTTTCGTTTTTTCTTAAAGATATTGTGTTCTTCTAATCACATAAGGATATCAATGAGCACAAAAATATTTGCAAACAAGTAAAACACTTTCAGTAAGGCTGGTAAAAAAAACCCTGAAATGGGGGGGGAAAAACATTCAAAGAGAAGAAATAAAATAGCAGAATAGCATGAAGTATCTATAGAACCATGATCAATAATTGTTTTGCATCAATTCAGGCATAATAATTATTCCCATCATTAAGAATACCTACTTAATACCCTGAAAAGGAATAATGTACCAGACAGAAAACCATGTTTGGAAAAAAATTAATATTATTCAACATGTTTGACTTAAATATTTCCACATAACAAAAGTGTTATTTTCAAGTCACCAGCTATATTACTTATATACATATGTCCAGAGTTAACAAAAGAATTATGAGATGTCCTATCAAAAGCAGTGATTTTTCCTTTTCTTTTGGAAATAGAAAGTACTAGTTTTATAATACACAAAATATAAATTATATGTACAGATAGTTTTTTTTTCTGGAACTGAGAAACAAATTAAAAGCAATAATATTTTCATAAAGATATAACATGTCTACATTACATTAAAATGAATCAATACTGATTTTGAAATGTTTATCTAAAGTTGAAAACTTTATAAACACTTCTTGAGACTGGAATTATTATTTACAAAATATACTTATCAGCCACACAGAGGCTTAAATATCTGTATATATACACACATACATATATATAACATATAAAGCAATTTTAAAATCTCAACGTAAAATTAAGCAAGATCCTTCTGTCTTTGGAATGTCTAAAACAGAACATATGCTTTATTTCCAATGTGGGTGTTTTTGATATGATTACACCGCTTTTGAATGAATGGGACCTTTCAGAGTAATACTGAAAAAGCCTAGGTAGTTTTAAAAATGTCATAACTGTCAAGACAAATTGATGACAATAGTAACAAGGACTTCTAATCTGGAGGTACCTTTCAGAATGACTGTATTGTAATTTAACCTGCAGCTAATTTGATCTTCAGGAAATATATAGTCTTGTAAGTCCTACCATCTTGAATATATGGCTTATATTTTTACGGTTATTCAGCAAGTTTCTCTGCTGAAAGGTCCACATGAAAGTATATGTGTTCGCCATTTCCATTTGCCATCATGGAATCGCAGTTGTTAGTATGTTTTTTTGAATTATTGCTGTGTTTAAAGCTGAGAAATAATAGCACTCATCAAATGAAATGAATGCGAGCTGACACATTTGCCAACACCAATTAATGGTCTAAAACAACCTTAGATCATGGGGAATTCTGGGAGTTGAAGTCCGCCAGGCTTAAAGTTGCCAAGTTTGGAAACCCCTGATCTACGGCACCCATACAATTTTGTTTTAAATACTCAAGACATTCGTGATTGGCAGAACATCCAAGAAAGCCTATTTCAGATTCACTCTTCACTGATTTCAAGGTCTGGGTGTATTTCTGTTCTAGAGAATACACTTGTGGTGGAATGAAAAGATAAACAAGTTCCATCTACCTGAGATCACTGATTGTAGACAATGCAGCACAATTTGTCTGATGTTTCTCAAATATTCTAAATGCTTACAAAAGACAGGTAATTCATTCGGTGTTTCAGAATATTTAAAAAGCTATATCATTCTTATTATTTGCAATACGCTTTAATAGTAAAAATCCACAGATGACTATTTTTAGGGGGGGGAAAGAAAAAAAATTGTAGTCCTGAAAGCGTTTGGCGCTTTCATGTTATAGTCATCAAAAAATATTGGTTATACTCTGCCATTCGTTGGAAGATTCTTGAACAACTTCTTCCAAATTCAGGGCACGATTAATATCTTCGCCTTCCTGTCCCTGATGACTGGTCGATTCTTGGATTGCACCTATCATAGTAAAAAGTTAAAGAACAGTAAGAGATACGCCATAAAGTCTTCAGGCAAACAGTGGAAAATTAAATCCAAAAGATTATTTTATTGACTACAGAGCAGTGATTTGTAAGGGGAGGGTCTGAAAAAAAGGAAATAAGAGCCTGGGAATTAGTGGAATTTAGTGAGGCTTGTTTTGAGTAAATACCTATCACAATTTTAATTTAAAAAATATTCATCTTCAAAGGAGGTACTCATCACTTTTCTTTATTGTTATCATTTGGACACAGAGCCCTACGTGCAATTCTAGTCTGTGGTATGTCCATTTCTTTAAAAAAGTGGCTTGTTAAAAAAAAATCAATATTTAATTTATGTCTATTAAAATTTATGTATCAGTCCTCAAAAGTAATGGAGCTCTTTGAGATTAAGAAAGTAACATACAGAAGGTGTCATCGGTAAGTTCTACTTTCCAACCTAATCATTTAATGCAGTTTCCACAACTGTATTTATTCACAACATAGCCATCAAAATTGCACAATGAGGAAAAATCAAAAGAAATTTCGCAAATATAAAGAAAAAGGACCAAATATATTTTTTATTTGTTATACTTCTTAGAGATACACCAAAAAAAAGAATTATTGCTTTTCTTCTAGCAAGTCAGATTTATTGCTAATCATAGGTCTTCTTACAATATAATCAAGTTTCTACAGTATATCCACTGGGTTTTTACATTATGGTGACATCAATTAAATGTACAGTGTTTTATTTCATGTCAACACTCTCTAGAAAAGAAAACAGCCTTCTTGTTTATTATAGGTAGTGCTCATTTATTGACAGAAATTGGGACTGGAATTCCCATTGCTAACGACGTGGTCATAAACTGCAATATCACACGACCATCTCATTCAGCACTGACAATCCCTTAAGTCCTTATAGATGTTGTTAAGTGAGTATCATGTGTATTAGACAACGACTGCTTATGATTGCATCTTGCGACTTCTTGCAGACTTTGCAGAGTCAATGGAAAGCCAGTGAGAAATCTCAAGTCCTCTGTGGCTCACAAGCAAGCAGGCAGGCAGTAGGGCGAGTTCTATGGAAGAGTGGTGGGGTGTTCCAGTGAGTGCTCCCCAATGGGAAGAGGGTGCAGTGGCGAGGCGTGAGTCTGTGTGGTTGGGGAGGGAGTGCTGAGATGAGACATAAGTATGTGCAAGTTAGGGAGATGCTGTGGCGAGGCCCAGATGTGGATGGACAGGCTGTCAGGGGAAGGGTGCTAACATGAAATCCCTGCAATCAGACACTCCGTAGCAAAGATGTTCAGGAGAAAGTTGGTGGGAACAACTAGTAACCTTCCCTGCTGGCTTTGCTTGTAAGCTGGCAGGGAAGGTTCCAAATGGTAGCCACATGACCACAGGATGCCATACCTGTTAAAAATATGAACCAATCGCCAAGCACCCCGATTCTGATCACCTGACGACAGGGATGCTGGGACAGCCATAACTTGGGAGAATCAGTTGTAAATACCACTCATTTAATGCCATCATAATTTCAATGAACGGTTGTTAACCAAGGACACCAACAATAGGACTTGTAAAACAGGAAACGCAGAGTTATTCCCCTTTGAAGATGAATATGCATGGATCATATTTATATAAACCTTATATAAAGATGACGCATGCAGGTTGGGAGTTTGTAACTTCATTTTATTGACTCAGTGATGCTTTTCTAATAATTAAGTGTTGGCCTTCCTAGAGGTCCCTGTATAAATGGGTAAGCAAACCTTTACTTGCTCCAGAATCTATCATACATAAGCAAAGCAAATAGATTGCCTCACATTTTCACCCCAATAGCCAATACACGTACCGATTGGAAAGCCACTATTGTCAACTCCATTTTAACTACTGTTGAAATCACTTTGTTTAAATTAATAAGTACAATGTGGTCTGGTAAATCTGAGTTGGATTGGGTGGTGATTGCAATGCTAATTTGTTGTTAGTTAGTTGTTAGTTGTAGCCTGAAGACAAAAACAGGATAAAAAGTACTGAACGATAATAACTAACTAGTCCAGAGGGCGAGTAGGTTCCCATGAGATAATAGAAGATGAGATCAAAGCCTTCCACATAAAGGTCATTTGCAGAGCATCTGAGAATGACAGGGATAAATTTTGTCATCAGTCTCTATAAACCTTTGCTTAACTCTTGGATAGAGACATAGGTAGGTTTGAAAATAGAATTGCACGTACAATATGGGTTTAAAGTTGCTGTATATTCTCTATTCTTAGAGTAAAATCTTGAGTTTAATGATGTACCTTCCTGACTTGGTATATCTACCAAGTTAGTTATGGATTTGTTCCACCTATCTCCATGAGGATGCCATAACCTGGTATCCTTTCCCATTTCTCCCAGTCTCTCTCAGATGTTCTGCAAGTGGTTTTCATCTGGATAGCTTTGATCTTCTCATCTGGGCTAGTTAGTTATTTTTCCTCAATGCTCTTCATCCTCTTCTGATCTTCAGACTATGCCTAACAATTGTCTTTAGCATTGTAGTAATTGTCAAATCCAACTCAGATTTACCAGTTTGCACATATTAAAATAAACAAAATGTCTTCAACAGCCACTACTGTTGACTCCATTTTAAACTGCTAGCCATTTTTTCCAGACCTCCATTCCAATTCTTACAGTTCTGTTTTTTAAGGTTTCCCCCTTCATGTCAATCCAATCCAACAGTTTCTCCTTCTATCTACTATGAGATAAGAGGTCCTATAAAAATTTTAAGTAACGTCTACATTCATCTACTCATTTTCTGCAAAGCTAGCAGAAATTGGCACCTAAATATTTATTTGCATTATAACACAGAAGTCCAAAGAGGTGACAAGCTGGCTGGGAGACTTGGCTAATGCAGGTGCATTACACCCTACTTTCATTCTCACGGCTCTCATTTTTGCCTTACATTTTATTTTTCCGTCACAAAAATGGGAAAACTTAAGCAAGTTCCAAAATGCTTTTTCAAACTCAAATACAGAACTGAAATAATTAATTTATGTATTAGTTAGATGTATATTCAGAAGCTGAAAGTAGAATACATGGTGGCACCTCCTTCCAGTTTTACCTTAAAAAACCACCCTGCGAGGTAAGATTTCTCCATACTTCTCAACAACTATGCCACCTATAAAATTGGACTGGAATATAACTCTACTGCACAACTGAAAACATTTCTGTTCAATAAACAACTGAATTACATTAATACCCCTGCCAGGCATTATCTTAAAGATTAAGAGCCAGAGCACAAAGCCCAATTCTTGTAGTGCTTGGTACAATCCAAGAAAATTAGAAATGTTGAGTCTCTTCAGTATAATAATATAAAATAATATAAAATTTATATTATTTTATATTAAAAAGGGGCCTGGTGGTTCAGCAGACTAAAGCATTGTGATTAATATCAGCTGTCTGCAATTACTGTAAGTTCGAATCTCACCAGGCTCAAGGTTAACTCAGCCTCTCATCCTTTCTAAGGTAGGTAAAATGAGGACCCAGTTTGTGGGGGCAATAAGATGACTTTGTATAAATACACAAAAGTATGAAGGCTATTGCTTAACGCACTGTAAGCCGCCCTGAGTCTTCGGAGAAGGGCGGCATATAAATCAAATTAAAAAATAAATAAAGAGATAAAGAGATATGCCAAACTTCCTCATAGCAAATATCACATTACCTGAATAGCCATGAGCCCGTTTCATGTGAAGCTTCATGTTGCTTTTCTGGGTGAAGCCCATTGTACAGTAATCACATTTGTACGGCCTTTCCCCTGTATGTTTTTTCATATGAACTTGCAGTGCACTCTTCTGGTTAAAAGCTTTCTCACACAAGGTACACTGAAAGGGTCGCTCACCTTTGGTAAAGAAGCAAAGAAACAAGAACAGATGAATTTTGTTGCAAATTGCAACAAAAAATCCCTTCAACTTCCCATTTCTTCTAATGTGACCTGAAAAGTATCTTTCTAATTTCAACCGAACTAAGCAATCATCTAGCCTATTGCAAAACACATGGGCTTAGGGTTATAGTAACAAATGTTCAGCAGCCATAAGGCAGTATGCTGGAATTGCTATGGGAGAATAAAATGGGAAGCTGATTTTCTTAGCCTGTCTTCGTGCAAAATAACCATCGTCACTTTAATACATTTCTTAAGGGTCACCTCTGTTAACATATTTCGGAGATGGAGCAATTCTACTTGAACGTTTGTCTAGAAACTTGACCCTCCCCAAATAACACAAAGTGGTTAAAGACTCTTATTTCTCTTCCACCATACGTATTCCCCAGGTAACATGGCATTTCTTCCACTGGTTTTCAAATAATTTATTTGATCTGAGCATGCTGCAGCTAATTTCAAACAGATGAATATCCATACATGCTATGTTTATGTTATGTCCTCTACCAATACAGAGAGAATGGGAAGCTATCAAAACAGGATACATAGAATATGGAGGAAATCCAATCAATAAGAGAGGTTCTGCAGCTATTCAGAATTGGTTACACCCCTCTGGATCCTTCTATCCTGAAGTGCAGCACCTAGAGATGAGAACTGTCTTGCATGAAGAGGACAGCAGCCCAAGGAGATACCGTGTTTTCCCGAAAATAAGACCCTGGCTTATATTTTTTTGAACCCTGCTTGGCCTTATTACCATGCGCTCAAAAGCCCGATTAGGCTTATCATCAGGGGATGTCTTATTTTGGGGGTATCAGGGTACCTTAGACACTTTGTTTAATATGCCATGTCTACAATCCATGAATTGTAATAAGGGTGAGCTTTCTCAATATTAATAGCCTCAAAAATGCATGGTGGTTAAAAACAAATGAGACTTCTTTGCCTTTGGTGATTCAGACATAATTAGCCAAATGATTAGAATCTAACCTCAAATACTGCAAGGGGTATCACTCAGTACTGTTTAGTTACCTGTATGGATGCGACTATGCCTTTCCAATTGACTTGGCTTAGCAAAGGCTTTTTCACAAGTATCACATTTAAATACTCTTGGCTTTTGGGAACTCGGTGATGGTCCAGCCTGATGCGTTTGCATATGCTCCTAATCAAAGACAAAATACATTTCATTTGGCACATTTTTTTAAATAATAGAAATATATTTGGAAGCTTGTTAATTTAGTTCCAGTTTCTACAACCCTATATTCATTTTGCAGATCTGGCCCAGAGGTATTACATGACTCAGAGCAAAAGGACAAGAAATGTGCAATGATATATGAAATGCAACACTTCAAAGACAGACACTACTGCTACGTATGTCTAATTTAATGAAAAGAAGGACTAGGGATGACATAATAGCAGTGTTCCAATACCTAAGGGGCTGCCACAAAGAAGAGGTCAAACTATTCTCGAAAGCACCTGAAGGCAGAACAAGAAGCAATGGATGGAAAGTAATCAAGGAGAAAATAAGGAGAAACTTCCAGCGAGAACAATTAATCAATAGAATGGCTTGCCATCAGAAGTATTGGAGGTTTTTAAGAAGAGATTCGACCAACTGTCTGAAATGGAATAAGATCTCCTGCTTGAGCAGAGGGTTGGACTAGAAGGCCTCCAAGGTTCCTTCCAACTCTGCTATGCTGCTATTTATAATTTCTACATATAATATTAGAAAGGTAAGCATCACATGTGTCTAGATTCCAGATGCTTGTTCATTAACAAACTGCTTGTTCATTAACGTTCAAACATAACAATTTCTAATTTTTACTGAAGCAAACTATGATTCAGAATGAAATATTTCTTTTTCTCACCTAAATAAGATTTAGTCGTCTGGATAATAAGTGGAATTCCTACTTGAAACAATGTTCAAGGTGACATAATAAAATATAATGGTATTTATGATTGCAACATTAAACAACAAAGCAAGAAAACCCAAGCAACTGGGCTAATACTTTCGAACACTTTGTCTTCATAAAATCCTTTTCAAGATTTAAATTAAATACTGAAACACAGTAACAAGGTGGAAGTAGCAAGTTCAGATTTCCTTAGGGAAAGTCAATAAAGTGCAGGGGAAACAAAACTGTTTCTGTAAAAAATGTGCACCTGGAAGGAAGTTTACTCATTTGCTAGAAAAAGTGCTTCCTTTCAATTAATAGTTACCATGGAAGTACAGAGCTGAAAGAATGATAATACAGCCCTCCCTTTGAATAAACATGAAAAGTGGAAGCATGGATATTCCAGCAATAAAATCAAACCACCCAGAATCCTGAAGGCAGTGCAAAATCCAATTAAATATCAGGGTTGTGCAAAACCTTTGAAAAAGGTGCTCAGCACTATGCACAGGGTGGTGGGGTGACATGCAAAGAACTCATTTTTAAATTGTTAAAACAGAGGCAGGTGTGCTGCAAAGTCATACGGCTACTTTGGAAGCTGCTCCCAGATATTGTTGAATTATTTTGCTCTGCTGGACAGAAAATGTTGCAAAACCTCTCCTTAAAAGGTTTTGCCCAGTTCTACCAAGGAGTTGGTAATGGTAAAGTCTCCAAGCTCACAACAAATCCGGTTGACAAGCCCATGTTGTTTTCTTGACAGCAATAAGGTGGCCCTTTATTCTTTCCTTCTTCTGGGGGATGTCTTCAAGTCCTTAAAGTCTGTAAAGATTCTCAGTCACGCAGGTCATGGTTGTCCCAAAAGGTGCTTTTTCAGGAGGCAAGCAAGAAAGTCCAGTTGCCTCCTGAAAAAGCACCTTTGGGACTTCAAGTCCTTAATTGATCCAAATACCTGGAAATATCCTATCCAACTACCCTGTTTCCCCCAAATAAGACATCCCCTGATAATAAGCCCAATCGGGCTTTTGAGCACATGGCAATAAGGCCAAGCGCTTATTTCAGGGTTCAAACAAATATAAGACAGGGTCTTATTTTCAGGGAAACACGGTAATAACCAGGCTCAACAGTTAAACCTTAGAGTTTAACTTTAAGATTGATCACAGGTTCCTATTATTATTTTTTTCCATTTCTTCCTAGCATCCTCCTGCAAGTGCAGGGTCTGTTCCCCCACCCCTTCTCCTGGATCAATCCAGCATTCGCCTATTGGTTGCAACAGGAACTGACCAATCAGCTCCTCACCCAAGCCTGGTATTGGGAGCTGAGACACTGACTGTCCGAAAGTCCACCCAGCTGGCTTTTTAAATTTTTTTATTAAAACAGTTTAATTTCATCTTGTACCTTCAGATGTGTGGCTCGTTTGAAAGCTTTATTGCAAATATGACAGACGTGGATTCTTTCTTTTCCATGAACTTCCTTACTGTGCTGCATTAGCACGGTGATTGAAGAAAACGTTTGACTACACTCAAAGCAATGATGCACGCGGGCCTCTTTTTCAGCTTGAATACTTTTTGACAGAGGTGGAGAAACCTCACTCACCTGTAACAGGGACATAAAATACATAGAGAAATAATTATGGCAAATACAACCCACAAAATGTTTGTGAGAATATTGAATTGCCTTTTCAGATGGGATACAATTACATCTCAAGAGTGTAGTTTTATTATACAGCTTTGACACACATATTACCCCAATTCTTCCATGTAATAAGGGATTAATAATCTCGTTACCAACTTCCTGCAAGATACGTGTATACATATGTGGATACAGACCACACATCACACAACAAGTAATCTGGTAAAAGAATAAGGGTGTTCAATATTATTTCAACCCAACTTAGGGATACCAATTTCTCCACGAATTTGTTTCATTATGTGACAAGAGATTACTCTGCTGTCAAATTACCCCTCTCACATGGACTAGGAAGGCAGGATCAGTTTGTCAACCATAAAAGGCAATGCCTCTTCATCTTCTGTATAAACTTTTTCTAGGGTGTTTTTTTCTAGTTTCCCAATCAAGCCTACACTCCGGATATTATTACTATAAAATTATATTATTATTATATTATATGAAGTGGAGCTTTGTGCAAGAGCACAAGTGGCCTCCACTCACGTGAGTGAAGCTTTGCAAACACATGTTTGCCCATCACTCGCACAGCCCGGTTTTGAACAGGCCTGCGCCCAGGGGTTGGGGACCCCTGCTCTAGGCAGTTTTCAATGTCAGAATTATTTGCATAATGCCCCCAACAATTTTGATCCTCATTTTATCGACTTCAGAAGGATGGAAGTCTGAGTCAACCGTGCGCCTCGTCAGGATCAAATTCCAGGCTGTGGGCAGAGTTAGCCTGCAATACTGCACTTTAACCACTGTGCCACCAGAGGTTCCCATAGTCCAGCATTCGTGTATATAGCACTTAATTTCCTCTTTTCCTTTTGAGGAAAAGAGATGTCAGCCTTACAAGATAGACCAGACAGGAAACACATCTGGATAAGCTAATTCTACTTTATGGTAAAGCTACATTAATCAAATATTGTAAGTCTGAAAATAAAATCTCCTGCCATCTCCTTTACAGCCCAAGAAACTAGGGACAATTCCGTTGTTTGCCCCACTCACTATCTGGCTGTGGACTATGCCCTCACTTATCTGGCCATTCCCTAGTCAGCCTCTTTTCACCCATCTCCCAAAATCTTTCCCACATACCATTATGAGAGTTTAGAAACTTCCCGATATGCAATAAGTCTTACGATAATGTCTATTTAAACCCCATAGACTTGCTTTTGTTTCAAACTATTTTTGCTGACTTGTGGTACAATAATAAACCAAGGATTAAAGATTTCTATCTCAGCCAACTTGTTGGATGGATCAAAAAGAATAGGTAGACCCAAAGTTAAAATCATAGTTGTGCTTACAACTATAAAGAGGCACACAGGAACAATTCTGCTTACATTAAGATGTTAATTCCAGGCAATGTGTTTCTATATGCAGAGTTCTGTTATCTGTTATATGAACTTGGATAGTTTGAGTTGCTGCAGATGATTTAGGCATAACCTAAATTACCAAGTAAATCTCATAAGTCAGCACTATAGTGATTATGAACACAGTCTGGGTTAGTATAATGAAGATTGAAACCTGTAGTCTTTATATTCCATTTTCTAATTCCTCAAAATAAGACTTTCTATAATTGACAACTTCATGTGTCATTCTGTTAAATTATGCATTGCTGGGGTGAGGGCAGGTAAAAAGAAGGGAAAACATGCCAGAGGTAAACTTGATGAGACTACTATGAAAATACATGGTACAAGGCCATAGCTTAGTATCAGTTTGCCTACATATTCTGAAAACTAGGAGATTCTATCTACCCAAATAATTTAGAACTGAACATGCCCTACTAGTCATTTGAGAAAACAAACAATACCCACCTGCTACTACTCAGGAATCAGCCTGTCACCCTGTCCACAACTGACTAGAAAGACTAAAAGTTAAAAAGACAAATGCTTTCCAGATGTAAGTAAACCTTTGAATGCAGAAATGTTCTTACCTGATTAATTTTCCTAAGATTTATGTCTCCATCAATCCATCTTTCTGAGTACTCCCACTCTGTGAGCAAAACCAGAGGCAATTCAAGCACTGTGGCTGAAAGCTCTAGGCTTAAGCCCTATCAGCAACAGATGTTCTCTAGAGTAGCATTTCCACAGCCTTTGACATAGTTTACATATAGAATGATAACATATTTGTACTCTCTCTCTCTCTCTTGGTGTATGTGCCTGTCTGTATGTCTTAATACTACATAAGTGTTTTACTGCTGTATTCTTCAAGTAGCAAATAATAATCTAGACATCAGTTGCTTGACTTAAGATTGAAAGAGACATTACCCATGAAGAAAAAAATCATCAGGTAAGACTTTCCATTCTTTGTCATAATTATTTACTGTTGAAGCAGTAAAAAGCAATTCTATGGAAGGCAGCAAAGAGGAAGCTTTGTGGTGGACAATGAAAATGAAGAGGGAAAACAGACAGCAGAACAGAACTACCTGCATCTTAAGTTTACAGGAAGACATGCAAGGTCATAAAAATTATTAGTATGGTGAGAGAAATTAATCACAACCAAATAGGATTAGTTGAGAATAAGAATGAAAGGAGGAGAGAAAAATTAAGAATGGTGTTTTCAGGAAAGAGAATGGAATAGATAGTAGAACAAGAGTATCTCCTCACATGTGATCTTCAGAAACAGATTTCACAAATGGTAAGAAGCAATCAACAAATACCATAGAGCAGGGGTGTCAAACTCGATTTCATTAAAGGCCACATCAGGGTTGTGCTTGACTTTTCGGCCGCAATGGCCTCCTGCAATCCTCTGCCGTTGAAAATGGAGCCCGGAAAGGCCCTCCAGAGCTCCATTTTCCCTGGCAAAGGCACCGTGGGCTAATTCTTCGCTGTTTCCAGGGCAGCCCCGCGGGCCAGATCTAAATACCCCACAAGTTGGATCCAGCCCCCAGGCCTTGAGTTTGACATCCCTGCCGTAGAGCATAGCGATACCAAAACTCTGTTAAAGCATATTAGCTATGAAAAATCAGCTATAATGGCAAAGGGGCTGAAACTGATATTGAAAGAAAAGCAGAACTTGCTGAGAAGTTAAATAAATTGATAGTACCACTCTTTACTGCAGTTAGTCATATTTAAGCCATTTTTTTCACACAGTACATCTGGAAAACGATGTCAAATAGCAATAATAAATTACATATTTGAATATTCTTCTTAAAAGGATGTGAAGGCAATCAACAGAGATATGGGAATTTTTAGTACAGCAGTCTCATAAATATTAAATTGCAAAAATATGAACTGACTTTTAACACTTTATTCTCTCTTTTAAAGCCTCAATGCAAAGATCATCCAAAGAAAATACTGCCGTATTATGTTCAAAATATCAAAAGTAGTCATATTTAAAATCATTACTGTACGTCTTGTACACATTGCAAAATCTTGCTGGCCAAGATTTTAGGTTAACTAGGTGGGCAAGCAGGACTTTCTAAAGAATACTGCTGTCATCAGACAACCCATTTATAAAGGGATACTTTAAATTAAATTATTTCAAATGCAATGTTAGCACACTAGTAGGGCATCTGTCAAGGCTAGCAATGCATATGCCAAAACGGAAAAAACAGGGAAGTTGTACATTTTCTTGCTTTATAGAAATCACATTTAAATTCAATTAATTTTTTAAAAAGCAGAATGTATGTAGGATCTATCAATTCAACAACTAAACAGAGCCTCCTGGCTAAAATATTCTTCAGAAGCTGGACACAAACAACATGGAAATAGTTATCTTCACCGTTGCTCATTCAGGGAATCTTATAGGATGCTGTTGGATCTATCACAAGCAACAATCATTAACACTAATGATCATAATTAATTTGAAAAACTATCCTAAAAAAATAAAAAAAAGCAGAATAATAATAATAGTAGGTTTCAAATAAGTGATGTAAGCAAAAATCAGAAGAATTAAACAATAATGATGAGGTGCAACCAGAATGTAGAAAAAGAACAAAATAAGTATTAAGAATAAAACAATCATATGAAACTTTTTTTTAAAAAAAAGGTTGTATCTGACACCAATATATCTGGGTAAAAATATGCTGTATTAAATTCACTAGGATAGCTGTGAAGAAAAGTATATTCCGCCTGAGGCTAGTGTTTCATATACGAGTTTCTTTAAACAAATTACTTAGATATATTGGACTTCCAAGTTTCAGAATCCATTAGTTAGAGGCTACACTGACAGGGGGATTATGGCAATTGACAATATCTAATTGGAAGAGTACCAGGCTGGAGAACAATGCATTAACTGGAGTAATTCCTATTGAATAACAGGCTCGCTATATAAAGGCCTGCACTTCAGGTCTCATTTAGAAAAATGACAAATACTACATTTAATATAGTGCCATCTCAAATTTCAACTTTGTCAAATTGAAGTTTTCGTAGATAGTATCCCCAATGAAATAAATGAGTAAGATAAATGACAACCTCAGATACAGGACACAAAATGACTGCATTATCATTCAAAAAAGGTTAATGAAGACCACTTACCTGATAAGTTAATTCATCATGGTTTGCAGGTACTGAATGTGGAGCATGGCTGACTAGGATGACCTGCTGTGAGCTTGAATTGGTCTGGCCAGAGAGAGTAGAATCTGTGAGTAAAGCAGGAAACTGTTGACCCTGGCAAAGAAATTTCCAAATGTTTATAAAAATGTGCAACTAACTCACATCATCATCTAAACCAATTAACATATTGATTATTTAAACTTTCTGCACATAGGTAGCTAGAAGTTCACAATAGATAAGATTATATGTTATATAATCTGATATCACAGGCTAAATAAAGTTTCAACTATTATTCTATTAATAACCCAAAATATTTAATTTGTCTAATGTTAGAGTTATCCTAAATGTAGTAATATGTAATGTGAAATTAATTTACTGATAGTCTATGGACCAGAGGTGGTATTCAGCAGGTTCTGACCAGTTCTGGAGAACCGGTAGCAGAAATTTTGAGTAATTCAGAGAACCGGTAAACACCACCTCTGACTGACTCACCCCCCCGACCCCATTCTCTGCCTCTTGAGTCCCAGCTGATCAGGGGGATATGGGGATGTTCCAGTAACCTTCCCCTGGCATGGGATGGGAATGGAGATTTTACAGTATCCTTCCCCTGCCATGCCCACCAAGCCATGCCCACAGAACTGGTAGTAAAAAAATTTGAATCCCATCACTGCTATGGACTATATATCCTGTGATCACATTAATAAAAGTTTTGTGTAAAATTTGAAATCTGTCCAACAGTTCACACTTATGACACCATTAATTTGTTAGTATGTAGTATTAACAAAATTCAAGAGGATTTGTCACTAATTGATAAAAAAACTAAACATAGGGGAGAAAACCAAAGTTGAGAAGGCTATATAAAAGACTAACAAACATTTATTTCAATTTTACATACTTTGATTTGGCTACTAAGACAAAAGCAATGAAGATGCAGCATTATATAACTATTCTGATAAATGATTCGGAAAAAATATATTATCTTTTATTCATAGTTCTCAAGGCCATTGTATGAAAACCCTAAGGCTTAATCCATGATTAACCCCTTAATCTTTGAGGGATTAACTGTGATTTGTGCAGTTAATTGATTTGGGATGAGATGTATATCGTTGGTGCATGTTTTTGTATTACTCACTACATTTCTTTCTCTGATCTGTCTGTCACTTAAAAAGTATGCTCGTCGTACAGTCAGCCAGATGTTTAGACTGGATTGGGCATTTTTATCAATTTATCAGGACCCTAAAGACTTGGGATAGGGAAATGTAGATACATTAAAGGTATTGTCACAAGATGTAAGCTGTTCAGAGCAAAGCTGCCTTTTGCAATTGACTGATGGTGAGTTTGTCAATGCCAGTGGTGTTCAAGTGGTGCTCCAGTTGTTTTGGGATTGTACCCAAAGTTCCTATTAGTATTGGTACTATCTTTGCCTTCTTTTATTTCTATTTGCAAGTCTTTGTATATTGTTATTTTCTCCTGTTCATCTCTTCTATTCTGCTGTTTCCAGATACTACCATGTCCACTATCCAGATTTTTTTGTCTTTTTTTTTTAATTGTTAAATCTGGGGTTTTACATGACAGGTACCTATCAGTTTTAATTCTAAAGTCCCAGATTTTTCTTCCTATAATAACTATTAGACCTATTTACTGTCCATCTTCCCTATATGCTACACTTTATGTTAAGACCATACAACCAAAAGAAGTACCAATTTGTATTATCCATATTATCCTTCTACATTTATCCTTCTACATATTATCCTTCTTCATTTAAAATATCTCTCACAGATGTACTTTCTTCTGTATTTTCTTCTTACTGCAAGGGATGGGTTTATATTCAATCTATGGATATGTTACAGGTAGATAAATTAATGGGAAAATTAAGGGAAAACAAAAATGCTTTGTAACTGATGAGATCTAACGGTCAGCTAGATTCAAACTATTGTTCTGCAAACAAAAATCACAACAGAATTTCTAGTCCCACTAATTCAATGGTTCCTGGGAAGAAAAGAAGGGAGCTATATTTGTTAATCTATGCTTCCCCCTGCAGTTCTCATGCCATCTTTAGAATTCCATATTATCTGGAGCAAGTTTTAGGAAGGAAAGGGAATAGCAAGAAGAGGGGAGGGGGAACAACAGAAGTTTGGATGCAAAGCCTGAATATCCCATCTTATTTTTAGGAAATATAAGCACAAATTCAATTACATAGTAACCCTGAAATATTGCAGCACCAGATATATCATAAAGTTGAAACCACACGAAGAGCAAGGTATATAGCACAATTTTAAAAATATGTTCAATGTTCATTGCTATACAAGCAGGATTAACCTATGATTGTCTTAATTTTTTTTCCAAGTTTAATGATTTTAGCAAATGTTAAGAACAAGATAGAACAGATCAGAGAAATGACACAAACCTGTGAAGTGATATTAAGTGTCACTGCATCAAGACCTGCAGATAACATACTCTGAGTGTCAGCCAGGGTCAATGTGACACTACCATCTCCTCCCACACCTGGGGATGACATTACTAGGTTCTGAGCTGGCTGAGACATGGGTGGTGTCGTTGGAAGGTTTCCGCTTGAAGTGTTAAGTTCTACAAAAAGTATATCACAAGAATTCAAAATCAGAATCGCAATTCATAATTGGGGATGTACTGTATAACATTCTTAGATTCTTCACTATTTAGCCATTTCGTAACCCATGCAAAATTTAAATTCCAGCTACAACTTTAAGTATCTTACTCCAAAATAGTTCTGTGCTACTCACCTCTTTTTTTTGGGGGGGGGGGGAGTACAGAGCCTTGGTGGTGCAGCGGACTAAGTGCTGTAATGTGGCACTTAGCTGCCAGCTGCCTGCAATTAGTGCGAGTTCAAATCTCACCAGGCTCAAGGTTGATTCAGTCTTCCATCCTTCCGAGGTAGGCAAATTGAGGACCCGGATTGTGGGGGCAATAAGGACTTTGTAGAAACACCGCTTACGGGGGGGCCAAAAGCCCTAATAAGCAGGTATATACAAAAGAATGAAGCCTATTGCTCTAAGTGCATTGTAAGCCGCCCTGAGTCTTCGGAGGAGGGCGGCATATAAATTGAACTAATAAATAAATAAATTCCTAACAATTAAAATAAACACTCAATAACGTCTACTTGCCCTCATAGATTCTGCATGCAATGAACAAATTCAATAAAACAGGCCAGAATCACAGAGATTTTAACAACAGCTTAAATGACATTAACTTCTATATTGTGTAATATCTTGGTACCACTTCTCTTGATTTAATATGCTTAACATGTGTTCGATTTAGAATGTCAGGATTAGAAAGGTTGCACTAGTGTAATTTGTAATGGGAAAGTCAGCAAGTTTCGTGGAAGACAAAACTGAGCGACCTTGGGTAATTCACTCTCTCAGTAGAGGGTTTGAAAATGGCCTTGAAGAAAATATATCACAGTCATTATCAAAATATCAATTTTGCCTGAAAAGACAGGAGAGAGTGAGGAAAAACATCAGTCTGGTTCACCACGATTATCTTGGGTATAAGAGAGGGACAGACAAATTGTCAGGTTTTCAAGATTCAGTTATTATAGCTTATACAGGTAGTTCTTGACTTTCAACAGTTCATTTAGTGACCGTTCAAAGTTACAAAGGCACTGAAAAAAGTGACTTATGATCGTTTTCACATTTACAACCATTGCAGCATCCCCATGGTCACATGATCACAATTCAGATGCTTGGCAATTGGTTCATATTTATGATGATTGCAGTGTCCAGGGGTCATGTGATCAGCATCTGTGACCTTCTGACAAGCAAAGCCAATGGGGAAGTCAGATTCACTTAACAACGTTACTAATTTAACAACTGCAATGAATCATTTAAACAACTGTGGCAAGAAAGATCGTAAAATGGGGCAAAACTCATTTAACAAATGTTTTCCTTAGCAGTATAAATTGTGGGTTCAACTTTGGTAACAAGTCAAGGACTACCTGTACCACAACGTATTTTCTTGGATATTTGCCTCCTGAACTAGTCTACCTCCAAAGGGACCATACTTTTAGCCAGGGGTGAAATGCTCCTGGTTCGGACCTGATCACCCGACCGGATCACCGGATCCGGTAGCAATGGAGGCAGATGGTTTGGAGAACCAGTAGCAAAAATCCCCCATGCCCACCTGAGCTGCGCAATCATCAGACGCTTTTTTAAAATTTATTTTTAAAAGCATTTTTTCTACAACCTCTTCCGCCGGAAAAATGCTTTTAAAAGTAAAAAAAAAAGCCTCTGATGATTGTGCGGCTCAGCTGGGATCGTCAAAGGCTTTAAAAGCATTTTTTCTACAACCTCTTCAGAGATTGTAGAAAAAAATGTTTTTAAAAGTCTCCAACGATCCAAGCTGAGTTGTCTGATCAATAGAGGCTTTTTTCCTTTTAAAACCCTCCAACGATCTAAGCCGAGTTGCCTGATCGGCAGAGGCTTTTTTCCTTTTAAATGCCTCTGACGATTCTTTTTTTTAAAAGAAAAAAAGCCTCTGCCAATCAGGCAACTCAGCTAGGATCATCAGAGCCTTTTGAAAGCATTTTTTTACAACCTCTTCCCCGAAGAGGTTGTAGAAAAAATTGTTTTAAAAGTAAAAGTAAAAAAAAAAAATATTGGCCACGCCCACCCAGTCACATTACCCCACCAAGCCACACCCACAGAACCAGTAGTAACAAATGTTAGATTTCATCACTGCTTTTATCTCAACCTGTCTCACAAGATTGCTGTGAGGAAAAACAAATGTATTGCCTTGAACGCCTAAATAAAGCTAGCAAGCAAACAAGCAAAAAGTACACTGATTTTTAGGTTAAAGTGAACAGGACTTTACAAGGATGTTCAAATATTCAAATGATTACTTTGGTGCGATGAGAGTCTGTGCAAAGCATCATTTTGAAGACACAATGAAAAACAACATACCCTCCCCACCACAGTGAAATGGGATGCTTTCCATGACTGCAAGCTTTTCCTTGGCAGTTCTAGCATTGGAAATGACTTCTGCAGTTGCATATTTAAGCCCCTTGGGAAGGTAAATTGTGCCATCTTTGCACCTTAACAAGGTAAATCACATTCTCTCCATGACCCTATTCCTCCAAACCGTGGCTGTCTCACATACTTCCTACTAAAGATAACCATGTGGTCAAGGTGGATAAAAATCTATGATTTTTAAAAAAAAATTTAAAAAAGGATTTTTAAAAATTTAAATGATTTTTTTTTTATTTTTATCAAATGAAATGGAGCTTAGTTCTGTAGCATGAGGCTGTATATTCTGCAACATTGGGACTGTCGGTAAGTCAACAGCGGGTCAGAGGAGTAGCAGAGATAACAGTTGCTCTTTAAAAAAACAAGCCTTTTTACTAGTGATTTAAATCATGATTTAATTCGACTTGATTTAAATCAAATCCACCCTGCATGTGGTTCAAACTAATAATTTATAACATCTTTTCAAATGTAAACTCCATTGAGATCACTATAAAATAGTTCTAAGTAACTTATGTGCAAACTAGCAAATTTGAGGAAAATAAATGAAAACTTACCTGAAGAACTATTTAATGCTGGGTTCTGAGACAGTAACTGATCATTATTTATAGTTAGTGTAGTAGCAGGTGATTGATTAGTGATATTAGGTGTTGCCAATCGTAGGTTCCCATTCAATTCATTGTTGCCAGAGGAAATGTGTTGAATAAGGTCTTGGCCTAAATGGAAAATGGAATTGTTTAGCCACTTCAGATCTAAGTTCCAGTTTCCTTTTACAGTAACAAAGCCCTCAGCAATTAGTGCCATCATGAAACTTTATACATTTTAATATTCTTTAAAATGAACAATTTTTCATTTCTGAAAGAGAATAGTTTATGTAAAAACTTTAGAATGAAAGTTTCAGTATGACTAAGCTCTACATTTAAAGGGTCCACTGCATCCTATGGTATTTTAATACATACTGACAGGATCAGTATGTACAGAGAGCATACCAATAATGAAACAAAGCACAGAATTATTGTCACTTGTATAACAAATTGAAAGACAAGTATGGTGAACTTGTCAACTTCAAAAGTATGTAATTATCAATTATTTCACAATATAAACTGAATATTGTCAAATATACGGAAGAAACATGTGACGCAGAAGCTGCAGTGAAGTTTTTCTTCACCAGAAGCCTCAAAATTTTTTAAAAAATCTATAATGTATACTCAATGGGTATTAATCAGTTAAAGATCAAGAACATTTGTACAAAACTTATTATAGCACTACATTTTTAACCCCACCAAATATAACCTCTTCATAAATACCCTAAATCCTTTTAATTGAAGATGGGATATTAAAAATAAAAAAAAATTAAAATACCCTAAATCTTTCACCTAAGATAAACCTGCAAAAAGAGTCAATGGAGAAGAATCAGAATAACTTCACAATTATACTTGCCAGATATAGTAAGGGTGATCTCTTGAGGGGTTCCTGATGAATTTGTAGTTGTTGAACTAGAAGCATGAGTTAAAACATGACTAAGACCAGAACTATTTATTGTCAGTGTAATCTCATGTTGACCGTTGGCAGTTGATACCATTCCCTGTGAAGTCATAACTTGAGAGAGATCCTGTGAACCTGAACATGAGTAAAATAAACTAAATAAAAGTACTCAGGTTTTACATTATTCATAGTTAATGTTATTAACAGTGTTGGACACATAACTGAAAAATGTAAGGGAGCTGGCCTTGATACATATCACATATTAATGGTTCCCATATAAATAATCCAAGAATTGGAATCACAATTGGACCACTTGGAAAAACAAGTGGTCTATCTGGGTTAGATCTGAAGGAGTAAGAAGGTTGTTTGTGACTCTTGGGACTAATCTGAAGAATTTTCTTCCAGACTTCTCCAGGTGACCATTTGTAGAACCATCCTCAATGAGGAGTCAAATCTTTGGTTTTTCAAAAGAATTAAGCAATCATATTTTAAATTATTTAAGCAAATAAAAGATAGAAAAATATTTCACAGTTCAGAACTCAGGCATAGGCCAGCTTTTTCTCAGGAGGATCACAAGTGATTTCAGGGTGATATTCCTGATAGAAGTGTTGAATTTCTGGCCTGTGAGCATAAGATGGCCCAATCTTGATCTATTTTAGAAATTTTTATTAATAGAAATATGTCTTTTATCAGATTATAGCGGTGTGATTATAAAATAGGAAAATAACAAGAATTTAGATCATTTTAATCAAAGAGCTTCCCAATGAATTTGTTTTTCTACTATATTTACCTGAAGTAGTTGTAGCCAATACCGATTCTTGCTCAGCCATAGGCCCCATTGTCATATTTGCTGAAGAAGTAACATTGGGCTGTAAGGACAAGCTTGACAAAGGCTGTATTACCACATTTGCTGCTGACACTGTACTTTCTGCTGTCTGTAGGGAGGAGTTCTGAGACGCCAAACTGGGATCTCCTGTTAGCTGCTGGGTCAGTACATTACCCTGTTGAAGGGTCTGTTGCAAAAGACTGGGGTCAATCTGAAAAGAAACAAGTCCGATAGGAATATATTCCATTTTTATTTTCTAAATCTGAATATAGTAAAACTATAATACCCAAGCAACAAAAGTTGGCTCATCTCATAGATAATAACTTGTTCAATCTTACAAAAGCTGGACAGTTTTAATGTTTTATGAAAATGTTACATTGGCTTATTTCAAACAGCAGCCAACAATTGGCAGGTATTAAATAAAATACAAATTCTGCCAGAAGTTGTATTTTGTGAATCTGAGCCACTTCATTTTCCCTTTTAGCATTAAAAGATCTAATTTTTTCATGTCCATTGGCACTCAGCAGACTTCTTATTCCATCTGAAGAATTATGTTTTTAAAGTTGACTTGTTCAAAGCAAAGTGTCAAGTGTTATTTATAAGAAAGCTTCTAAACTCTACATGAACATGATTAACTTTCTTAGAAAATCAAAATGTTGGACAGCTGCAGGTCGAGGGCTTTCTTTTCACAGTGCCTCATCACCTGATAAAAACTTTCAAATATAAAACAGGAGAGATACTGGGTCAGAAAGATGATAAGAAACATTCTCAGCAATATGACAGGATAAATATGATTGATTTTTCACATTTATCAATTCAGCTATTCTAAATCCCCTTTTAGAGGGATGCCTATTATATTATATTAGCATTCAAAATTTTTGAGTAATTAGGTAGAATTAGGAATCCATA
Source organism: Masticophis lateralis (assembly GCA_030761175.1). Taxonomy (NCBI): domain Eukaryota; kingdom Metazoa; phylum Chordata; class Lepidosauria; order Squamata; family Colubridae; genus Masticophis; species Masticophis lateralis. The sequence goes on along the minus strand of JAUDYJ010000003.1, from coordinate 61,697,527 downwards.
TTCTAAATAAATGGGCAACAGAATAAATACAATTATGCAAAGAAAATTCCTTATAGGAAGGAGAGAAAAAACAGCACTTAAAAACCATTTAATCATTAAATGAAAGATCTGGAGATTAAAAGCAAGAGATTATGGGCATTTGTCTATGTATAATTTATTTAACAGCTTACAAAGGATAATATATAATAAACCCACCTGTAAAGTAATGTTGTTAATGCTACTAGGATCTATTCCAGAAATTTGAACGTTCTGTCCAACCAAGTTGGCAGCAAGTTGCAACTGTATTCCTTCAAGGGTGGCCAAGCTACCATCTGTCAAGGATAGAGTTAAATCACCTCCAGCTACCAAAGAAAACAGCCGTATTTTATATATATTTCAGTTTTTATATACATAAATTAAGATTAAACATGAATTAATCCTTATTCTATATCAGTGAATTAAGCAAGCTATACTACAATAATTAAAACTGAAAACCCAAAGATGCTTACTGAGGAATGCCTTACTGAATAATGAATCTTCCTTTTAAATAAATATGCAATACTGCATAGTAGTAATACTAATAAAACCATAAAATTGGTACTGTGTATTTTAAAAAGTGCCAAATTGATTAATCCTGATTGATTTTGATAGCAATGAAATCAGAGAATGTGTGCATTCTATACATACAAATGAATTTAAGTGAGTGGGTGTACAGAGTGGGAATGACACAACACAAATCCATACACACTAAATGGCTAAAACTATTTATACCAAAATAATTAGCATTCTATAATATATAATAAATCTATCAGAATTTATGGATTTCAATAATTTTGCTACTGATATTTTAGCACTGTGATTTATTGCTAATTTTATAAAGCAACTGATTGGATTTTTAAAATATTTTATCATTCTCTTAAATTCAGTAGTTACCATATCTTATTTCCAAGATATCAATAATCATATCTTAATGTAAGGAAAGATAGAAATCCTGTAATCGTAAGAATAAAATTGATTTTTTTTTCTAATATAACCCAAGCATTTTCCCACAAAACACCACAAATGTTCTCTATAAATGACTTTGAAACACACCCATAAATCATAAGTTATAAACTACACAAAGATGGAGAGACTCAATTAGATCATCTGTGGAAGCCTTTGTTCAGACAGCCCAAACAGAAGTGACTGTACTATCATCTGTCATGAAAATCTCTCCGTCAACATTAAAAAAGGAGCCGCAGAAGAGTTAGATTTTGAACAGCATGAACATTTCTACATCACCTTTCTCAAATTGAACCCCCAGGAAAATAGAATGAAACACTTCCACGTTTACCTGACATAGAAGCAGGAAGGATAGCCTGACCAACGATACTTTGCTGGAGCAAATTTTGGTCAAACTGGCCTGTCAGCACAGAGTTATTCATGATGAAAACGTTAGGATCATTTGTGGATGAATTCAGAAGACTGACTGGCTGTAGACCCTTGGCTGGAGCACGAGAGCCAGCTTTCCTGGCTTTCTTGGCCTCTGATTTAAAATGGCACTGAATATGAGTCTTCCTGCGTCCAGAAGTCCGAAACCTTAATTCACAATGAGGACACTTAAAAGGCTTTGCTCCAGTATGTAGACGCATATGAACTTTCAAACTCCCTTTTGTAGAAAATGAATTACTACATACATGGCAGCTGAAAAGTTTCTGACCTGGAGAATAATGAAAGAGTGTACAGTGAAATATACATTATTTATGATCACATATAAATTTATTCTAGATTTTGTTTGGACATTAAACAATCTGCATTAATGTTTTATAGTATTAGATAAAAAATTTGTTTAAAGACAACTTCCTCCATGAAACTACTCCTAAGTTTTCGAGTTTTGAAAAAATACCTTTTAGGCCATAACTAGACAAAGTCCGCTATATTGGCTTAACCACCTTTCAAACAAATAAGTGGAGGAAGAAATGAATGCGGGGAGGGAAACCAAACTGTATACTTAAGTATTAAAAGCTAAATTTTAATTCATTAGAAAGTCAAGTATCTATGCCAGTTTATCAGCCTAAAATACAAGGTACAATATATCTGATATTTATTCACTATTATCTAATTAAGTTGGAAGTGCTCATGATCTTACATACCTGTGTGTGTTTTTACATGACAGTCCAAAGTCGACTTTACAGTAAAACTTTTTCCACATTCATCACATTTGTAAGGTTTTTCTCCCGTATGGATACGCACATGCCTAGCCAAAGATATTTGTTCTAATCATTATAAGATATATTATGTTTATTAAAATAACTAAAAAGTTTCAGTTAGGCTTCATTTTCAGTTAGGCCTCATATTCCTATAGAATTACTTTACGGTCTACATTCAATGTAGCTTAAGCACACAGTAAAAACCAATTTTTTTCTTTAATTCGCCTACAATATACTGTACTTTCCAAACTTGATTCTGAGTACAAATTAGGATATACATATTATAAATAATTTGACATGGGGGAAGAAATTGATATATACAATCCACTTTTCTTTAATTCTGAGTCAATTGTTATGTTATGCCATGTTCTCCTATACAGCATTAAATGACTTTCACTTCCACTATTGGGCTGAGGGAGGGAGAAATTTCTATGTTTTTATAACCCTGCATGGTATTTTCAGTTCTACTGACCACCAGGATGTAATATATGTCTAGTTTCACCCTTATTAGGACTCATCAGACATACGCCTGATGAGTCTCAATAAGCATGAAACCAATCACATACTGCCTCCCAGTGGTTAGCATAACTTTGTAAAGTACAGAATAAAGGAGGGAAAATTATAATCTGAAAAGGATGATAAAAAATATTTAGCCAAAAAGTCCATAGATCAGTTGTCATTTAAGTAGTCAAAACCAGTGCTTTGCTGCAGATGATCACAACTTTTATTTGTACCTATAGACAACCATTAAAATCTCAATTAGTTCATGCATTTAATTGTATCATTAAATATAAACTCTTCAAAAGTCATAAAACCTATGGCATTTTACTATCGCTGCTAAAATCCAAAGAACCCGAGATAATAGAACTATATCTACACTTTACTGTAAAATACTTTCAAAACTTCAAAATACTTTCAAAACTTCAGTATGACCAGCTTCTAACTGGAAAATAATGTCATCAAAATATTGACCATGCAGTTAATACTGCACTGATAGACGAGACCCTGCCAACATTGAGAAGTCAGAATGTAAAGAATAATTCTTGTAAAGAATTATTCAGAGATAGTACAAGCTAGTTGGTGTGGCAGGTGGTACTCGTTTGCTCATGCTTATATGCAGATGATCACTGGAAGGTTGCCTGCCTTTTCCTCTAAATTAAGGATGAAAGAAAGTAAACTGCAAAGTAATGTAATTCATATATCAAAACTAAAAAAAAAAATCTACATTCACTTACCTTACTAAGTCACTAGGTTTTTTAAAGCTTTTTGGGCAGTAAGTACAACAATTGGCATATTTTGGCTCAGCCTCCATTTCTGCTTGTTTGTCTTTGATTTCACTAATCCTGTCCTTTTCTGCTGCAGACTGGACGAGAACTTTTTCAGAGACAGTGGCACTTTCTTGAGGTCTAATTTTTGCAAGTTCGGCTGTTTCCTCCTCCGTGAATGTAATAACACCCGGCCTAGATTTTCGAGAGTTTGTCTTTTCAGATGCTGTCTCTTCTTCTTCTACATAATTAAATAGGGAAGCAACACTTTTAAAGAATTAGTAATATCAAACAAACTTCTTGGATGTTAATGCAAAATCCAGTTATTCTTAGCAATTGTACAAAAATATAGACACTCCAAGGTTAAAGGGAATCAGAAATGTGTCTAAAAGGCCACTACATGTTCTATGTCAACTAACAACATAATACTGTGCTGCATGTTCTCTTTCAGGTTATAAAACTTATACAATTCCAGGCAAAAAAAAATCCTATGCTAATTTACTGCTAATTCTCAATTTATCAATACAATTGGGACCAGAATCTTTTTGGACAAACTGGTTAAGGGCGATGCCCATGACTGCTTTGCTCAACAACTGCTATCTTGGCACTCTAGGTTGTGATTGTTACGTGATCTCCCAGGTTGTTAAAAGAGTCAGAACAAAAGATCTGCCTGCTGAAACCCTCCTGATAGCCCACCAAGGGCTATCCTTCCCCTCTGTGCACAGAGGATTTCAATTCCGCTCTCCCCCCTCCCACACCCTTGCAACCTTCTCTGCAGGCTTCCCCACTGACGTTCTGAGGAAGCCAGCAGAGAAAACTGTGAACGACAATCACATGATCATAGGGTGCTTGGCAACTGGTTATAAATGTGAGCCAACTGCCAAGTACTGAAAATAGACATGTGACACGTGGGGGGGGGGGGAAGAATCTAATATTTTACAATGACCAGAAGTGCTTCATAAGCTGTAGAGCACTCTTTCCAAGACTGTCATAACTTTGAATGCTAGTTAAACAACCAGTGGTAAGTGGAAGCTAACTGTAATATGCTTTTCTGCTACACAGAGAAAATCGCTTACCCCCTCCAGCTACCTCTCCACCTGTTGCTGCTGTTGAAGACACTGTTTGATGCTTTTTCATGTGTTTTTTGCAGTGAACTGTGGTTCTGAAGCTTTCATCACAAAATGGGCACTTGTAGGGCTTCATACTCATATGGGTTGTCATATGTCTAGTAAGGCTTCCATTGGTGGTGAAGGAAGTATTGCAAATACTGCAACTGAATGCTTTAACTCCTGGGGAAGGGGGGGGGACAAGTAAATGTGAAAACATATCCTGATGACTTCCACTTAGTTCCACAGATGTAATTATTTTTTTATTTACTCATCACATTTTTAATTACATTCAGCTGCAATATAAGGTTACTCCTCCCTTATAAAAGTATTCAAAACAATCCTATAAAATTTGTGTAATAAAGACTGACTAGTTGTCACCAAATGAGCTTCATGGCTGAGTGAGGATTTCAAATGTATTCTCTCATTATTACTTCAGGTTTTTTTAACAAGTCACTACACTGATACTGCTTTTTGTGAACTTATACAAGACTTTGTAACTGGTAACTATTAATTCCGTTAATTAAATGGAATCTCCATGATCAAAGCGATATACATTCCACTTTCTGGAAATGGTCACGATCACCCACATAAATCTTTTCTTTGGATTGCACAGCAACTTTCAATAGATTATTGAAATGGTGAATGAAAGATGAATTAAATACAGATAGTTCTCGACTTGCAACAGTTCATTTAGTGACCATTCAAAATTACGACAGTGAAAAAAGTGATCTATGACCGTTTTTCACACTTACAACTGTTACAGCATCTCCACAGTTCTGTGATCAAAATTCAAATGCTTAGCAATTGACTCATGTTTATGACGGTCACAGTGCCCTGGTGTTATAACCTTCTGACAAGCAAAGTCAATGGGGAAGCCAGATTCCCTTAACAATCATATTACTAACTTAACAGGTACAGTGATTCACTTAACAACTATGGCAAGAAAGGCAATAAAATGGGGGAAAACTCAACTTTTAACAGCTCTCTCTCTTAGCAGTAAAAATGTTGGGCTCAATTATGGTCCTAAGTCAAGGACTACTTGTATCTCTGGGCTTGATCCTATTGTACCCTTCATTTTAAGTAAGCTAAAAGGATTTGCAAGTGAACCAAATATTACCAAATTTTCATCACCTGTATGTGTTTTCTCATGAGATTTAAGAACTCCGGAAGAGACAAATCCCCGGCCACACAGTTGGCATTTATAAGGCTTCTCCCCAGTATGTGAACGTACATGCTGCTTCAAGTGGCTAGATTTCTTGAATCCCTTATTGCAATACTCACACCTATTAAAATGAAAGTTTATGTTGGATAAAATGAAACAAAGGCGTATCTAGGAATATGTGAAAACTTTAATTACAGTTTCTAACAATGCTAGAAAAACTTACATATAACTTTTTGAAATAAGACATACCTGTAAGATCTTTTGCTTTGATCATCGTTATCTTCCAGAAACTGGGAACGCTGGGCATGCATCTCAAGGTCTGATGACTGATCTTGAACTAACCGGGTAGCCTGGTTATCAATACATTAAAATAAATCCTTTAAATATATAATGGATAATAAATAGCCTCTGATTTAGCCCATAAGGGTAGAAGATTTAAATTCAAGGGATTCCAAAATACCATAATCCTATTCTCATCCTACATTATTTCTCTGATTTAAATAAATGTTGTTAATTTTGGAGAGAGAAAAAAATTACATATATGTTGCTTTTGTACCAAAATGCATTTTCAAGATGGCTAACTATACAATACAGAACACATGATCAAAATAAATCATGTAAAAGCAAATGAAAGGGATCAATGAAAAAAGGTATCCAACAATTAACTTTTATTTTACCAGTAAGTCAACCTAAAAGTCAAAGCTTATCTGAAAAGAAGTATAAAAATATAACAGGAAGAGAATTCTATCATCTGGGTTCCAAATGTGGATTTCCAGCATTTGGCAGAAGCAACTGAAAAGGCCTGCTGTAGCATTCTTTATGGCAGAAATATTTTTCAAATATCCTGCTTACAGGTTTTCACCTGTAGTCAAAACAGGGTCTAGACAAAGTTTGGTAACCAGTAGAGTTGTAATAAAGGAGTCATAACCTTATTTATAACTGGGTCTGATGAAGAATTTCACTGCAATATAATATAGGAAGTCATCCAAATGAGATGAATTTAGCAGAGATCTGATACAAAATACAACTGATGAATACAACTGGTACATTTAGTTATATAAAATAGACACTGCTGAAATATGATGTATCACTGTTTGGTTTGGTGGCAGCAATGCTTCAGATAGAAAGTCCATACAGAGAGTGGTAAGGACAGCCGAGAAGATTATAGGAAGCTCAATTCCCATTATTCAGGATATTGCTTATAAGCACTATATGCTTAGAGCTCATAGCATTATTAGAGACTCCACACACCCACTTTACGGTCTATTTCTGTTGCTTCCCTCTGGAAGGAGGTTTTGAAGTATTTCTAGCAGGACTATCAGATTCTGAAACAGCTTTGTTCCCTAAGCCATCCGTCAGGTAAACTCGCAAGATTCATTTTTCTCGCTATGTACATGTATACATTCAAACCAGACTGTGTTGTTTCTCTGTTCACATAATATATGTGGGTATACACATAATTTTGTATTTATTTATTTATTTTGTCATGTTCATGTGGGTATATTGGAGGTGGTAACCCTTTGAAAGCTGTATGCAATGAAATTTCATTTTAATGTATGCCGATCAGCGTACATTGAAAGTGACAATAAAATTGTCCTGTCCTATCCTATCCTATCCTATCCTATCCTATCCTATCCTATCCTATCCTATCCTATCCTATCCTGAAAAGGCAGTTTTTGACTCCAGAAATCTAATTCTTCAAAACCACAATAAATCCTCCCAAATAATTCCTAACTTATATCTGTCTTTTTGACTGCAATCTTATCCACATTAAGCTTCTATTAGTTCTCCATTACCAAGCCAATCCATCTAAATCAGCTATTACATTCAGCACAATCTTTTGAAATTGGATCCAAATTGGATCCAAGGATCTAATTGGATTTCTAAGACTTGGCAAAAAGATGCCCCTGCGGTCCTTCCCAACTAGACATGCTATGGCTCTGTTTTTAAATACCAGGCTTCAAGAGACTGACAAGAGACAGACATACAGTTCTTTCAGTTCCTGATGGTGATCCTCCATCAAAACTATTGCTATCTATTATTAGCCTTGAAGACACATAAAAAACAGATCTAAATATCATCCAAAAACTCATCTAGAGCCCCAAATCAGAAATGGCATAAATACTTTCTTCAATCTTTTAATAAATACTTACTACATTGATAGTGTCAGGGGCAGGAACCTGAAGCAGACTTGGTTGATGGTAGCTTGTTGAAAGAGCCTGAGATTCAAGAGTGCTTGAATCCTGAAGCTGCTGTACTGCTGGAAACTGACTTGGTTGACTGTATCCATCATTAACTGTAAAACCTGGTACAAATACAAATGAACAAAACAACCCCCTATTTTTTTGTAACACAAACACACCTAAAACAAAACAAAAAAATCCTTCACAACTCAAGTTTTGCTAACTAAATGTGTTCTATAGTGTGTTTCATATAAAATGGCATCTTGAAGTCAGCAAACAGGAATGCAAGGAAAATCCCTTTCCAGATCTCTGGGACAGATCCAAGTTTGGTCCAAATTGTTGCACTGGTCAATGATCCTTCGCTGTCCTCTTTCTTGGCAAGATTGTGAGATATTGTTTCAAAGTTTATGTAAGTGAATACCAGCATAGTATCATATTTTAAAATCCTGATACATCACCATCTGGATATAATGGGACAGCTGAATAACATTAATGATCCTGACAGCATTAGCATTTAGCTGATCCATACATGTAATACCTCCCATTAGGGTCCCCTTCACCAATAAAATCAAAAGGTGTAGCTAAGTATAACTAAGGTAAGTGTAGGTATGATTCTATAGAAATAGGGGAAGATAGTCCATCTAGGGAAAAGGAAACCAGAAGAAGACAATGACAAAACTATTTACTGCTGACAAGAAAAGTATAGAAACATTGTTCCAATATGCTTGGGTGGCAGATGACACATTTTCCCCAGTACAGACTGACCTTCTCTTTAAATCTAGAGATCCAAATCAAAACTGCAAGAAGATTGTTTATGTATAATATCAATCCTGAAAGAGGAACTCCTTATCCCCACCCCCTCCTTCCATTCAAGCGTGTCCAGTTTTCAGAGACTGGACAATTCCCTGCAGTTTCTTCAGCAAGTGTCTTTTTTAGAAGTGATTTTTGCCATTGTCTCCTTTCTAGGGCTGAGAGAAAGTGACTAACCCAATGTCACTCAGCTGGCTTTGTGTCAAAAGCAAGGCTAGAACTCACAGTCTCCAGTTTCTAGTCTGAGGCCTTAATTGCTACACCAAACTGGCTTTCATAGTAATAATCCTGAAAGGGAATTTCTTAGAAGGACACATATAACTGGAACATAGAATGTGAGATGTGTAAATAAGAGAAACCTAGAATTATGAAGTAGGAAATCAAGCTTTCTAAATTCAAAGCTTTAGAAAGAAGTTAACATAAATAGACAGGGATAAGCCTCTTTAAACCACATTATACATATATTATCCAAAGCATGACACTATATGAAAATATGGAGTGACAGATGGCAATCAAGAGATCACTGGAATGTATTTGGAATAGCTACATATTATCGCTAGAGATAGTGTGATATAAGGAATATGTGGTCATGCCAACATGATGTCATCTAATCAATCAAAGTATTTGCTACAGAAAAACAGGGATCCATAAAATCAGCAATATCAAACGAAGAAGAATGTAATAATAGCTCATTATTATAATAATGGTTGTGGAAATATAGAAACTATAGTCTTCAAATCTAGAAGAAAAGAACAAATGTGGAAACATTCTAAGAATTTACTAAATAGCCATAGTAAGGTCACTTACCTTTCATTTTCCTTCTTTTTTACAATCATTTCCACAGAACATAAATTGAAGTTTCCTTTAACTCAGAGCCATTCAAATTTTGAATTCATGTACACATGCATGTGTCTAAGAGGTTGACCCAGTACCCTTTATCTCCCTTATTACCCACCAAATAAAGCAGGAACAAATATTAACGTAAGTGTGTGCCCTAATCTAAAAAAATAATAATCACACAACAATTCTCCTCAAATTGAATCTTCATCCTGGAGCATTGTTTCCTCCTTTTAAATGATATAATTTACAAATGCGACATCGCACATTGAAAAGCACACTCTCTTTGAAGTCATTTTTTCTCTGCTACTGCCTCCTTTTCTGAAAAAGAACAGTTCCATTAAAAAGCGGAAGGAACTGTTGAAAATACAGTGAAGGGAGGATGCAAGAACCTTCCATATTTACTTGTTACAAAATCCATGGCTACCATTGACCTGGAAGTCTTTAAAGCAGATTGGAAAATCATTTGCTTGGTGTTATTATATGGCAGCTGAATCTGAGGGGCTTTTTATTCTTCACAATAGGCGAATTTGAACAATGAAGTCTTTGCTGCATAAACCAGGATATGCATGAGCTTTATGTGTACCATCTTTTAATCCCTTTCTGCTCTTCAGATTTATTGAAAATCGAGTCACAAAGCCTACCATTGGTTCAAACTGGGGAAATTGTGCTTAACAAATTCTTATATCAGGATATGAAAGCCATCTTTAAAGCGGATTTAAAAATAACTACATTTAGAAATAATGAAGGCCCAATTTAGATTAAGAATCACAATGAGTGGTTCCCAGACTGTTAATTGTTAGGTAGTAGTAGTATCAAAGTAGTATTATGACCATGTCAGACAAAATAACATAAAGGTGAAATACAAGGTCTATTTCAAAGATAAAATTGGTAGGAGAAAATAATAAAATACATATGTATTAAATACAAAAAATAAACTTTTGGATAAATACATCGCCTTTACATAAAATCTAGATCTCTTCAATATAATGGATTTTTAGCTGAATTGCCTAGTATTAGCTGATCTACTCATAATTTATATATTATAGTCAAATAGAACAAGCTACGATTCAGGTCTCAATGGGATTGTTTCAAATAGGGATTTTAAATATCTAAGCCTAAAGGGGCTTTAGAGTTGATAGTTGAACAAAATGTGAGCAATATCTCTGATGGCAGGAGTACCACTTATAGATATTCTTTCATGATGTAACAAGTGATGAAGCATCCATATTTAGCCATGGAATTCAACAACTCTTGCTCTAGGATAGACCTTGTTAGGAATTGCATGAAATTAATTATTTTTCAATTTGGAAATTGGTTTCGTTTTTTAGCCAGCCAATGTAAAGAGCTTTTTTTCCTTTTTCTTTTCTTTTTTTCCCCAATACCTGCATGTCTGGGCACTCATATCTAAGATTCTGTTTAAAATTTTCCTTTGCCTAGCAGGCGGTTGAGAGTAAATATCTGATGGAAAATCCATGCTGTAAAATTAATTTTGGCAGGTCAATTTACCCAGGAGGGAGGCTGAGCTATCTGCTCAGCTAATGCTTGCATATAACATTAAATCAGAATTTTTAAACTATGGTTTTTTGAAAAAGTCATAGCGTTCAATACTAAGCTATAATGGTTGGGTTTGCTAAATTGAATAAACTGACAAACCACAATCTGGATTAATGTCCTATCAGAATCAAGTGGCAAAGAAAATAAAAATAAAAATGAGTACATGAAATTTATATTTATATCCTGGTTTATTAAGCCGTGGTTCAATAGACCAAATTTAACAGTGTGGTTAATAATAGGGTCAACAATTAATGTGAGTCATTTAGTTATTGTTCTATGCAGAGAACAATACTGGAAACAGTGAGAAGTTGATTTTGTTCACGTCTAAAGATCAATTGTTTAAAAGGGAACAAAAAGATCTGCATTTTAATTCTTAGTATTCATGAAAGAGACAAAAGTCTTCAAATCCTATGTGCTCTGACAATGATTTTATTTTAAAATAGCATGTATATTTCAGCACCTGTATTCATACAAAAATAGTTCCCAGAACTAACGAATCTCCTGTGTATTAAACAGAAATACAATAATTCTCCAAACAAAACTATGTAATGAAAAATATTAATGAAAGAGCCTTTATAATATTTAAAGAAATTGATACTGATACTATTTTATATGTATGCATCATTCAGATGAGATATGGGTCAAACTTTTAAGCTGTTAAGATTTCTATTAACTTCCTTTATTTTAATGGAAGTGTATCACTTTTAGATTTAACTGTACTGAAAGGCTATTGCAGTGAGAAAATATATTCTAACGCTGAAGGGTGCAAAAAGTTATAACAGAAGTCATTTTTATGATTCTGCTCCCTTTTTCTTCCAGGAACAGTTCCTCACATCACATATGTGCTATTTTTGAGTGTTGTTCTTATGAATCTAAAAGCTGTCCATCAGGAGGAGCAACTATGACATGTAAACAAGAACTGTGGAAACAGCAGGAGAAAAGTGCCAACATGAACCATCATCTAAGAACAGAGCAAGTAATGTTTTTCAGGTAATGTAGAATCAACGAGTGATACCTAAGAACAGTGTTGTCTCTCAGAACAAAGAAGTAAGGAGACAATGACCTGAACTGAATTTTCCTCTCTTGACTAGTAGAAAGGAAAATGGGAAAGAATGAAACACATATCCAGACAAAGGGATAGGGTCCACCATTTTAAACACATGTGTCCATACACACCTACCTGAAATTCAAAATTTCTGAAGGGCTCCAGGAACTTCAAGAAAACTCCAAAGTATGGAAAATCTGTAGAGGGTATTCCAAGTTGAATAGGAATTGTGTACAATATAGACTTTTAATTATTCTGTCTTAGTATTTACATTTTAAGGTCCTTGGTCAAATACAATAATAATAATTTTTTTAAAAAGCAAAAACTGCACCAATGATTCAGTATGCATTCTAATTCTAAATGCAAAAGGCTGGTAGCAAATTATTTTTTATGCAAATTTATTGCTGCTGAAGATCAGTCTAGCTCCCCAGCACAACCTATTTCAGTGTACACAAAGACTGAAAACCTTTAGAACACTGCTTGGGGAGGTGGGGGGGGGGAGGTTGGGCAAAGAGGGAAATATAGGAAATTACCATACCTCTCTTGTTGGAAGCTTCTATTCTGTTCTCTCTTTGAGAACAGAAGCAGAATTTTCAACTTTTAAGGTTCACAGATTAGCAATTTTTTAAAAAAATAACTGGACTTTAGCCTCTAGCAATGCAACTGCATAAGTTCTTACTGCCTTCTATATATAACATTTTGGAATTGAAATAAATTGTTCATAAAGCTGACACCTTTAAAAGGACTGTATCTTTACCAACCTTGTGACAATCCTTGCTGATCAAACGATTGCTGTACTATTGTTTGCTGCTCAAATTGGTTTATATTTTCTTGCAGTGCATGCTGGGATGTCACAAATCTATCTGAAATTAAATATACATATTTAAAAAGGAAACGACATTAAGTAATTCAGCAGTTGCTGCGGAAGTTGTTTAACAAAAAAGAAATCTTTGATTTAACAAACTAATGGAGAAAAGCATAATGTCTGTTAAATCCAAGTGATTTTATCCATCATAAAATAGTGACACACATGGATAGAATGGTGAACAATATTTCATAGAAATATACACTGTATGGGCAAATGGTATCCTCGCAATATGTATTTTTACATCAATTTAAAAATCTACATAGGACAAATTCTGGTTGTTGCTTCCCAAGTACACAAATAAAATCCATTAAATTGAGGGTTACTTTAATTGGAAAAAGATGATAAGTAAAACAGGAAATTATAAAAGTCTAATTATTTTCTACTTTGATATTTTTAAAACCCTGCCACTTAACTACTATTTATCTTCAAAGTATCTTTGAATTGTCAAAAAAGTACTGCTAAGGATGGAATTTGGAAATTTAATATATACTTATCCCCTTTTCTTAGGAAAACCCTTGATCCAGGCAATACAATGCTTATTTAACACCTTAGCTCACTGATATCACCATCAGTGATACAATCCTGCAGATTTTAATCCTGTAATTAGTACACTCAGTAGTTTACCTTCCTCTTGACCTAATGACTGATCAGTCAACTGAGGTCTGAGTCCGGCTTCTTCAGTGTCAACAACCTGCTGCTGTTCTAAGTCTAAAATAGCTTCCTGATCTGTTGCAACGGCTTCAGTTTGCTGCAACTCTTCACTTTCAATTTCCACTTGCATTTGAGTAGAAACATGTATATTCTGCTGATCTACAGCTGTGTCATCAATGGAAGCAGCTTGCTGATGTTGCTGAAGCTGCTGGGCGAGCTCATACCTAGAAGAAAAGGAAGAAACATTTTTTGCAATGTCAACACAGAACTTTGGATGCATCATGCGAAGATATAGGATTCTAAAGAAGGCTCTTCTTTAATGCTGGGAAAGGTGGAAGGAAATAGGACAATCAAAGTAAGGTGGATAGACTCAATCACAGCAACAATAAGCAAAGAACTGAAAGGCCCGAAGGATTAGGTTGGGACAGATCATGGAGAAAATCTATTTATGTGTGGTTCCCAAGAACTGACACAAATTTGATGTAATATAATCAAATCATTCAATATAGCTACCATACTTTTTGGAGTGTAAGACGCACTTTCCCCCCTCCTAAAAGTGAGTGAAAATCACAGTGCGTCTTATACATCGAATGTTGCTGAAGCACCGCCCACTCGCCGGCCGTTTTCAGCCTCTGTGTGTCACATGTTTGGCCTCCATGCATCACATTTACAGCCAGTTCCTGGCAGCGGGGATCGGCAGCAGCAATGGCGGGTCTAAAATGGGCATGTGGAGGCCAAAAACACAACGCACGGAGGCCAAAAATACGACGCACGGAGGCGGCAATGGGCTGTGGCAATCCCTGCAGCCTGGAACAGCTGATTGGCAGTATTCCAGGAGGCCAATCCAACCGCCAATCAGCTGCTCATGCTGAATCAGGCTATGATAAAGTGCTGAAGCTGACCAGGCTGTTTGCTGCAAGGATGCTAGCCTGATGAATACCAATGGATGCTGGTAGGCAGAGGCAGAATTTTTTTTTTCTTGTTTTCCTCCCCAAAAACTAATGTGCGTCTTATACTCCGGAGCGTCTTATACTCCAAAAATACAATAATTTGAACTACTTCCTGAATTCCCCCAATGTGCCCACATTTCTACTTCTGCTATACTATAAACTTGAAAGTACTAATGAAGCTAAGAGAAACTAACAAGGAATTAGAGTTAATAATAGGAAGTTACCAAATTAGCAGAAATATAGTTAGCTACTATATTATGCCCACAATAAATATATTTAAATAACAAGTGATGAGATTTTTTGCTTTTTCTCATCCTGTATTTTTACTTTTAAACTGATCTATTCATTAAAAATAGTTGTTTGTAATTCAGCCTAGGTTCCCAGTCTCAAAAAATGACTTAAAAGTTCTTTCAACAACTTGAATTTACTGACAGGCCCCATAGAATTTCAAAAGAGCACTACAGCTGGAATTAATTATAGTTCAGGATTGAATTTCAAGATACACAAACCTGTGCGTTTTCATATGTTTTTTGCAGTTTAATGAGGTTTTGAATGTTTTTTGACAATACGGGCACATATAGGGTCGAAGGTCATTATGGATGCCCATGTGCCTCCGCAGACTCCCTCCAGTGGTGAAAGCTCCATTGCATATAAGACACTTGAATGCTTTTAATCCAGTGTGGGTTCGAATATGCGCTTTTAGCACTCCAGCTGATACAAAGCCTCTCCCACACTGAGAACATTTGAATGGTTTTTCACCAGTGTGTGATCTTTGAAACAAATCAAAGAAAAAAGTCAGAGGAACAGATAGGGAAATAAATACTAAAGAAATAGCAATTAAAAGAGAAAAGGAGAGACATAAATAGTTATCAGAAATGGCACCTGCAACAGTCTCCTGTTCAAATTTTTACTCCATTCCCTTTCCTCTTATTTTCTTCTCCCCTTAATCCCAAATCGGGATTTATCACTAATTATGCTCAGCAAATTTCAAGGCCTCCTGAAGGGTTTATCTTTTGCCTTTACTATTTTTGTCCAGTTAATTGAGAACTCCCCTTCCTTGCATTGACATGTCTTTGAATACAGTGAATTTCACAGGTGCAGCAGAATTTGTAACGTCATCTCTGGCAGAGAGAACACATTTTCTATAGCAAGATATGAGGCTTCCTGTTTTGAAATATTTTCCATTCTTAAACTCTTCTAGTTCAGAAATATGCCTAGGTCTCCTTGCATGCATTGGCTGTTTTAGACCTCTTCATAGAGGTGTAACAACATTCAAGTCTGGGAACTATAAAGTCCATTCCAAAACATTTTTTTTCTATAAGTCTTCTTGGTTTTTATATATATACTGTATATATGTATATGTACTAATTTTATTTTCTCTTTGGTTAAACAAAAATAAGCACAATTGTGCTGCCTTAAAGATTTAATGCTGAGTTTTTCTTGAAATTACCAAAATAAGATTTGCAATAGGGAGTTTGAAAAACAAGAAAAGAACCATTTGTTCTTTAATTTTTATAATAATTTAAAGCATTCTATTTTTAAGTAGAATTTACCGGATATGTTGTTTAAGATGACAAGACTTCTTATAAGCTCTGTGACAGTAATAGCATTTGTATGGCCTGTCTGCTTCATTCACAAAATTATTATTGAAATAATTTTGGAAAAATTGGCTATTCCTTGGGATTGGCTGAATAAGACCTGTAGAAAGAATGGCAGATTAATGCTATTTTAAAGCAAAAATAATAATAACCCTTCCAATGTTTACTATATTCTGGTTCCTAAAAGGAAATGAAATTTATGCTTTTTTCATAATTACTTTTTTTACTTAATGTATATAAAATTCTCAAGAGGGTAGTACATTGTACTAGACCAATGATCCATTTTCAAAATTAAATACTTTAGCAGTGACATTATTCAATGTGTCAGATTCAGAGACACAACGGAGCTTTCAAACACCTGTGCTTATGAATGCAGCAAATTCTTAAAGTAGCCACGCCTTTTCTAGGAGCACATGGATGACCTCTGCCTCTTCCATGCAGATCTAGGAACCAGACACATTTCAGAAATTGAAGGCTAGTTTTATATTTGTAAGCACACCCACTCTGAAGCACCATTTTGTCTCCAAAGGTGCAGCATAGCACTAGCCTTTGATTTATGTGAAT
Organism: Masticophis lateralis; assembly: GCA_030761175.1. Taxonomy (NCBI): domain Eukaryota; kingdom Metazoa; phylum Chordata; class Lepidosauria; order Squamata; family Colubridae; genus Masticophis; species Masticophis lateralis. The sequence goes on along the minus strand of JAUDYJ010000003.1, from coordinate 61,680,760 downwards.
AAGATATTTATAAACTGTACCATTAGAAATATTCCTATGTATCAGTTTTAAGAACACTTTTAAAAAAGAATATGTTTCCAACTGAAAATACCAATTAATTTATCCAAGACTAAGATAGCCCAATTATTAAAACTTACTAAGTTGCTTAAATATCAGGAGATATTTACAAATGTGAATAATTATTTTCTTATATCTTCCTACATTGGATTTTGAAAAACAGAGCCATTAATAAAATTGTGTATCTGTTAGTCTCCTGAAAAAAGTTTAACTTATATACAGCACAACATACTGAATTTATACCCTTGATGAAAAAGCAGTTTTACTCTAGTGTATCAGCACTGCTTAGCCAAGATAGAAATAAAATGCAGATAAAATACAGTTCCTATACCAATATAATGTATTTATATTTAATAAGGCTTTGCAAAGCATTTGAAAATAATCTGTATGGAAGAAACTTTCTAAGATGTCACAATTAGCACAGCTTTTTTAACTCTTTTGAAAATAAGTCCACTTGTTTTAAACAGCTTGGAGATGTTCTAATTATAAGTTTCTTGCATAATCATAGCTACAATATTAAAAACCATGCAATAATATTTTCTCATACTATCTGAATCTAGTTTGATCAAGTGTACACATTCCTTTCACTTCTACTCTCTTCTAATTAAATAATGAAATATTTTTCCAGCAAAATTATTTTATACACTTTACCTAAATCTGTGATGAGGATTGGTTCTTGTAAAGGAATATCAGGTACTGGCACATTGCTCTTGCCTATTCGAATTTTTGCAGGTTTCCGCTGATGGCGCATCTTTCTCAGTTCAGTATGTTTAAAGTGAGAAGCAATGTGTGTCTTTCTGTGACCTGAAGTTCTAAACTTTTTGTCACAGTGTGGACAAGCAAAGGGTCTAATACCTACAGAAGACAAAGAGATTACATCTTTATTCCAACTTCTAAAAATAGATAGGTAAAAAGGTAAATAATGAAATATCCTTAACTCATTCAAAAGCTTCACCTTAAAAAATTTCTACTATTTAAAATTTACCATTTACTACAAATCCTGCTTTCCACAGCATGTGGACATAGATGGCTTTGTAGGATCACAAGAGACAAAAATTGATTTTTTAAAAAAAAAAATAAAAATCAGAATTTTTTATTTAAATCAGATTTTTTTTTATTTTTATCAAATTTATTTTAATAAAATGCTTTTGGAGTAAAAATCTACCTAAAGATAGTTTTCTGTTTAAGAAATATAAATAATTTAGTTTATTCAGCATGAACTGGAGCTTAGTTACGTAGCATGAGGCTGTATATTCTGCAACATTAGTCCACGGCGGGTCAGAAGAGTAGCAGAGATGACAGTTGCTCTTTAAAAATCATGATTTAAATTGAGTTGATTTAAATCAAGCCTTTTTATTAGTGATTTAAATTGAGTTGATTTAAATCAAATCCACCCTGACGAGAGAGAACAAATGTTTTCCACAAAATATAAGCTTCACCTATCCAATCCTTGCCCCAATGTGCAACATGCAGAGCAAACGAAGTACAGCTGTATATATAAGATGAAGATGTGCTCTGCTCAAAATCTTCCCTCTGAGCACAGAAAGTACTCCAAAAATCCTGAATGGCCCATGCCTTCCCCAAAGTCTCAAAATAGAGTTTGCCCAGCACCTTAACTAAGATGCCTGCCTGTATGAGATGATAAGGCTTCGGATAAGGCCCCAAAGGTGCTTTTCCAAAAAGCAATCAGACTTTCTTCCAAAAGAATCCAGCTGCCTTTTGGAAAAACAGCTTTGGGACAACCATAACGATTGAGAATCTCCATAGAGATAAGGCATTAAGGCTCCACAGTAGCCAAATTGGATCCAGTCTCCACCACTTGTCTGCACAAACACTGTAATATGAACCCAGGGAAAGTCAATAGTACACAATTTATAGTTCTATTGGTCCTTTCTCTCTGGGTTGACATATATTAAATTTAACCTATGTAAGCAACAGTTATATTTTACAATAAAAACATGACACTGTTGGTCCTGCTTTGCTATGTTCGATCTGAACACAGCTGACAAGCAAATAGGGTTATGACACAGAAATTTTTTATTTTTCTTTTTTGCTAAGATTAAACATAAGCAGGGCTTCAGAACATTAGAAGTCCAGTTGCAGGATTTTACCTGTATGCAAGCGAATATGTACTTTCAAACTTCCTGAGGTAGAAAAGCACTTCATGCAGTACTGACACTTAAAAGCCTTAATGCCCGTGTGCGTTTTTATATGTGCTGTGAGAGTACTCTTCACGGCAAAGGCCCGGAAACACTGTGGACATTTGAATGGCTTTTCATGAGTGTGAATGCGTATATGCCGTACAAGATCACTTGGTTTTTTAAATTCCTTAGAGCAGTACGGGCAAATATGCCATCGTATTCCGTTCTCCTCACGTATGGAACCTGAAATATAATTTTAGAGTAAACAATTTGAAAAGGTTGACATGCTAATTGTGAAAGAAAAAAAGACTGGAAATTGAAATGCACTTAAGGTTACATTTTGGCAAATGTCATCAAGCAACTGTGACATTAATTGGGACACTGAATTGCTCACTATTAAAGGAATAATGTTTCAGTGAAACAGACTATTATAGCTACCCTATGAATTAATCAAAGTAAAGGGTTCTGTAAGTTAGTTTGACTTCAGATCTGACAGCAGTTCATGTAAATATATGTCTCAATTTCTTCCTGGATTATATTTTTCTAGATCTCTCTAGAAGTGTTTCCAGTCTTGGCAACTTTAAGCCTGGTGGACTTCAACTCCCAGAATTCCCCAGCCAGCAAAGCTTTCTGGAGAAACAACCTTTGACAATATTCTCCAAATGATTAAGCAAATTTTAAGGGTTCTCTTTGTATTTAGAGGAGACTGCCCTTCTCTCAGCATGCATAAGTCTGGAATAGAACCTGGGGTAGAAGGGAGGGCTTTCTCCTTATTTTTTTTTCACCTTTTCCCACCTGTTTAGAGGTTAGTTTGACTAGGAATGGCCCTTTACAGTGCAGTACAGTATGCCTTGATCCTACAATTTACTAGATATGCTAGCTCTAAACAGAAAATAGTTACACAACACAATATCTATACTTTTTTTTTACTTTAGAAACCTGTCAAATATTGAACAGAAAGGATGTAGTACTGTAGTACAGAAAGGCAACCAGCAGTGATAATGCTACACTATATATTGCTAAATAATGCTTATACAGTGTATGTTGTTGTAAATGTGTGAAATCTGCATTTTACAGAATACTAGGAAATTTATAGAATGCCAACAAATGAAACATCAAAGTATGAAATGCTTAATATTTCACACATTTCATATGCATTCTATGCAATGGCAAAAGGCAAACCGGCAAAGTATAAAATACTCCCGCTAAAATGCCATTCTAGCCTTCCTTGTTGCAATAAGTAGGTCAAAACCCTAACCCAACTCTGACCCTAATCCTTTTCATGACTTTCTTTTCATACTTTGCCTAAATAGTTCTTGTCCCACATGTTGGGGTAGACTAGGTGTCTCGACAGAAAAACATTTAATATATATAAATATATAAATAAATAACAGCCATTACATTCTTTGCCTAACAACGCCATACATTCTATACAGATTTCCTAGGCATTCTATACAATGCCAGCTTTTCACACATTGACGGTAACATAAATACTAGTAAATAATGCTTATGTATACTGTAGTGGACAGAATTAACCTTTCACCATTACCAGGTAAAAATGGGGATTTTTTCTTCAGAACCCTTTTCTCTTTTTTATCTACTTTCTCTGGGTTATCTCGCTCTTTAACTTGTTCCGTATTGTTCGAGTTGACTTGTTGGCCGGAAAGATTCTGAGCATCTGAAGTTTCGTCTGGACTTGGAGGAGTCTTCGTTTCACCACAGTCGGGGTTTGATGAAACTGGTATTGAGGATAGCCCACTATTTTCCAAGGCTTGCTAAGACAAACATAATGAATTAAACTGAGAGCAAGATTCACGTGGAACTTTCAAACAGACAAGAATATTTTAAACTGGTTGTTTTTCAGAGTTGTCTGATTTATTTCACCCTTTCAAATTCTATCTCAATTTCAACACTTCACAGCTTTCTGTTTTCTTTATTCTCTAAGTAAAAAAAGCATAGTAAAACTATAAAGCTCTATTTAGATTCCAACAAAAGTAACAACCCAATTGGCCAAAAAGAGAAACCATTACTTCTAACACTTTCAACCCAGAGGCAACTAGAAATTTGTTGAAAAGTTTCATTCATCAACAACTAAGAAAAATGGCCACCTCTTTCATGTTCCACTGCTCATTTTAAACAGCATTTTGTCACATAATATCATTTGTAAGATACATTTTTCTATTTTTATAGTCATATTAATGCTGAAAACTGGAGTTTTACAGGTATTTATAAAAACCCTGAATCCAGTAGGAAGAAGTACCAAGAGCTGCCAATGGCATTCCTGTAAGAAAACAGCATTCAAATAGCAATATTTGGGTGAGGATAATGCTCTTGTGGGAGTTCAGCACTTTTCCTTCCTAAAACAATCACAATCACAATTTAGTCCTGTTTTCAGCCACCGGAAGCAGTCTGAATTTCAAGCACCTCTGCCAAAGTCCCAAAGGTGCTTTTCCAATGACTTTACTGGGTTTGACTTTATTGGGGTTTTTTCCTCGACAACATTTCACTTCTCATCCAAGAAGCTTTTTCAGAACCGAAAAAACTCAAGAAGGTCCAGTTGCCTTTTGGAAAAGCACCTTTGGGACAACCATGACCTGAATGATTGAGAATCTCCATAGGCAAAGCATTTCCTGAATCCACACGAGAGAGAAATTAGTCTGGGATGCTTTGATTATTCCTTTGTTCCAAGTAAGGAGACTACAATATATTAAAAGACAAGGTGAGGATTCCAAACAGGTTACCCTACCTGCAAAATATCTCTGTTGATTCCCACAGCCATACTGAGTTGCTGACTAGATGGCTGGGATGGATTATTTTCCACTGGCTCTGACAATTCAAGCAGTTGTTGAATGACATCAGTTACTGATTGCTGACCTTGATGTCCTGCAGCTGGAGTTATTGGATTTTCTGCCTGTGGATAAGTCATTTGTGAGTATACAAATGTGATTTGCAAACACGTTAGGTATTACATTTGGAATTAAACTGATACTTTAAAATAAAATTGAACCATACTGTTTAATAATCCAACCACAAGCAAGGAATAATATTTAAAAGCTGGACAAAAACATTAATTTTACCTTACCAAGGCACTTCTGCAATGTTAAATTCAAACATGTTTCACAAACATGAAAATTTTCACAGAGATGTATTATTTTTAAAAAAGCATATAGGCCTGAACTAATTACCCCCAAAAAAGGCCAGTTCGTTAACTGGAGGAGCTTTATTACATAACAAAATCAAGAAAGGCACATGTACTGTTTTATAAACCATGTAATCTAATAACTTTAAAATAACGGAAGGAGACTTGATAATAGTATGAGTGCTCTGCTGTGAGAAAATATTTTATGAAATGTAACTATTCTAGTACCCTGTAACTTTAGGTTCATTCCATTATAAATGTTTGTGGGGATACTGATAAAGCTGAACAATTACTAGCAATAAAAAATATTATCCGTGTCTAAAAAGGTAATAAAATCAGTGATGGCCTACATGCATAACCCAAATTTAAAAAATTGATAGAGATAAGATTTATTGTTTTCTTAAGTTTTGCTTTTTGTATTCTTTCAAATTCTTATTATACATATTACTTAGTGTAATGAGGAGTATAAGCCCCTGAATCTTTTGAGCTGAGTGTTAAAGAAACCCGGTAAAATATATAAATAAATAGTAAGCAACCGTTAGCATAATTCTCTGCCAATAGAACAACTAGTCCTTATTGTTCTGGTACTGTAATAAAAATATCTATTCTATCTGTTAAGTGCCATGAGCTGGAATGGAATTGTGAGCGCACAAATTGATAAGTAAATGAACCTAATTCCCTTGGAACAGCAGATTCATAATTTGTAAGATTTCCTGTATTGACATACTTTCTGGTTCTGTAGATAGCTCAGAAATTTCAAGTTTTACAGAATGCTGCCCTAAGTGTATGCTGAAGTACCTCTGAGTGAATTGTTGCTGATTTGTTTTTTTTTTTTTTCCAAAATCTTTATTGATTAAAAATTATAATACATTTCTGTCATTTCTGGTTTCATGATATTATTATACATAAACAAGTATACTTTCATGGTATTTACATTAATGCATTATTATTATTTGCATTATTTACATTCCCATTCATTGCTTTCATCCACATGCCTTTTGTCGGTGAAATCCTCATGGGTACATTATATAAGACTATCATACAAATACCTTTCCAATTTTCATTCTTAATTTACAATTCACTAAGAGTATAACAACATATATTGCTCATTCAAATTAACTTTCATATTCAATTAAAAGTATCATTATCCATTTTGTCTTTGTTTGATCCAATCGTACCATCTATCCCATACCCTAGAATATTTTGAGCTTTCCTCATTTTTTAATTTCTGCGTTAATTGATCCGATTCCGCACACAAATATATCTTTTGTATTACTTGCTGATCGTTTGGCAAATATTCCTTTTTCCATACTTGTGCATTCGCTATTCTCGCCGCTGTAATTATATGGTGTATTAAGTATATCTTTTCTTTTCTAATGTTTTGTTTGTAAATTCCTAATAAAAATATCTTGGGGTCTAGTTCAATTTCTTCTCCTACTATTTGTATTATCCACATTCTAATTTTCTCCCAATATGCCTTAGTTTTGGGGCATAGCCACCACATATGGTAAAACGTTCCTCTAGCCTGTTTGCACTTCCAGCATTTTGAGTCTAAGTTGGGATACATTTGTGCTAGCCTCGACGGGGGTAAGTGCCATCTATACCATATCTTATATTGGTTTTCTTTATAACTTACCGACTTTGTCATTTTAATATTATTTTCCCAAATTCTTTCCCACTCTTCTAATTGGATATTTCCGCCTATGTTTTTGTTCCAGGCAATCATCTGCCCTTTAATTAAATTCTTACTCAATTCCAGTTCTAATAAATATTTATATATTTTAGATATCTTCTTCCCTTCTTTCGTTTCCAGAATTTTGTCTAATCTATTTGGGTTTAACTCGACTCCTCCTTCATCCCTATCTTTTCTGTGTCTATTTTGTATTTGAAGGTAGGGCCACCAATCTAATTCTATTCCCCCATCTCTGAGTTCCTGGCGTGTTTTTAATATCCCGTCTGAGTCTAATATATCTCGGTATTGTATAATTTTTTGAAAGGATATGGTGTTTGGGTGCATGACCGCCTCCACAGTGGAAAACCACCCGGGAACTTTCTTATAACATTTTTTTTTTATTTCCAGCCAAATATCGATTAAGGCACCTCTAATTATATGGTTCTTAAAATGATGATAACTTTTGTTCCCGGAAGTCCACAGGAAGGCGTGCCACCCCATCATTAGATCATGCCCCTCTAATTTTAGTAAACGTTGATTCTCTAGGTTAACCCACTCCTTTATCCACAGCAGGCTTGCTGCTTTGTAATATTTGTCCCACGCAGGAAACCCAAACCCTCCTCTAAATTTATCGTCCTGTAGTGTGTTCAGGCTTATTCTAGGCTTTTTACCTTCCCATACAAATTTTGTCGTAATTTTATTCAAATTGATAAAAAAACTTTTTTCTAATTTCACCGGAATGGTTTGGAATAGGTAGAGGAGCCTCGGCAGGATGTTCATCTTTAGTGCAGCTATCCTTCCCAAAAATGAAATATTTAGTCCTCCCCACCTTTCTAGATCATTTTTAATTTGATGAACCAATTTATCATAATTGTTTTTCTTTATATCTATATTTTTATTTGTCAAATTTATTCCTAAGTATTTTATTTTCTTAACTACTTTTAGTCCGGATTGTTTCTCTAATTCCTCTGTCTGTTTCATTGTTAGGTTTTTTGTTATTATTGTTATTATTATAGAATTGTTGCTGATTTGTTAATATTTCACAACAGCTAATTATTTGCAAGAACCTTCCTACCTATTACTCCAACCTATTACTTTAAAAATATATTCTAAGTGTGCTGATTAGAAGTTCCACAATGCGTTACTTTAACACCTACCCTGTAATTTATTCAGCTTCACATTTTAACTATTTTAATTGCATAGGGCACTTTGTGAAAAAGTAAAAGCAGAAAAGCAAACAGTTAAAAAAAATCTCAGATATATAATACAAATCTTCTTGTAAGCTACAAATACAATTGATTTCATGTCTAATTTTACGTGATTTTCAGGATCATTTTATTCCTTGCTGATTCCAATGGTGTCTGCTAGATAATCTGTTTCTGGCCTTTCTGGAATTCTTGGTATTCATATTGGCTTTCTGGAATTCTTGGTATTCATATTGGCTATTACATCTGAAGTCCACATACTTTTTTGAGCATGATTTTGGCAGTGTTTGTCTACATTTGATTTTTGTTTTAAATAGGCATCCAGTAATGTCATGAATAGCCACGCTAATCTCCTCTTTGCTGCTAAATTGCAGTGGAAGAATGCTCAATATATACTCCAGTTATGAGGGTTGATAGATCATACAGCATTCCTGTAAGCGGCACAAGATTATCCCTATTTGGTAACAGCAAATTCACAAATATACCATAAAGTTCTTTAAAATCTCTCAAGGATAACTGGATCTCCCTGAGACAATTAGGTAGAATACATGAAATATATAAAAAGGTCTGCAATGAGTCCCTTATGAGATGTTAAAGCAATAATAATACCTTGTTAAGGTTAGAACCTGAATACTTACATTTTTCCATTTATTGTCCACAGTCTGCAGTAAATTAACTGTTGTTAACGTCAATGGCTGAGCCACTGAATCCTATTTTAAGAAATATATATATATATGTATATATAAATCTACTTTTCGAAACAAAACATAGTAAAGTAATAAATTACAGAATTAGTTTCATTTAGGACTATGTTAGGATAAATCTGTTAAAGTCCTGATATAAAATATCTAGAAAATTTATTGACTGAAATTAGTGAATATTTATTTATTTAAAGATGAAAAAATATTAACATGCTTTTCTTTAAGACATGACTAATAAGTGCCAATTATAATTTTTTTTTGAAAACTGAAATGGTTTTTTTATGTGTCTGTACTTCTGGTCAAAGAATACCAAGAAAATTTCTGCTTGCTTTTTTCTATCGATATGTTCTGATCAAAATCAGTAGCGACACATGAAAAAATTATCAGACCGCTATTAAAGTGGAGTAATATTTCAGTTGAGGTCAAAAACATCCCTTGAAGCAAAAGTTAGCACATTTATATATTCTGCAAATATTTACTGGGTCATGAAGACTGTTTTAATTAAGAGAAAATGCTCTAAAAACTCCACTTTGTAAAAACATTTATGAGTAATACCAAGAAAAGCAAATAATTTCCCTATTGTGAAACTAATCTATTGTGGACATGAAGAATAACTATTTTCTAGCAGGCTCATTTTGACTATTCGGTAGATTTAGAAGAACATTTTGAAACTGCATTAAAATTCTACAAAAGTTCACAGAAGTATTTTCTGACTCCCCTTCCCCACCACTCTTTGAAAGGTCACTTTTCATATGTCACTTCAACAATCAGTGGAAAGGGTTTTTTTAAAGTAAAGTAATAATAAAATTTCTGTACATTTATACATGACCTCACAGTATATAGTGTATTGTACCATCTAAGCAAAATTATAGCACACAATATAATGCAAGAGGGCAAAGATATTAGAATATAAAAGTTACCGTTGTAATATGAGCTGTTTCTGTAGTAGAGTTCGTTGTGTTTTGCGTGGCGCTCATATGCATCTTGCTGATATGTGTATTTAAGCTGCCTAAACTTTTGAAAATACAACTACACTCTGTACAATTATACATAGGGCCGTTCTTTACCTTTAGAAACAAAAGAAAGAATATATGTCAGTACATATATTCTTATGTATAAAAAAGTATTACATGGGTACTTAATATACACTATTTTGTTATAATTGGTTTTATTCTGAAAATAATTTAAATAAAATCAATCCTATGTGATAAAACATCTCTTTCGTTCTTGAGTTGCAGGATTGTCAAGCATGCTGTGATCAAAGACAGAGGGGTTTGAAAAAGCATGATGCACGGAAATTCACCAGTCAACTTGCTGCAGGACCACTCGCCATGGCCATCCTGCCACAGAACAACTCATTGCTGGACAAGAGTTACACTAATATCAAAAACATGGTGGAATAGAATCATTAAAGAAAGGATACAGAAGGAGCGACAGAATGAAATGTGAATGGAAAAAATTAAAATACCATATTTTTCGCAGTATAAGATGCACTTTTTTCCCCTTAAAAAAGAGGGTGAAAATTTGGGTGTGTCTTATACACCGAATGTAGCCCCACCCACCTGCCTTTTGGAGGCTGCAAACGCAGCCTTCCAAACAGAGAACCTCTCAAGCAGATTTTTTTTTCTTATTTTCCTCCCCAAAAATGAGGTGAGTCTTATTCAATTATTTTAAATAATTAAATAGAATTGTTAAATTGTCCCACAACAAGATGTCTCCTGGTGAGTTGGCCATGGCGAGTTGTCCTGCGCTAAGTTGCCTATGGTGAGTGGGCCGCAATGAGTTTACTGCAGCACGTTGGCTGTGACAAGTTGTCCCATTCCCAACTGAGATATGGCAGTCACCATCCAGCAACAAAAAAGACTTATCATGAGAATGGAAAAATTCAGGGTCCAAAAATTTTCCAGGCACTATATTGCAAGCTCTTGTGGATACATGTAACATAATAGCATAAATAGAAAAGCATGTGGTAGGCTTTCCATCAAACAAACTCTTCATTTACCTAACCATATGTAGGAACACCCAAGGAAGATACATTGCAAGAGAGGGCAAGAAATATACAGGGAAATTCCAGGAGTAAAAATAATGTACAGGTAATCCTTATTTAGTGACTACGATTAGGGCCCGCAGCTTGGTCATTTAAGCAAAGCAGTTGCTAAATGAAACCATAATTGTGCTTATGATCTTACTTCAGCTGTCAGATCAGCTTTACAGACCTGACATCATAAATGTGAGGACTGGTTACAAATTTACTTTTTTATCACTATCATAACTGAAAATGGTGACCGAACAAGGCAGTTGCTAAACAAAGACTATTTGTACAGTGACACCTTGACTTGACAGACCCTCATTAAGTAGAATTTGGATATGACACATTAAACTTGTATTCAAATTTCATTTTCAAAATAATGTCCAAGTAACTATTGCATAGTGCGAATTATACAAATTGACATAAAACCTATAAAACATCAATAACGTAATGATACAAAGAACATTTGGCTTTTGGATTTAATGGACAGCCATCGACCCCAAACAAGGAAGGTTTTATTGTAACAAAGAACATTTCTCCCTATTTTCACTTTAATTTAATTATGGTCTATTTGTTTGCTTTCCCCAGAAACATCCTTTTATGCACAGAAAATAAAAGAACGCAGTGTAAAATTCAAACTAGTAGCAAACAATATTGTGGTTGCTTGAAAAATCCTGGAAACCCAGAATGTTACTAACAAAATTAAAACAAAAAAAAGTAATAAATTTCCACATCACTGAAATCAACGGTGTGATTTACCTCTGAGTGTACTCTTTGAACGTGTGATTGAAGGTTGCCTTTCTGAGAAAAGGCTGCAGGGCAAAAGGCACAAGGATGCGGTTTTTCACCAGTGTGTTTGATCATATGGGTTTGCAATGCACCTTTCTGATTAAAAGCCTTTCCACATTCACTACACTTAAATGGCCTTTCACCTAAAACAATGCACACATCAAACAAAGAAATACTTTCTCATCAATAAAGGCAGCGTTAGGGAAGTGGAAAAAAGAAATATCTAAAAAGCCTGCATAGTTAAAAGAATATACAATGATTTAAGCTGCAAACTCAACAGGTTATTTTCATCCTATGCCAGTGATGGCTAACCGTTTCTGGGCTGAATGCCAAACGTGTGCACAAACCCCCAAAATACAATGTGCGCGCAGCCCCCCGCATGCGCCCCCCTCCGCGCATGCACAGCAGAGACCCGAAGACCAGCTGGCTGGTGGGAGGTGCACGTGCATGCGTGGCAGAGCTGAGTTGGGGCGACGGCTCGCATGCCCATAGAGAGGGCTCTGCGTGCCACCTCTGGCACATGTGCCATATGTTCGCCACCTCTATCCTATGCCATTATAGTGCCTATTGATAGATGCAAAATTGTCCAGATTTATGCCAACAAATTAACTTTAGATTTGCCTGACATTTTTTTCTTTAATGGGAACATATGGGCTGGAGTCACATATCAGGCACCATTCATCCTTCTGGTGCATGAAGTTTTATTTCCCGAAATCCTTTGAATACAATCCCTATGCAAACAGATAGATAGGATTTGCACAGAGTTGTTTAGGAAGGACATACATGGAAAAACTCAGCACTCTGGAATTTGCTGAGAAGCTAATTCAATTATTTTCTGATATTTTTTCCAAGGATTTTTTGCAATGAAAGATTTTTCATTTTTTTTCCTTAACCTTTTATTAATATTCATCTAAAAAGTCTTACTGCTCTATTACCAAATTTCATTAAAATGCTGGGGGGGAAGTCTGTTTTATATTCATGTGAGCTTTCCATATAGGATCTTGACCACAGAAGATTTCCATGAACAGATGAAACTCATTACTTCAGAGGTTTACCTTCAGCGAAGGGGGAAATGAATATTGGCATGCATTGTCAATGTAACTTACTCATATAATCCTCATCTGTTCTAAGGATTACTCAGTGGTAAGATGTGAATATTTACCTTTTTGTAAATAAAATTTGTGCCAGATCATTTTTAAGCTTTCTTTTTTATGAAGAATTATCAAGGCATTACTTGATTTTTTTTAAAAATCGGATTACTTACACATATGCACAAAGCAAAAAAGAAAAAGAAAAATGTATTTCATAGGGCTACCAAGAAATTCAAATACACGTTTGATGCATTTGTTCACCTTACCTGTGTGTATTCGAACATGTCGTGTTAACTGACTTGGTTTCTGGAAAGTCTTTCCACAATGTGGACATGAATATGTAAAACCACTTCGATCAATATTTCTATTATATGACCTGGTATTTGATACTCTATGAACATAAAAACAATGAAACATTATTTTAACCATATAATCATCAACAGATCTTAAGGTAAACTAGTTTTCTTATTGTTTCCACTATTAATACACAAAATTAACAATTAAGTAATTACAATTAAGATATACGGTACAATAGGTACCTTGTTATTAACATATAATCACAATTATCCACCATTTTTTTTCTATTAAGCATTATCTGTGATACTGATAACAAAGAGCAACAAATTCTACACTATTAGTGCCAAAACAGTGAACATCTTAATTCTTATCATTTTTTTTTCTATCAATGTTCAGAAAGCTTGGGCTATTCACGACTGCAATTACATTTCTATTTGACCAAAGAGATGTTCTAATTTAAAGAAAGTGCAGATAACAAATGCCGTATTAAAATAGGAATTCTTATATGGAGCACTTTTACTAAGATTATGCATCTGACACATGTACATTAGCAAACAAAAAACCCAAATGCATAATTAACCAATAAAGTAGTTGATTAATGAATTAAAGTTTACATGATTAATACATTAAAATGTCTCCAAACCAAACTGCCATCTTCGTTGAAATACATGCAGTGGGACTGGATTGAGAGACACTGCCAGTTCTTCATAGAAAGAAGAAATGCTGTCTACAGCAGGGATGTCAAACTCATGGCGGTGTTACATGATGCATCGAGACTTTTTTCCCCTTTTGCTAAGCCGGGCGTAGGCATGGCCAGCATGTGACGTATCCAGCCCACAGGCTGGGAGTTTGACAGCCCTGCTCTACAGTATCTGAGATAAAGAGTAGGGAATTTGCTACATCAGACTAGTTCTCAGCCATTTTCCACACACAGAAAAGGGGGGAAATGTAAGTAGCGGAGACCACACATAATAAACCACTGAGCATCTGGGCTCCACACGGACACTACTGGAATTCATGCCCCAGCGAATGCATTAACTGGGCCTAAGAGTATAAGTAAGGTATCTAAATTGCAATTAACCTTTACAGGAAACGTTCTCTGTTTCATAAATTCATTTTTTAAACTGAAAGATGTATTCCTGTCAGCTCCTCACTCCAATAAATACTAGAAGGTTATTTCACTTCCAAATTCTTTATCCTTTGTTATGGAAAGGTTTTTACTGATTGAGGACATCAGTAAAACTTTTCTATTAACAAAGGATAAATTGCTGCATTCTTTACATATCCTCCATTTTCTGTTCTGATTATAAGCAGGACAAAACATATCCTCAGAAATCTGGGGATAGCAAGCTCTCAATTCCATTATATGAAATCTGGGGCTTTTTCAGAACTATTAAAAATCATCCAGCCATGCGTCTGAGAATGACACAGCACAGTAAGTCAACCAGAGCAGTTTATTATCATTTAACCTACTTGTGAACATATGTAAAGAATCGACGATTTTCACCTTATTTTGTAGTGAGTTTTCATATGTTCCTTTAGTTGGGAAGCAGTTTCAACCTCTTTCTTACAGGTTTTACAGATATGGGTTTTGCTTCCAGACAGCTCTTGGCGATGTTCTTCCATATGAAGGGCCAACTGGCTCTGCAAAGTGAACTCATCTCCGCATTCTGAACAGATGAGATTCTGTAAAGGTAATGTCAGCTTGATCACCTTCTGGAAATGTGTAAGTATATTTTATGACATTTAGGAAAGTGAACAATTTTTTAAAAAATTGGGTTTGCACTTATAACCATGTGGCTTGCCTAACAACCAAGTTATTTTATTTATTTATTTATTTATTTATTTATTTATTTATTTATTTATTTATTTATTCAATTTCTATACCGCCCTTCTCCCGAACGACTCAGGGCGGTGAACAGTTAAAATGACATACATATAGAATGTGAATATAAATAATTAAGCCAGTTTGGCTCAACAGTTAAGAATCTTCAGCATAAAGATTTAAAAATTAGAAAAGATTTATGCCAGACCGGCTTGGTGAAAAAGAAAGGTCTTAAGTGCACGACGGAAAGTACGAAGATCTGGGATCATTCGTATCCCTGGGGGTAACCTGTTCCAAAGGGTAGGTGCCCCAACAGAAAAGGCTCTTTCTCTGGGAACCACTAGTCGGCATTGCTTTAGTGATGGCACCCTGAGAAGGCCTACCCTGTGGGAGCGTACTGGTTGGTGGGAGGTTATCGGTTGCAGAAGGTGATCTCGTAGGTACCCAGGTCCTAAGCCATGGAGGAGTTTGAAGGTAAGAACCAACACCTTGAAGCGCACCAGGAAGACCACCGGAAGCCAGTGCAGCTCGCGTAGGAGAGGTGTTACATGTGAGCGCCATGTCACTCCCAATATCACCTGCGCAGCTGCATTCTGGACCAGTTGGAGCCTCCGTGTGCACTTCAAGGGGAACCTCATGTAGAGAGCATTACAGTAGTCCAGACGGGAAGTGATGAGGGCATGAGTGACTGTGCGTAAGGAGTCCCGATCTAGAAAGGGCCGCAACTGACGAATCAGGCGAACCCGATAAAAAGCACCCCTGGCCACGTCTGTCATATGCTCTTCTAAAGACAACTGTGTGTCCAGGAGGACACCTAAGTTGCGAGCCCTCTCTGTGGGGGCTATTGACTCGCCACCAATAGTCAGCGATGGTATCAGCTGGCTATATCGGGACGCCGGCAACCACAGCCAGAAGGGTTGAGTCGGAGCCTGTTCTTCCCCATCCAGATCCTCACGGCTTCGAGGCATTGGGACATCACTGCAAGGGCATCATTGGGGTGGTCTGGGGTGGAGATGTAAAGCTGAGTATCATCAGCGTAAAGATGGCATTGCACTCCCAAACCACGGATGAGCTCACCCAGCGGCTTCACATAAATGTTGAACAAAAGAGGTGAGAGGACCGACCCCTGTGGCACCCCACAAATAAGGTGTCTTGAAGTCGACCTCTGCCCTCCTGCCAACACAGACTGTGACCGGTCAGAGAGATAGGAAGAGAACCACCGTAGAACAGTGCCTCCCACTCCTAGCCCTTCCAGCCGGCGCAGCAAGATACCATGGTCAATGGTGTCAAAAGCCGCTGAGAAATCTAATAAAACCAGGATAGAGGAGCAACCCCTATCTCGAGCTCTCCAGAGATCATCAACCAATGCGACCAATGCCGTTTCAGTGCTGTAACCAGGCCTGAAGCCGGACTGGAACGGATCTAAATAGACAGTTTCATCCAAGTACTGTGGGAGTTGCTGCGCCACCACACTCTCAACAACCTTTGCCACAAAACGAAGGTTGGAGTCAGGACGGTAGTTTGCTAGAACAGCCGGGTCCAGAGAGGGCTTCTTGAGGAGAGGCCTCACCACCGCCTCTTTCAAGGTGGAAGGCAAGAAACCCTCACATAGAGAAGCATTTATTATCTTCTGGAGCCAGCCTTGTGTAACCTCTCGGGAAGCCAGTACCAACCAGGAGGGACACGGGTCCAATAAACATGTGGTTGCGTTCAACTTCCCCAGTAACCTGTCCACATCTTCAGGGGTCATTTGCTTAACTATTATAAAAATAGCCATAAAATAGAGTTTAATCATATGCCTCAAGTTATGACCACAACAACTTATGACTGAAATTCCAGTTCCAATTGTGCTTGAAATTTGAGGACTATGTGTAAATGGATTTATCAAATCTTTTACCACTTCATCAGTGTCAAACTAAAGGCCCAGTAAATGCAGGATTTCATTATCAGATGTTATAAAGCAAATCTGTAAAACCTTCTCAAAACTACAATATGTACAGTACTGATCTATTTATAAAATCCAATGAATCACATGATTTACTCAATTGTAGTTTAGTCAGGGATGTACTTTTCAAACTAACTTCAAATATTCAGGTAAGTATGAAATTGGTATCTAAATGAAAAATCAAATGATTTCGCACTTGAATTTCATGACATTTTACAGTTTAGTTATATATAAAAATATGCTTTTAGATATGTAGCTTGGGAAATAAAAATTTTCAATATGAAATAATATTGTCAATATGATCTTGCCATTATTTGTGAACTGTTGCAAACAGTTGCCTGCATTCACTCCCCTAATAACTATTCTGATGCCTAATTCTGAACCTAATGTTATAAACTTAAATCACAATACATCAATTTGAATCTTAATTCCAAATTGGAATCAACTGAATCAAAATATGTAAAGAGAAAAACCAGATCATAGTTACATAGCTGGAGTTAAATCGAAAGCTATTTGATATAAAGTCAGATATATTATCTCTGCTTATGATACCAAAAGGCCTTTGATGTAAGACAGAAGAAAAGCTGTGCATGCTATTTGGAAGTAAGTACTATTAATTTTATTTAAGAATAAATAGAAATTTAGTAAAAGAAAATATTAGATTCTTATTAAAGTTAGAAAATATATTCTTTTTTTTCTTACATATTAAGAACCAATTTAAGGACTGTGTCTATTTTGACTTCAAATACTCATATTGTACAAATATTTAAAAATAAATAAAATTACCTCCTCCTTTTCATGAAGCATAATATGAGCTTTAAGACTAGCCACTCTTGAGAATTTTTTGTTGCAAACAGGACACATAGGATCTTCCCCATTGTGAGTACATTTGTGCAGTGTAAGATTGAACTCAACATTAAATGACATTGGACACTGGTCACACTGATGAGGCTGTTTATAAAAAAGAAAAATGAAAAGTAAATTTAACAGGCCTATAAAGGAGGGAATACAAAGTAATTATTCTAAACTCTCATCCTTGACAGTACAGTGTGTATATAACTTTATATACAAGCATGTTTTATAAACCATCTGCATATAGATACCCTGAAGTCTACATGAAATAATCCCTATTTTCAAAGACTAGTACAAGGATAGTCTTTGTACAATAGCTAAGAGCTTGTCATTGGAATAAAATATTCTTATAAAATGAGGGTTTTTTTTCCTGTTTTTCTCAAATACATATAAGGGAAAGGAAAAAGAAAATTCCATAAACCAAATATTTTGCAAAATTAAGAATCTTGAAATTTGATTCATGAAGAAATTGAACAAAATATGCATTTTTTGTATCAATTTTCTCATTATTTTTTTTCCAAATTAAATGAGATACATACCTTGTCATTTTGCTCATGATCCCTCATGTGGCGCCAAAACAGTGTGTCTTTTGAAAAAGACCAAAAGATTCACACTTACAGAAGTCTGAAATTTGCCAGAGATAATTATTATTCTGCATTCAGTGTTAGAACACCATCTACAAACAAAGACAAAGCATTTTAATGGGATTATACTTTTCATTAATTAATCGTGCCTAACAAAAATTACCCATGTTCATTTAGATGGTTCTATTTTCATATTTTTAAGAAGACATATATGGCTGAAATGGTCTAAACTGATTCATCTTTATTTTTTTTATTAGATTTCTATCCTGCCTTCACTCTGTATTTTACAATAACAACCCTGTGATCTGAGAAGTAGAAGCTGTCTCAAAGTCAATCATTGAGCTTCTCTGAGTGAGTGTAGACATGAACTTCAGTCTCCCCACACTTTAAACACCATATCAGCAACTTTTAAAAAGATCAAGAAATTCTTTAGTTTATTCTATTTTAAATGCTAAGTTTAAAAAATCAGGGAAAGTAATGATAAAATAATTACATTAATAACTTCTTATAGTCAATTCAGTAAGTGTTGCAATTAAATATACTTCATGAAAAGATCTAAAGTTTTAAAGGCCAAGAACAAAAATTAAGAACATCTCCCAAATATTTTATTATTTTTATTTTTTAGATGAAAATTAACAATTCAGAGGAGACTGAAATATTTTACCTTACTGAATGAAATATACTTCAAAAGACCATTTTTAGTTAATCATTATCTGAGTATGAGATTGGACATTGCCTGAATGTATCACTAGAATTATAATTTATGGATTTGAGATATAATACATAATATAGTATTTAAAAGCTTATCTTTCTCTCTCACATCATACGCACCTCTCTTTCTCTGTGGGTATATAAACATATATAAACCACATCAAATTGTATAATTTGATCATATAATAAATTTACGTCTTTCCACTATTTTCATATTGCCAAATTTTATAATTTAACCACTGCACTAAAAAGAAGCTAACGTTTTAAAACAACCTGAATGTTCGGCATTATGATCTGTTATTTAAATGAAATCCAATGCTACATTAGGCAAAGGCTTATTAAAATTATATTACATATGGTATCAAGATTCAATCAACAGATAACAATGACATAGTTCTTGCTATCAATATCAATTATACAAAAGATAAATATTCACACAAAATTAATAATCCCAAATTTTGAATTCCAAATCCAACACTTGTGTAATAGGCATAGATATAGGCTCCTTCACTTCTACAATGATACTTAGTGGGTTCATTTCCAAAGTAAACAATGATTTTTTTTTAGCCACAATTTCCTGCCTAAATCGTAATACAGGTAGTCCTTGACTTATGACCAGAATTGAGCCCAAAATTTTTGTTGCTAAACAAAACATTTCTTAAGAGAATTTTGCCCCATTTTACAATTTATCTTGCCAGAGTTGTTAAGTGAAACACTGCAGTTATTAAATTAGTAACATGGTTAAGTGAATCTGATTTTCCCATTGACTTTCCTTCTTAGAAGGTTGCAAAACCTTCAGGATGCTGCAACACTGCAGCGATTATAAATATAAACAAGTTGCCAAGCGTCTGAATTTTGATCAGGTGACTATGGGGAGGCTATAATGGTGGTAAGTGTGAAAAATGGTCATAAGTCACTTTTTTCAGTGCCGTTATAACTTTGAAGTCACTAAATGAACTGTTGTAAGTAGAGGACTACCTATAAACTAATTTAATACATTAAGTTTCCAAAATACAACTGCGGGATTAAAAATTTTGGGGGCAGGGATTTACTATGAAGCAAAGTATTGATTTTTAATCTTTTCAAACTGGATTTGCCAAGTACTAATACAGGACAACAATTTGCCTACTTGTCACAGTATTGACAATGAGATGTTGTAAGGAAGTTTTTTATCATAATCTTTTGCCACACTTCATTTTAATCAGAGCTGAGTAAATACAAAAATGAAAAATAAACCTTTTCCCTGTTAAACCTATATCAACATGATTCACTCATGCTGGATTATTATGTTCAGTGGGTACATATTTTTATCAATTCTGATAAAACAGCAAACTCTTAAAACCAAATTTAAGGAAATAATTTTTTGGTAAATAGGGAAAATACATGCAGAAATCAGTGTGTTGGAACTTTTCTAGCATCTTATTGTTGTCAATTAGGGCTCTTCATGTAATTTGAACTAGAATTAGCATCATCTCCAGTGTGGATCTGTGTCATATACCTGCTGTCTGAATATGATCCTACATATAACGAGCATACAGCAGAAAATATATCCCGCTGTCACAATGCATCCAGCAAGTGGCTATCCAAAATTTACACATATTTCAGATGATCAACACCCAGTCCATATTATGAAAATGGTTACGTCAAGGGAAAGGCCACATATTACACATACTGTTTGTAGATACCTTCAGTTGGAAACGGAGACGGATGGAAGACAGAACATTATACGAACAAGTAGAAAACATCAGTATGTGTCTCAGTGAGGCTCCAGGCTCCTATATATATCTACAGATCTGTTATTTGAGATATCAACTGCACTTTGGAGAAGCAATGGGGCAGCACAATGGAGTAAAAGATGAAAGGAGCTATTATGGAGAAGGTAAAAAGCCATACCTAAATTCTGACCAGATTACAACTATTCAATTTTGCATTTCTCTGGAAAGAGTTCAAGGAACAGATGTTAGGGCTGAGTTTATGGAAGAGAAAAATAAGGTTCTCCCAGCAACTGATTTCAAACTATTGAAAGAAAATCGAGGGGTGGGGGGAGAGACAGACTAATGATGCTGAGGAAATAAAGAAGTCTTCCACAGTTATTTGGGTGAGGGGTGCAGTGGGGGAAAGCAAAGCGGGAGAATCTAGCAAAACAAATTATTAAACAGTTTCAGAGATTCCTTGAAGTTTTACAAGCAAGGAGGAGGATGTTGTGGATTCTAACTTCTGATGGTCAGATCAAATTCGGGCCGTATTCTAGGATCACGATGGATCAGATGTCAGCTAGAAAGCCGCCTGTTTGGCGGCTAGCAGAAGTGTCCTGCCTTGCGATAAACTGTAGGGGATGGGAGTTTGCTCCCCCTTCCCCTTTTTCTGCTCTACAAACGGACCAAAACCAGGCCCAGCCAGGAAGCTTCTCAGCAAAAGGGGGGTAGGGAAGGTTGTTCCTCGTTCACTTTCTCCGTAGCCGAAGTAGGCTGTTTATTTCTTTGCCTCCTGGTCACACTCAAAACAACTCTTCCCTCTACCCGGCCGCCGACCTAGCGCAGCTCTGCAAAGGTCTCTCTCTCTCTCTCCTAACTGCACTGCCCCAGTTACTGGCCGCAGTCAACCAGGAGAAAGAAACGGGCAGCCTTCCGTCCTTCCTTCCTTCTTTCCTCTTCCCCGGCTCGAGCAAGGGAAGACAGAAACCGCCACCCTCGCCCCGTCGCGTCGAGAAAGAAGCGGACGGGAACGACACCCCCACCACCCCTCGCCAAGCTCCGAAAAGAGGAATCAAATACATTTCTACCTACCGCCGGAAGCGCAGCTGGCGGCGGAGGGAGGAAGGGGGACGGACGGTACCTACCGCCGGAAGCGCGGCTGGGAGGGTAGATGAGGGAACGGACCCAGAGAGGAGGAAGGGGAGGGAGAGGAGGAGGAGGAGGAGGCGGGGATGTTTCTCAGGGCGGAGGGCCCACGTGACCCGGCACGAGGCGAGCGCGACTCGCGAACCGAGGAGGAAGAGGCAGGGTAATGAGTTGAGGAGGGGTGGGGGGGGAGGCGGTCAACGCGCAAACTGACGAATCGGAAGGAAGGAGTCGTCTTTGGCCTGGTGTTCTCCGAGAGAGGATGGCGGCTACAACTCCTCCCCCTCGACCGTGGGGATTTTTGGGAGTTGTAGTTCCAAGTTTACCTGACAGGCTGGTTCCGCCCATCCTGACAATCGAATTTTTTTTTTGATTGACGAGGGTTGGTCCCTGGGTCTCTCATCAAGTGACCCAGCTGGCGAAACTTCCATCACTCTTTATTTGGATTTTTGGACATGAAGACTGAAAAGACTATTTGCCTTATAAGGATACTGCTAAAACTCTATGCAAGGCAATGAATAAGCTGCTTCAACAGATTCAGTAGGAAGTGTGGGATGTAAAAATTCAGCCATTAGTTCTGTTGTGACTTATTGAGATCGTATGAAGAGGAACCCCCCCCCCAACCTTATCTCTTTGGGATAAAATTTCTTTGTGTTGCAGATGTAAACATATATCATAGGGCTGCAAGGGACCTTGGAGGTCTTCTAGTCCAGGGGTCAGCAACCTGCGGCTCTGGAGCCGCATGTGGCCCTTTCACCCCTCTGCTGTGGCTCCTTGTCACTCAAAATATGCATCACAACCGCCAATGTGCAACAACCGCCAGCATGTGATTTATTGAGCTTTTCAACCCCTGGTAGGCCAACCATGGATAAATCCAAGAAAAGAAAAGTTTCAGAAGAAAAGAGAACATTTAATTCAACTACATATGCTAGTTTTGTGGCCACTCAGGAAATAATCAGGCATGGGAAGGGTTTTGTGGCTCCCGGTGTTTTCTTCTCTGTGGGAAATGGGTTCAAATGACTCTTTGAGTGTTTAAGATTGCAGACCCCTGTTCTAGTCCAACCCTCAAGACTGGTCTTCTAGTCCCCCCCAAGCCACAAGTTCTCATATCATCCAGGGCAAATGGTTATTCAGTCTTTTCTTGAAAACCTCCAGCGATGGAGCATACGACTCCCCTTAATTTTTTTCATTAGTACAGCAGTGTGTCAATACACAGCAAGTACTTCCAAGTTGGTTGGATCAATCAACAGAAAGGTGGCTTTAGAATGGCCATACAGGTTTTGAGAATAGGGTGAGGATTGGATATAGAGTACTGACTAAAATGTGTCCAAATTGACTGTTATAGTACAGGTAATCCTCAATTTACAACAGCTCATTTAGTGACAGTTCAAAGTTACAACAACACTGAAAGAAGTGACTTATGACCAGTTTTCACACTTATAACTGAGGTAGCATCCCATGGTCTGAATTCTTGTAATCAGAATTGTGTCAGGTTTATGACGGTTGCAGTATTCCAGAGTCACGTGATCCCTTTTTGTGACCTTCCAACAAGCAAAGTCAGTGGGGAAGTCAGATTCACTTAACAACAATTTGACTAATTTAACAACTGCAGTGATTCACTTTAACAATTTTGGCAAGAAAGGTCATAAAATGGGGCAACCTCACTTAACAAATGTTTCATTTAACAAATGTTTCACTTAGCAACAGAATTTTTGGGCTCAATTGTCGTAAATCAAGGACTACTTGTATTTCTCTTAATACTACAGAAAAAGTGGCATGAGCGTGGCTAAGGCTGGTAAACTGCTCTGCATATTATTTTTCTAAATCCAAACGTGGAAAAACTTGATTAATCAAAGGCTTGATGGAGAGGAGGAAGATTGTGATGGAACATTATAGGTGTTGGTAAAGAGCATAAATTAATAAATTACATGAAAGAAAAATAGATACATTGCCTGTCTGAAAGAGAAAAAGGAGAAGGGTTTAATTGAACTGAGTGATCCGGTCTTGTTAAAAATATATAGGGGAAGTTACGGTGTAGGCTTACTTGTAAATAAAAGGTCTAAAATATATGGCAGAAAGTATTGATACAATCTAGATCAGGGGTGTCAAATTCAAGTGATGTATCTGGACTTTTTTCCCCTTCGTTAAACTGGGGGTGGGGATGGTCAGCACGTGATGCATCCAACCCATGGACCGTGAGTTTGACACCCCTTATCTAGATTATTGTGGGTGTATATAAAAATAGGATACCAGATTGTGATATTACATATTAAGTTGCAGTAAATGATGATAATAGAAGAACCACATAGAGCCCTTATGGCGAACCTATGGCAGGCGTACCAGAGGTGGCATGCAGCACCCTCTCTGATGACACGCAAGCCATCGCCCCAGTTCAGCCTCGCTGTGCATGTGTGTGTGCCGTGCCTCCCGCTGGCCAGCTGGTCTTCGGGTCTCTGCTGCACATGTGGGGGGGCTGTGCATGCATACATGGGAGGTGGGATGCATGTGGGGGCCACACGTGCATGCATGCACAGGCACCATACACACATTGCATTTTGGGGGTTTGGGCGTGCTTTGGACACTTGGTCCAGAAAAAGTTAGGCATCACTGACATAGGGATTTTGAGTAAACTGCAATAATCTATTATTGCTCTAATCAATGTCTATAAAATATTCCATTAGGTGGAACAGAATCCTAGATTAAGACTTGGAAGAACCTTGCAAATAGCTAATCCATCCCTTTGTTCAGAGCATAAATTCACTATTAGAATATCCTCAACAGATGGCCAAATATTTAAACATCTCCTCAAAGGAAAGTCTGCCCTTTCCTAACGCAGTATATTCCATTGTTGCATAGCTTGTAATGTTAGGGATTTTTTCCCCTTATGTTCAGCCAGTATCAACTTCCTTGTAATTTATTCTACAGTATTGTTTTCAGGATGGATAAGAGGGAACAAGATGAGATAATGTAGAAAAAGTGATTTGGGCCAGCTGGAGACCTAAAAATTAATTACACTTGTGGCTGTTTAGCAGCTTTGAAAGAGATCTCTCTCTGGTTCTCTCTTTTTAATAGAGATTTAAAGATATTTATATAAATTATATCCAAAAGCACAATTGTTTTCATTATGAAAGAAAGGACATTGAAGGGGAAAAAAGAGAGTAATAGTAAAATGACTATAAGGTGGAAAAGGAAGAGCTTTATATGAAAAAGAAGTACCAGATTATCTCCCAACAATAAAAAAAATTAGACTTGAAGAATTGTGTGGATGTTGCTGAGATCATAGTGAAAATCATTATTTTGAACAGTGACATAAAAATGAATAGAGTTATACTAACTAGAAATATGATAAAGGATGATTGGGAAAAGAGTTTCAGGTGAGAAAATGCTTATAAGAATGATTAATGAGTACAGGTAGTCCTCGATTTACGACCATTTGTTTAGTGATTTATGATCATTTTTCACATGACCTTTGCAGCATCCCCATGATTATGTGATCACAATTTGGACATTTAACAACGTCCAAATTCATTTAACAATCCTGTTAATAACTGCATCAATTCACTTAACTGACAAGAAAGGTCCAACTGGGCAAGACTCACTTAACTATATTGTTTAGCAATGGAAATATTGGGCTCAATTGTGGTGGTAAGTCAAGATTTGCCTTATTATTTCTTCTTCCTCCATAATTTCATGCCTTTCATTTTTTTGACTTTTGACTTTGAATTTCTTTGTCTATTTATGTGCTTTGTATAATATTCCTTATCCAAACAGACTAATGTACTGTATGTGTACTTTCACTCTCACTGTGTATTAGCAACGTGCAAATTAATTCCTAACAGATGTTCTAACTTGGGTTTTGCTGAGCATGTACATTATTCTTTTTTAGCTGTGTTTGCATTACACAATCACGGATAACCTTGATTTGTACCATTAATCCAATCATTTGGGTTTGTATGACATAGAACCATAAATTAAATACCTGGCTTAATTTAAAAGTTTGTAGGGCTTCTTTATTTATTCAAAAACTCAAGGTGACATATAAAGCAATCTCATCATATTTTTCTTCAACCAGCTAGTTTCTTATTACTTATATTATTTGGCAGATGCATGGTATTTTCTTTGGATCTGTGAAGGTAGCCATTTCTTTTCTTATTTTTTTTTCTTGTGTGGTGATGTTTGTACAATTTCATTAATTGTTGAGAAACAGAAAAATGAGTATACCACTGGGATGGAATGAATTGAAAGGAAAGCCTGTATAGAAATAACATATCAACATTACAAAAATAAAAGTACATGCAATGGGCTCTAAAGCTATAAATTCCCAGCAAATAACAAAAAGCAGCAAGAATATTGGCAGATGTAAAAACTAATAATGAAAAAATAAGAGAGAAGGGAGTAAGCACATGCTGTTTCTCTGTTTTAAATAAAATGACCTTGAAATGGCAATGGCATGAGCTTTATATATATTTATCTCATTCATTTTGTTACTTACATATTCAAAATGTAAAGTTTTTATCACCAAGCAGTCACAAAAATATTTAATATAGAAAATTCATTACAGCAGATGTAAACCCACCACATCAAATATCAGGATATGAACTATACCATAAACTACACAGGAAGGAAGGATACAGAAATAGGAAATAGGTCAGTTAAAAGGCTGCATTGAAAGGATTGAATATAAACAACAGAAAGTAGTCTATTATTGACCCATTTCCCCCCCACCCCATGGAACTTGAATTCTAATGTAAACTGCCTGGTCCCAAACCATTTGGCAATTTAAAATTTAATAGAAGCACTTTAAATTAGGTTGGAAATTCAGTGAAACTGGTGCAAAAACCTATGTTGGAAATTTGGCACATTTTGCACCAAGTAAAGTTTTCAAGTTGTCTTTTAAAAAATACCATACTTAAGGCTTAATCTTTGAGTTAACTAATGCATGATAATGAACAAGTCAAACTGCCCCAGCTGGATCAGCAGCTAGAGTAGCAAGTTTCTTCTTACCACTTGTGCCTTTGTAACAAATGTGAGATGCCCCATATGCTATGTACCTGGGTGTTAAGAAAATGGAATCCAACAAGGACCACATCGCTATCCATGTTTCATAACTCAGAATGTTTCTGTCATCCAGAAATGTATGAATAACAGTCTGACGTTTATGTCATACATAAATTCCAATGCTGTACTTATTAACCGTAGGACTGAAGAGATATAGAGTGTTCCCCTAGAAAAAGTCTGTGAAAGAAGAAAAGTAATTTTCATTGCTAATGTGAAAATTAAGTCTGTCTAAGAATGTTTGCTGCAACTCATTATAGCATTTATTTGCCTAGATTGGAATATGTATACCTTTGACTACAATCTGTAATTAGCCCTAAGAGTTCACTAAACGATAAAAGGGGACTTTCAGGCATGAGTGCAACCCCCTATCCAATGCTGGAATATAAATTCAAGTGTTCCAGACAAATGACAATCTAAACTATGCTTGAACACACTCAATGAAAGGAGTCTGCTGCTTCTCTGATAGTTAGTTCCACTGTCAAACTGGTCTTACACTTGGGATGTTGTTGTTTTTTAAAGATCTGGAATCTGATTTTCTGCTGCTTCAATCTTTTGCTTTCCACACAACTTTTAAAAAGGTGTGTTTAAAGATAGGTTAGACTGCCGTAGCATCTGACTGGTCTATCTTGGAATGGAATTTGGGCAGTTGTATGCTCAAAATTGTATACCGCCAGATAGCCAGTGGGGAGCAGTCAAAATGGCTATTATCTGGAGCCCTCCCATTTTCTTCCCTCAGAAATTCAGAATGATACTTCACAATGTCTAAAAGGTAGTAGTAACATTGCAATCAATTACAGAGGAAAGAAAAGCAAAGCCACTGCTCAGAGTGGGCTGGAGAGGATGATGAAATTGTGGCAAGGCATCATGGTACTGATTGCAAGAAGTAGAGCGGGGCAGAATCTCTGATTCTGGGAAGCTGAATGAGGTGGGCATTTCCATCGGTGACAAATTGATTCCCCCAAAGCTTAGAGGAAATGTTGAATAGCTATCTTGTCAATGTTCTTCAGTAGTCTAGCCAAAGATTGAAGCTAAACATTTTTAAGCCCCATGGAAGTACTGTGATATTGTAGGGATGTGATCAACATAATCTCCATATGCTGAAGGAGCCTGAATCTAAAATAAAGTATGAATCCTTCTCCAAACAAGGACAAGAGGTTGTCTTTTTCTTGCAAACACATACAAACCTCCAACTAACTTGTATACGATACAATCTGATCTGCAAGCCTCCAGCCAGCAAGGCATGTTCTTAGTATATGCAAAGTTATACTTACGTACAGAAGACTCAGATCTAAATTCCTATTGATTGACTATACGAGAGCATTTCATGGTCATTTGGGCCAATAAACCCCATTTTTTAATTTAAAAAAGAAAAAGCTAAATTTCATTGGATTTGTAAAGATCAGGTATGAAAGATCAGGGCCACACATAAAAGTCCAATAAAATTGATTTATTGCTACTTATGCCTATGCACAGGAATATTTTCAACTAATGGTTAGTTCCCACTAGGAGTTAGATAAGAGTCAATAGAATTCATGGGTGGTTAGAATTAGTCCGCTTGTAGCCATGTAGAGATTCTAGGCTGATCCGCCTTTTAACTCCGCCCCCAGGTTCTGCCACTCCTTTCCCTACAGTAAATGAGAAAAATGATAGAGAATATAAATTAATGTAGCCCTCATTATAGCATGGTAAGATTTCTTAAGAACACCTATGATGTCACAAGATAATGTTTATTATACATTTATCAGGGTTTGTTTTTTGTTTTTTGTTTTTTTGTTTTTTTTCATTTGAAGCATAGAAATGTGAAAAAAGGAGTCAAACCACACCAAAAGCAATAAAATCACTTTGTCTACGAATTGAGCGGGTGTATAGGGCAAGTAGTAATTTTCTATTTTAGTCTGTTTAATGAAAGAAATTCAGGAATGGGGATGGCTCTGGAGAGAATACAAGGCTGTAATTCACTTAATGGGAGTGGGCTGATGTCATCAACCACAAATATATTGTGTATCTGAGGAACAGAAAACATATTCAAAGCTCACTAGAGCAAAAGGATCTCAGTGGAAATACAACCAGGTGTTGTGTATGGATTTTTAGGAAAACAAATATGCTTGGAGCTGTAACTTTCAAATACGTTAAAATAAGTCTCAACATCTTTTATAGTTAGCTCTCTGCTTTCTTCACTGTAGTTACAAGACAAACTAGATAACAAACAAGAGAATAAAGGAGGAAACAGCTATTCTTAGCCAACTTCTGTTCTGCCATACAGTAAACGGGTGTTTTTTTTTCTAAAATAATAATAATAATGTAAGGCAAGTCCTGCAGCTATTATGGAAGTTAATAGTTTTTAAATGTTGCCATTTCTGTGCTCCTTGTGTGCTACTTCACATTCTTGGTTTATAAACAGAAATACTGTTTTTATTAGCATTAATACCACAAGAATGTACAACTGAACTAAAGCATAGGGAAATGGCAGTTCCATGCAGCCTTTAACTTTGTAGGTTGAGAGAGAGTGACTGGCCCAAAGTCACCCAGCTGGCTTTCATGCCTTAGATGGGGCTAGAACTCTCAGTGGCCTGGGTTTTTTGCCTGGTGCCTTAACCTCTAGACCAAACTGGCTTTCTGTTAGAGTAAAACAAATATGCAATTGGAATTCCTACAAAGGAAAATGTCTGGAGAAGAAATATAGTAAAATTCTAGCATAGCACAGTCTCAAGTAGGGCACACATCCATTCCCTTTGGGAAAAAGAATACACTGTAGATGGAACCTTTAAGTCATGTTGACCCTTAATGACGGCCTGGACTAGTCCCTGCAGTCTCCAATTCTGGGTGTTTTTAAGAAGAGATTGGACAGCTGTTTGTCTAAATGGTATTAGGACAGGGCTGTCAAACTCCCAGCCTGCAGGCTGGATGTATCATGCCAGTGGTGGGTTTCAAATTTTTTTACTACTGGTCGTGGCTTGGTGGGTGTGGCATGGCTTGGTGGGCATGGCAGGGGAAGGATTCTGTAAAATCTCCATTCCCTCCCCAATCTAGCGGAACCTTATGGCAAAATCCTTTCCTCCCAATCAGCTGGGACTCGGGAGGCAGAGAATAGATGGGGCGGGACCAGTCAGAGGTGGTATTTATCAGTTCTCCAAACTACTCAAAATTTCTGCTACCGGTTCTCCAGAACTGGTCAGAACCTGCTGAAATCCACATCTGCATCACACGCTGTCCGGTTTTTGAAGGGGGGGAAAGTCCCAATATGTCACATGACACCGTGACAACATGAGTTTGACACCCCGGTATAGGGTTTCCTGCCTGAGCAGTGGGTTGGACTAGAAGACCTCCAAGGTCCCTTCCAACTCTGTTATTCTGTTCCGTTCTGTTCTCTTGGCAAGATTTTCAGAAGACATTTGCCAGTGCTTGAATCCCAGGGCTAATAGCAAATGACTGTGGCCCAAGGTCATCCAGCTGATTTCGTGCCTGAGGTGAGACTAGAACTCAATTTCTCAGCTCCTAACCATTAATCTTTATTTTACTCAGTACATCAAAATGGTTCTCTGTAATAATTATTTTTCTTTTTACCACATTTTAATCCCCTTATTCAGGGTGGAGTCAGGGTGACTGAATGGAGTTGAGCGTTTACTGGCCAGATGCCCTTCCTGACGTCTATGCGATGGTCACAGCAGGTATTTTCTCTTTGTGCCCTGATAGAAAAACATCTGCCGCTGCCTAGGATTGAACACTCAACCTGCCAAGTGAGAGGCAAGCATCTTCACCTCTAGGCCACTGCACCACTCAGTTCTCTGTAATAATAACAACTGTAATATTTATTACACAAATGAAATACACAAAATACCCCATTTGCTTCCAAATTGGTGTGACTTTTTTATTATAAAATGTATGTTTCTGTCCTCTTTTGTGCATTTAAAGATAGATTTTCTTATTCCTATGTCTTATGCTATAGTCATTCTTGGTTTCTATTGTTACTTGTTCCATTAAGGTTCTGCTTCTACATGCGTTCTTAAAATCTGTATTTTATTTTCTTTATCTTGTAGGTATACCATATCCTCAATTTTGTTTTTTGTACTTCAGTTATATTCTTTTCACTTGTATCCCAGCTGGTCCAAATCAACCTCAGTTGCTCATAGCAAGGATTGCCGTTTCTAGTACTCTCAGGAGTATATGATGCCTCTTTTGGGGACCATCATGTCCTTGACTAGATAGGAGACTTCATCTTTATGCTGCCAAACTGCTACTTCTGGCACTTGGTTGCCTCTGGGTCAACTGGGGCCAGTTTCTACTATAAAGTAAAACTGAAGATGCTTTTGACTGGTCTTTTGGGCCTGTCAATTTCTCTCTGCACCTGTCCTCAATTCACGTGTTTAAGAACTTTTTACTTCCATGAATAGTGTGTTAGGTTTCAGGATGTGTGCACAATTCTCTGAAGGAAACGTCGTCTGGGAAAAGTTTTATACAAAGACTGAGAATTCTTCATTTCTGAATCAGATAAAAAAGGTATAAGAAATTTATTTTGCTTTTATTCTGAGAAAGGATCTATATTTTATATCAGGAATCTGCTCAGAAATTTATTTTGATCTAGTTTACACTCTTTCAGTATATCTGAATTGTTGTTACAAAAATACCCAAACCAATTCTGAGTAGATGGAAAGTAAAAAACCTGTAATTTATTTTCATCTGTGTTGAAGTCTGTCATATAGTACTAAAAACTGAGTTGAAGGCCTGCTTGGATTGTTATGATAAGCAACTATTGAACATGGATGCAAAATGGACTTGTGTTCCTATGTTTAACATAGAACATAATTGGAACTGCTTTACAGTCACTGCTGATAATATTTCCACATTCCATATATTTGCTAAATATACTTTTAAGAACAACAGAGTTTTGTGGTTCATGAATACTATTTACTAATGTCTAATGTGGGCTACAATTCACACTATCTGGAATTCTATCCTGTAATACATTTGTTCATCTTTTAAGATTACAAGATTGTTTGTTGTAGTAAATTTGTTCATAATTAAACCATAATGCCTACTATTTCAGTTTAGATTGGTATAGTATTAAGATCAGTGGTGGGTTGCTCCCGGTTCGGACCGGTTCTATAGAACTGGTAGTAAAACCGGAGGGAGACTCCATCCACTGACCCCGACGTCATCAGAATGCTTCTGCGCATGTGGAGAAGAGCGCGTGCACGCGGCCCCACTGCAAACCGATAGTAAAGGTAAGTAGAACCCACCCCTGGTTAAGATGCCACATAACATTTGCAAGAGATTGAAATAGATACAAAAAGAAAGGTCTGTTAAACTAGTATTTATAGTTACTTTGCAAATCTAGTGTCTTAAGTTAAATAGATCACATTAATTTATTATAGCAACTAGTTATTTATTTCTCTATGAAACGTACTATAATTAAACCCATTAAGATGGTAAAGCAGATTACAGCAGTGGAAACTACCATATTCTATATTTACTAACTCATGAAAATAAAATATAACAATCCAAATATCTAAATTTGGATATTTAGATAAAATATCCATGTTTTATGGATAAAAATAAAAAAAAATCCCATTCCACTCTCAATAGCCCTAGAAACATTGCTAGTTGTCAAATCCTATAGGCCTATATTGGATGTGGCTTAAGTAAGGACACAAAAGAACTGTTACAGATTTCTTTTGCCTTACTGTGTCACGATCTGCCAAAATGAATTTGGCCACAGCATGGATGGGAGCAATAAATGGAATTTGCTGGTGTCCATTGTTCTCAGCAAAGGAAGATTATACCATGAGAAAGTCATATAGAAAATCAGTATAACATTCTATACAAAAATCAATATTTATATTTGCCAAAAGTTATTTTAAAAATGCACGCTGTGGAAAATTTCATAGAAAATAAAAGTAATCACTTATAAAACATACTATATATATATATATATATATATATATATATATATATATATATATATATATATATATATATATATATATATATATATATATTGAACAGAAAATATGTACCTTGCGGAAAGAGAAGGGGAAAAAATCCATATAACAGCTGAGAATTTCCTGGACATTTAAAATTGTATTTCTGAGAAATTGATTGGGGGAAAAATTGTGTGAATATGTACAGCTCTAATAGGGAGTAGCTTTACACATTCCTAATTCCAAGTATACTGTAGGCTTTTTACCATATTCAGTGCTTAATATAGATCATATGTTTACTGGGGGGAAAAAAATTCTGATTTTTTATACTAGTGGTATTGTTTACTATAAGTGCAACAAAAGTTAACATTTGGATCACTAACTAATTGTAGAGAGTAAGAGAGATGACCTTGCTGGAGGTATGCAGGAACCATTACAGATAGTCCTCAACTTCCGACCACAATTGAGCCCACAATTTCTATTGCTAACATTTGTTAAGCGGAATATTGCCCATTTTACAACCTATCTTGTCACAGTCTATAGCGAAACACTGCAGTTATTAAATTAGTAACACGGTTGTTAAGTGAATCTGATTTTCCCACTGACTTTCCTTTTTAGAAGGTCGCAAAAGGTGATCACATGACTCCAGGACACTGCAACCATCATAAACATGAGTCAGTTGTCAAACATCTGACTTTGACCACGTGACTATGGGTATGATACAACGGCCATAAGTTTGAAAAACGGTCAAAAGTCACTTTTTTCAGTGCTGAAGTAAATGGTCACTAAATGAACTGTTATAAGTCAAGGACTACTTGTACTTTAGACAAAAGGGAATGGGACATTTTTTGAGACCACAACAATGGAAGCAGCTCAGGAAGAAACCTCCCTAATTTCTTGAACTATAGTATAAAAAGGGGGAAGAAAATACAGGCAGAATTCTATTATTGCAGCCAATAGCAATAAAAGGAGTTTTAGCCTTCCTGTGGAGTTGATTTCCAGGTCTGGCTAATTTAGCGGGCTTGTCATTCATCTGAACTAGTTAGATTTTTTTTTCTTTCCTGAAATCTAATATTTAATAATTAGAATGAATAATTCTACTATTAACTACTGTAAACAAATAAAACATTAGTGGTTGCCTTTAATTTACAGCTAAACAGAGGAAAGCATTCAAAATTTTGCTATTGAGGATTATTTATTGATTATTTTGAGATAAGCTAAAAATCTTCATAAAAATAACAATATTTTTCACCAATATTTTCCATCAGTCCCCTCATCTCCTCTGCCCCCATATACACAGATAAATAAACACAATTTTAAGTGAAATTTTCCACAAAGTTTGGTTTGTATACTTTCGTAATCTCCAATGGAAAAGATTTTTAGAGAAAGTAGCCAATAGGCAAATATATCAGCTGTGATGTCAGTTTGTCTTATTTCAATAACAGTCACCATGGAAACCAACTAACTGACCTATTTCTTTTTGTACCTCTGAATAAACAATACAGCTACCCATTTTCATATATCCCATTTTAGATACTAGCTGTTTACCTTCTTTCTTCATGTTAATTAAGTGCTATTGTGTCCTTTATATATTCCCTGAAGGCTTCTGTTCACAATGTCTATTTCTGGAGCTTTTATAGTTTATTTTCTTGTGCAATGACAATAAAAAGCCCAAGGCTATTATTAGAGAAACTTCTATTCTTCCATGCGCATCTAATATTCTGTTCTGAAACCTCCCTCAACGTTCCAACATTTAATCCCCATATATATGGGGGTGGGACATTGTTACATATTTTTGTACAGTATGTTCTCTGACACCATTGCTTCAGTTTCATTTGTTGATTCATAATTCAAAATCATTCAATTGCAAACTCAATATTTTAAAACAATAAGATCCCCACACAAACTGAGATGGATTAACAAACACAATAAAATAGTGGGTGGTCAGGTGAAAACAGCCAGAACACTTCGTGAAGGTAAGAATTCAAGGATTCTGAGGAAGGTCAGGGTTGTGCTGCTTTTTGGAGCGCAAGGACTCTAAACTTAGACCCCTCTTAACACAGCCTCCACCATAGTGTATACCAACAAATTATTACACCACAGTAATAATAATATAACATCATAATATAATGTTATATAATATTAATATTATAGAACATAGAACATCATCCAAAATTAAGTGAAATAAAATGAGGAGTTATTTATAAGAAAGGTGATTTTGATTTGATTTGCTCTGATTTGGTTTGTGGATATAATTTATAGTATATTCCCAATAATTCTGCTGGTTTGAGATAAACAGTTTACAATAAAAGAATAAAAAGCAATGTCTAAAAGAAAAGAATTCATGAGTAGCCCAGAGAAGACATATTATAAAAACCTCATACAGCAGGGACTCAACCATAACCTCGCTCTCAATGCAGCTTTATCATTGATCCTCGAACATGTAGCCATCAAAGCATCTCTTCAGTCACATAATCACTTATTTGGATGCTTTACAACTGGAAGGCGGTTATTTTGGTTGCAGCATTCCATGGTTAGATGATTACCATTTGTGACTTTCAGTGCCATCTTCCAACAAGCAAAGTCAATGAGGAAGCCAATAGTAAGCTGCTTAATGTCCTTGGTGATTCACTTAACAACTTTGTTGCAAAGCAACATCATCAGGCTCAGTTACAGGATATCTCACTTAATGTCCGTGTTGCTTAGTGATGGAGATTGTGGTCCCTATTGTGATCAGTGAGGACTACCTGTACTCTTTATCACTAAGCCAACTTCTATTGTGGCAAAATAATCAGGAATCTAGTAGCACATTGACTAATAAATCTTATTAAAAGCATAAGTTTTCATGGCCTGTAATTCATCAGATCCTACTCAAGTGAACTGCAGCTCACAAAAGTTTAGGTCTTTTAGTAAGATTTATTAATCAGAAAAGGTGCAACTAGACTCCTGATCCTTTATCACTTCTTTTCTCACTATCTCAAAATTGTTGTTTAATTCTTTATGCTTCTTGATTATTTTGGAAGGCAGATCACGGCAGACGGATATACTGTAACTGCCTAGAGTTTTCTTATTTACAGTTATTGCTGCTGTAACCCAACTTATTCTGTTTTTGTGTAAAACAATAAAAATGAGCATATGTTTCATTTTTATTGGATAGATTATGGGAAGAAGAGAGTCATGATGTAACTTTAGAGAAATAGGTACATTTATAATTGTACTTATAACTTCTGTAAAGAAGTTCAGAAACCACTTCTGTTTTTTCTTTCTTTTCTATTAACTTTCGCTTTTTTTTCTTGCACTTTTAGCTTTCTTTTTTATTTCTTTTTTCTTCATTACTTTGTATTAGTTTTTATCTTTGTTTTCAAAACTTTTAATAAAATTATATTTTAAAAAGGTTATTTTGGAAGGCAGACCTGGAAGATCATTTATTTCTTTCCAACATCTTGTAAAGGAGAGCTGCAAAAAATTAGTTCATGTAAATCTCTACCACAACTGGATTTGGCTCACAATAACATTAAAATATTCTCCATATAACTACAAATTTTGACTAAATACTCTAAGAGAACAGAGCTCTGAAAATCCTTTCTCCATTGTGGCCACTAGGTGCTGTTCATCAACTGGAAGAACTACTGTAACATACTAAATCTTTTTCTTTTCACTTATAACTTGGTTCGCTTTTCTTGATTTAACATCAGCTCCTTGTTCTTTGTTTTGCCTTTTGTTTGAATAGCTTTAGCATTCCCCCCTCCCCCCCCCCCACATCATTTTCCAGACTCTTTTTAATTTCCTTGTGTCTGAAATCAGATTTTACTCCAGGCATCTGATCTTGAAGCATATACTTCAATGAATTTTTTACTTATTGATTACATTATAACAAATAGCTCAAAGTTAGTCATTCCTCTCAGCTTTAATCTGGATGACACTTACTAAATTAACATCTATGTCAGAATTGATCCTAAAAACAGCCAAACTAATAGGTTCTTCTGATGTGCAACATTCTCAGAAGTTAACTGGATCTTCTACAGAAGCTGCTAAGGATTTCATTCTCATTCTCTCCATTGGGGTAATGTCATACCACCAGGCCATACAAAGAAGAGTAGACAATCTGTTTCTTGTACTTACGAGACATATCACCTTCCCAAAATTCCAAATATAGAATTAAAAGTTCTACTTAACCAATTTAAAAAAACTAAGCAGTTCAAACCATAGTTTTCAACAGATCATGGAGGGAGAAAAAAGCAAACTGCAGCTGGGGGCTTCATCTTGACCAAAAATTAAAAATTAGTTGAAGTTCTGCTGTGTCTGAAGCCCGCATGGTCCTAGCAGTGGCATACACTTGAAATAAAAAGTCTAATTCTGTCTCCTGTTTTCAGCCACTACCTTGCAATCCCACCCTGCCCAATAAATACAGTTACTTATTACAGTACATTGTTAATCTATTAGGCATATTACTACAGTAAAGAAGAAAAAGTGTCCATTAAAGATAAATGTCCATTAACTGGTGAATGGATCTTTTCAAATACAAAAACACAACCAGTACTATTTGCTAACAGTAAGTACCAATTCTGAGGTGAGGTAGAAAGCATTGTCCAGGCTGATTTATCAAACAATAGATTTAATTTTTAAGGTAAAGTCCGTTGTTGGCAAAATCAAAACAAAACTTGAATCTAGCAGGTTTTGTCAATGCCATCTAAACAAAGATTCATTAAATTTTTGTAACATCAGGTAGAAAATGATCTTCCAGCAACAAAAACCATTGTGCAATAGTTTTGTTTTCTTTGATGTGGGATTCATCTCACTAGGTCATCTTCCACAGGCAACTGTCTATCAAGTGCTGCTAGTGTCTTTTCCAGTTTTAGACCAGTGGCTAGCAGAAAGCTACTTTGCTTCTCATGTTCGTGATGATTCACACCAGTGGTGAAATCCAAATTTTTTTACTACCGGTTCTGTGGGTGTGGCTTCGTAGGCGTGGTGTGGCTTGGTGGGCGTGGCTTGTGGGCATGGCAGGGGAAGGATATTGTAAAATCTCCATTCCCTCCCCACTCCTGAGGGAAAGATATTGCAAAATCTCCATTCCTACCCACTCTGGGGCCAGCCAGAAGTGGTATTTTGCTGTACTCCAAACTACTCAAAATTTCTGCTACTGGTTCTCTGAATTGCTCAAAATTTCCGCTACCGGTTCTCCAGAACCTGTCAGAA
Source organism: Masticophis lateralis (assembly GCA_030761175.1). Classification (NCBI taxonomy): domain Eukaryota; kingdom Metazoa; phylum Chordata; class Lepidosauria; order Squamata; family Colubridae; genus Masticophis; species Masticophis lateralis. Next base: position 61,642,707 of record JAUDYJ010000003.1, on the reverse strand, counting down.
CCTGCTGGATTTCACCCCTGATTCACACCCTTGATTGGACTGATTTAGCTAAGGCTAATCCAGAACCTAATAACATCTTATTTTGAGTTTGGTAATTTAAGAAAAAAAATCTATGGAAAACTGTTAGTTATGCGTAAGATGGGAGATATGTTTAGGATCATGGTGCATAGTGAATCGATGCAAATGCTCAGTATTCAGCATCCAAATTGTTGCATATACATTATATTTACCTGAAAATCTCCTAGCAGCTATCAAAGTAGCAACCTCCACCATAAGATAATTGATTGCAACAAACTAATTAAAGTGTTTGTATTAATATTGCATGGAAAAACAGTATGTCGAGTGTTCAATAACACAGCTGCATGCTTTCAGTCCTTTAAGAAAATGGATTGTTTCCCCACATTTTTGTATACCTCTCTGTATTATCGTTTCCCAATCTGTTACTTTCTGTATATAATGTTTTACAAATTGCATAGCTGAGGCTATTACTAACTGGTTATTATCAGAAATTGCAGTGTAACACATGGATAAGATAAGAGTGAATTACATCACTGCATTTTATATAACTCACATGCCTTCTTTCGAAGGGATCCTGCATTTAAGAGAACATTGTTCATATTTTTAATCTCAATACTGATACAGTAGTAAACTGATTCCTGATTTCTCTTTCCCCTTTACAGCATTTTGAAAATACCTTATAAACAGAAGGCTCTAGCTTGTCATTCTGTGCTTGCTAAATTGTCTTTCTCTGAACAGGAAGCCATCAATAATCCATAATAAACTGACTGCTGATAGACCAAGTTTGATTTACTAATCTGTCATGCTGTTATATTCTTGGGGAAATATATCTTCTTTGTAGATATAAAATCTAAAATGTATCAAAGGCTATAATAAGCAGCAAATAAGCTTTGTTCTGTATCTGAATAAGCCCCTTAGCACCAGACGGTCACATTATAGCTCCTTTGCAATGCTTTTCTCCAATATTTATAGCTAAAACATATATGATTTAACAACATAGAAGATAGCTACTGTATTTTACAAGCAACCATCTGATGTTTTAAAATTGCCCTTTCCCCCTTTCACTTTGTATTTTTTTCAGGGACACATAACATTTGTACCTTAATATCAGGAATATAGGTCTACACGGTTTGTGAAGAGAGGTATAACAACCAGGAAATATGATTAAGTACAACCAAAAATATAGCAGGACTAATACAATCAGAGAGAAAAAAATATCGAATAATAAATAATAAGTGACATTTTTGGAAACTAAAGGTATACCCCAAGGATGAAATCTAAAATTTGTTACTACCGGTTCTGTGGGCGTGGCTTGGTGGAAGGGGGTAATGTGACTGGGTGGGCATGACCAATTTTTTTTTTAACTTTTAAAACCATTTTTTACATGTAAAACCATGTAAAAAAATGCTTTCAAACGGCTCTAACGATCCTAGCTGCGTTGCCTGATCGGCAGGCAAATGAGCTGGGATCGCAGAGCTTGGATCGTCAGAGCCATTTAAAAGAAAAAAACGGTTCTGATGATTGCGTGGCTCAGCTGGGCATGGGGGACGGGGGCAGGGATTTTTGCTACCAGTTCTCCGAACTGCCGACCACCATCGCTACCTATTCGCCCAAGCCAGTCCAAACCAGGAGCATTTTACTCCTGGAATACCCATAAAACATTATAGAATAGGCTCAGTCCTTTAACATATCATTAAATCTCACCATGTATACCATTTATTGTTCCATCTCCTCAGTTTTAGTACAATATGTTCTTTTGATACAGTAATATTTATATAATTTGCTTCAATTAAGAGCCATAGTAACACAGTGGTTAGAATGCAGTATTGCAGGCTAATTCTGTTGACTAGTGACTGCCAGCAGTTTGGCAGTTCGAGTTTCACGGGCTCAAGGTTGACTCAGCCTTCCATCCTTCTGAGGTCAGTAAAATGAGGAGCCAGATTGTTGGGGGCAATATGCTGACTCTGTAAACCACTTAGAGAGGGCTGTAAAGCACTGTGAAGCAATATATAAGTCTAAGTGCTATTGCTATTAGATTCATAATGTTCTGTTCTGCGTGTGCTTATACAACTACGTACATCAGGCAATAACACAATGGAGTTTTTAATTACAAGTAATTTATATTTTATTGTAAAACTATGAATATAAAATGAACATATCGATGTATATTCTTTCTTTATTTTTCATTTTATTCATATATTAATTACATTTAATTTTGAAGAAAAGTGAAATAATTATGATGTTTGCAATAGTAATATTCGAAACTATAGCTAAAACCGGTATTGTTAGAATATCCACATTTTAGTACCTTGAATCTTGTCTGTATTCATACTCTAAGGATAGTTTTCATTCTTGCTGGGAAAGGAATTACCCTTCAGAAATGGAGTGTAAAAATGCTTTCCTTTCATATATTAAATGGCTCATAAGAATAATTTCTAAGTTCGACACTCTAAACATAAAAGATTTAAAATAGTATTTTTAAAATGTTAAAAAACATGTTTATAAAGTGTATCATGGGGTTAAATGAAGATACATCGATATAGGTAGTCCTCGACTTACAACAATTCATTTTGTAACCGTTCAAAGATACAACAGCACAGAAAAAACTGACTTATGATCGTTTTTCACACTTATGACCTTTGCAGCATCCCTCACTTTTTTGGAAAGAGCACTTAAGCCCATGCTTCCCGGCTTTGTTTACACAGGTTTGCTAAGCATGGCGTTTGTTAATGTTTAAACGTTTAAAATACAGTAAGCCATTGGCATTGGGAATGCAGGGGTGATAAATGGGACAATGTCCATTGGATGCAAACTTTCCCCTTTCAACTTGCATTTTGATGTCACACGTTTTCTTCACTTAAGTTGTTGGAAATACCTATGAGCCTAACTAAAAGAATAGTTAATTATAGCATTTTGATGCTATATTTGAGGCTAATATTTTGATGAGATGGCATTCCAAAACAAAAACAGCTTTTTCTTCTAAATTTGTGTTAATTCCATTATGCCTAGAGAAAAATAGCCAAGTGTTTCCAGGATGGTGTTAGAGAATAAATAAAAAAGAGTAGCTTTTATGTTCATATTCATATCTTCCTACTTCATACAGTCAGTGATCATTATGCTGAATTACATATATTGAAAATGATATCTGTATTGTGCATGACATGAATGGCTGATTGCATGATACTTTCTGTAGTATTGGGATCCTTGTAAGATAGAACTCCCAATTACCTAGAAACCTACTATGTGAGTAGCTACAGATGAAGATGTTACTTCAGTACAGATGTCCACACCAATGCAGAGAAATGAAGCTAACAGGATGGCAGATAAAATTGTGGTTTATTTTATTTTAAATGATTATCACACCTTTAATATGCTGATAACTAACTCAAGGCCGTCATCATACCTAATATTCCTTCCTCTTCCTATTTTTCCCAGAACAACCCTGTGAGGTGGGTTGGGCTGAGAGAGAGTGTCTGGTCCAAACTCAGCCAGATGGTTTTAATGTCTAAGCCGAGACTAGAACTCCTGCTAGACTAGGCTTCTTGCTTTTTAGCCTGATGCCTTAACCCACTAGACTAGACCAAACTGGCTATAAATATACTTATATTCCATAAACTGTGACTCAAAAGAGCTTTATTTTACCATAGTGTGTGAACTCATTAATCTGCCTGGCCAAATGCTTGATGCAGCAGCCTGATGATTTTAATATTACTGTATTTTAATGAGTGAGGGATTCTTCTACTGAATCATCCATTATATACACACACACACCCCTCCTAAAACTGGCTCCGTTCCTGAGCCAATGTGGTATTTGCCAGGAAAAGAATGATAATGTATGCAATGATGTCATCATCCTATTGCCACAAAGTCATGAGGTTTTTTAAAATTTGTTTTATTTTATTTTTATTACATCATTATTGTTTTGATAAATAACTTAAGGTGGCCAACATATCTAATGCTTCTTTCTCCTCCTATTTTTCCCACAACAATCCTGTAGGTGAGTTAGACTAATGGAGTGATCGTCCCTAAGTCATCCAACCAAGGCAGGATTAGAAGCCGCCATTTCTTGCTGTCTAGCCTGATACCTTAACCGCTAGACCGAACTGATTTGATGATAGCCACTACACCAAAACAGTATTGATTTGATGATATCAGCAGACCCATGTTTATGATTGATGTCACTGAAAGCTAGACTAGGTTTCCTAGGAGTGATGCTGGCTTTTTCTGGCATTCATATTCTGGGAATTTCCAGTAACCATGAATCATGAATGGCTGAGGATGTTGTATACCTTATTAATGCCTAGATACATGTCTGTATTCTGTTAAGATGGTGTTAATGATCTGAGGACACAGGAATGTATTTAGCTCCATAGTCATAAACAGTCCACCCTTTGGATAACCTTGTTAGGAAAGCCCCTGCTGTTTGAGATTTGTTAATTAGGACTCAGTATGAGACATGGATTTCACCTACTTCACTCATAAGTTATAATGAAAAACATCCTCATAAGAACTGTGTGCCCCATTTTTCTCTGTCTTAAGGAAAGAAATTAGGAATTTTTAATTATTTTATAGTTTACTTTAGCCACGCTAAGCTATTTTTCTTTTGAGTTTTTGTGAGCTGTCCTGATCATTGTGTGAGATGGAAAGACAAAGAAACACAAGAAACAATCAATCATTAAAATACATTATTTATAGATAAAGTCATTGTTGAACATTTGCAAAACCCTCATAAAAGTGAATTCAAAAAAAGCATCTTGTGTACAGAATCTGCAATTTTCTTGATTCCCAGGAGATGGCATCTGACTTCTAGAAAATTACTTGCCAAAAGTATCTTATGACTTACACAAGGACAGAAATTTGAGAAACATGGAATTTATACGCTAAAAACTGGATCTTTGGGTTAAAAATCATGAGAAAATAAAATAATTATATATTTAAAATATTTAAACATTTTGCATTGGATTTACCTTGAAACTAATTGTGTGTGTGTGTGTGTGTGTGTGTGTGTATTATGTATGTATGCATGTATGCATGCATGTTTCTATTCTACAGATTCTTTGATTAAATATAATAAAAAGTCTAAATCCTATGTGTATTTGTATATATTTAATAGGGCCAATAATTATATCAAAATATAAGTCCAACGGTAATTGAAAATCTGGAAAACTGAAAGGTCTGTTTTCATGTGAAAGGTATAAATTAGGCAGAGAAAACCTAGGGATTTGATCATCCCATTAAAAAAATTCCTAGGACTATTTAAAAATACTTAACAGGAATTAATATAGGCTATTATACACACAGAGACACCATCTATCTATCTATCTATCTATCTATCTATCTATCTATCTATCTATCTATGTGGTGGGTTGCTACCGGTTCACCCCGGATCGGGTGAACTGGTAGTGGCGGCGGCAGGAGGCTCCACCCACCCGTCCGGATGCTTCTATGCATGTGCAGAAGCATTGTGCACGCGCATGAGCACCCATGAGCAAACAGGTAGCGACGGATTTTGAAACCCACTCTATCTATCTATATCTATCTATCTATCTATCTATCTATCTATCTATCTATCTATCTATCTATCTATCTAGTTATTCTTCTCCATGAAATCAGATATTTTTTTACTCATGTATTTATATTATCAATCTGAAGTAGTAAATTGAAAAAAAAAATACTCTCAAACAATGAAAACACCTTAATATTTACTCCAAGATATTAAAGGTATCCAAAAAACATGTGAGACCTAGTTTTTTTATGAAGTTTCATAGGCATTTTAGATCCCACAAAGAATATATTAGACATTCAAATTAATTGAATAACCCAACAAAGCGTATTATGTCCATAAATGTTGGTAAAGAACATTGATAATTATCAGTAAGACATATAACAATAATTTGTGTTCCATTCTACCTGGGTTAGTAGCCAATTTTGTCAGAACTCCAGAGCAGCAAGGAAAATTGAAAATGAACAACCCAGAAAGCCACATTCTGAGCGCTAATGATTTAGATTTATTAAGAAAAGATTATAATCATAATATAAAAATTCTAATCAATACCTTTGCTTTCAAATGACATATACATATGACATTCAAAGCATTTCTCTGTTACACTTTCGGTGAATATAAGGAGCAGGCTCTTGCTCCAGGAAATGTGAGCCAGCTTGTATCTGAGCAATATTTACACAATAGTTGTAATATTTCTTATCAGTGTGTGAGTTCAGACTCACACAAAATGTCTTTAGATTATCCAATAAAACAGGCCAATGATTCCAAAGTCAAATTAAATAAAGAAGAGAAAGGGTGTGTCCTTCACAAGTTCAATGTAATATACTAATGATTAAAAAAAACAATTCCACTCGTCATTTCCCTAGTTAACTGACAGATTAGATATACACATTATTTAAAAATTAAGTAAACATTGAATGAAAATTGTATTTAGCTGAGGGATTCTAAAAAATTAAATTACACCATATCAAAGGTCTTAGCATCCAACAAAATAACCCACAATCAAATCCAATTATCCTTAGAACTGTAAAACTGTGTTTTACCAAAGAAAAGCATTACAATATATAATTCCAATGAAGTTTTTATTTAATGTAGTTTATATTCATTATTTTTTAAAAAAACTCAAAGCAGAGACATACCTAGTGTTTTTTTCCTCTTCCTATTTTCCTCACACCAACAACAACCTCCTGAGGTGAATTGTTTCACATCACTATTCTTCTTTTTAAATGAAGCATAAACAATAATATGATCTTCATTATATTCCTTAAAACATTCTATAGATGAAGTTCTTGGAGTCCCTATTTAATTTATATATATAAAATATGAATCATTTAATAACAATTTATTTACATACCATGTTGAAATAGATTTGTTCCCTTACAAGAATTGATAAGATTTCTGGATCTTGATTAGAATTTGCAAGAGAATCAAATAAAATCCAACAAACATTTTTTAAAGTCCAAATAAAAATGATATTATGAAGAACATAATAAAAAATGTACTCATAGATCAAATCAGAAGATGCCGTATATATACCAAATTAAAGTCCAATAAGTAAAATTGTACCACTTTTAATCAATGAGTGCTCAATTTACTTAGAACTGTGCTATGATCAACTAAGAATCAAAGCTTCATTAAAATCCCTAGCCATAATTAGCTGATCAACAGCCAGACTAAAATGATGAGCAAAACATCTATGCAAAACATCTGAGTGATCTTTAGTTGAACCATAGTTGTTAAGAAGTGCTAGCCTATCATTACAGTTTCTAATTACTAATATTGAGAAGTAACTTTCTGAATCATTTCTGTCTTCTTCCATAGTAAATTTAGTTAATCAGTGGAATCCCTCTTGGCCCCCATCAGATTGTGAATTACTATTAATATATCCATTTTTGAGCTATCCATTTTTGAATTAATTGGTAAGGATATTGTGCTTTACATTAATTCAGAATTGAATTAATACTTCTCCCATAAATTGTATGAATTTCTTGTATTAAAAAAAACAGATTTTAAACCACTCACTATATTAAAATCTTTTTTTCCTTTAGAAGGACACTATTTGTGTAGCTATTGATAACCAAATACTTTTGGGAAATCTGGAAAAATAAATCTCAACACAGACTGACAAATGAGCTGCCAATTAGACATCACTTACAGCTCACATATAAAGAGACCCTATTTGACTTAAAATAACAATAGCAGCATATAAAACAATAGCAATAGCACTTAGACTTACATACTGCTTTACAGTGCTTCACAGCCCTCTCTAAGCGGTTTACAGAGACAGCATATTGCCCCCAACAATTTGGGTCCTCATTTTACCCACCTTGGAAGGATGGAAGGCTGAGTCAACCTTGAGCCTGGTAAGATTCCATCTGCCAAATTGCAGGCAGCCGGCAGTCAGCAGAAGTAGCTTGCAGTACTGCAGTACTAACCACTGTGCCACCAAGGGTCTAATATTAAATTATTACTTGCCAAAAATCTTACATATTCCTATACTACATTTTCACCCATTCCTACACTACATCTGCCTGCTGCTACCTAATCTAAGCCTTGATCTGCCCATATTTTGCTAATGCAACACATTAAATGCCTATGAAAACATTATGCAGTACAAGCCCCAATCCTGCTGAGAATGGTTGAAGTGAATACTTGATAGCTTGTTTTCATGTTTGACCTTAGTATGGTTCAAAGATGTCTTGAAAGAAAACTACTCAAGTTGAGGTAGTCTAGAGTCAACTTTAATTGTTCTGGTGGTTAGTGGTTAGGTTATTCATCTAACACAAAATTTGCTATATAATATAGGCAGAGTGTGGTAATGGCCAGGTATGGTCAGGGACTGGGAATTGGCCAGTTCCATTTGTCCAATTGAGGCAGCTGCATAATCCTTCCCATCTGGTTGCTGGTCTCTGCCTGTATGGCTATTATGGCTTGGGTATTATTTATGTATTTAAGAGATATATAAAGCCATCTATTTTATGGACTATAAATCTTGGTGGCTCACAGCAATAGTTAGAAACAATAAAAACCAAAAGGGTGGGGGAGGGGGAAAAATAAAGAACAACTCCTGGCATCCTGAATCAACACTCCTCAGTATATAGCAAAAACACAACCATTAGGTTCCAGACTCATCCTATCCCAACATCTGGGAGAATGCCAGCTTTTTAAGGGTTGCAAAAACATATTTTTCCTTTCCTCTTTTTTAGATTAGAATATCAATCTTCCAGGAAATAGACAGACATGTCACACAGGACTTGGGGATTGTTGTTTTTGTGTTGTTGTTGTTGTTGTTGTTGTTGTTTTGTTTGTTTAATAAGAGAGCAAGAATAATCCAGAGGAGTTTCAGGATATTTTATTATATGAGTTTGGGAAGGTGGCAGTGTTATTTGGGTGTATGTACCCTGGAGAGATTACAAAGTAGGGAAAGCATGCAAGACATAAACATATAGTAAATATGCAACAGGAGGTGGGAGAGAAGAGGCTGTTTTGTCTGACCCAAAATGTTAGCTTTATCATTAGAAATTATAAATCCCACAACTTTATGAAGTGGTCCTCAGGAGCCTTAAAATAATGCCTTTAGTTCTCCAAACCTGACACGAGAAAGCCTTTTTTACAAAAGAGCATTACTATTGAATTCAAATAATTGCAATAACAGCTCTATCTACTGACATCATTTTATAGAACATTCACAACGGGAGCTCACCCCGTTATGCGGCACTAGGGATTCGAACCGCTGAACTGCCAACCTTTCGATCAACAAGCTCAGCGTCTTAGCCACTTAGCCACCTCATCCATTTTAAATAACCTTTTAATATCAGCCAAATTCCACGCATATACAAACCAGTTTGTACCATGGACTCTGGTGTGAGGTCGGATATAGAATTAGACCGTTGGATTGAACAGCTTTATCCAAATTGGTATCTTGTGAGGTAAATCATCAGAGTTTTTCATACCAGAATTCCAAATGGACTTAATTTTAATTTTTATCTTCCAAAACTGCTCAAATATCTGGCCATGCTAATTCTTTTGCTGGTCTTTTCCACAAGCCACATATCAAGGGACATTCATGTATCAATTATTCAAGTATCTTTCTGCATGAGCCTCTGCTAAGATAACATCTAATAAAATTTGGAGCATAATCAATTGTAAAGTGCTAACCAATATTTAATATCTTTTAAATAAGGGATCTGAAATATTGCTGTCATTTTCTCCTGTCACAAAAATTGTATTTTTCTTTTCTATCTATTAAGTATTCAGGTTATTTCAGACGCAACAGTAAATTTTCCTTTTTATTTATTTTTTCTGTTGTGAATTATAAATAGTAAGTGATAAAAAAAGTAACAAAATAGATATTTTTTTCTTACTGAGCCTTCCTTAATCCAGATCCAATTTCATGGAGTTTTTATTTCTTAGTAATTTTTGGATAACAATTGAAAAAAAAAATCTGAGGTAGTTTAGTTAATTATTTAAATCATAATAGAATATTCATCCCATCATGCTATTATTTATTTATAAAAAAATCTATTCCACATGTTCATTGGGATTTTTTTTGACAGTTACGTTTTGTCAAATAAAAAATCTGTTGAAGCTCACCCATACTGTAACTGGAACTTGATTGAGAAAGATAACAGGCAGAGATTCAGGAGCACAGTACTTTGATAAGCTAATTTTATTATAGATACTAAAAAAATTGTAATAGGAACAAAATACTAGCTCCTGCTAACTATAAGCATCTAGCCACATATAACATTTATCAGTCCCAAGATACAAATGTTACATGTCTTCTTTTTTGCCTCACTGGTACACTAATGGATAGATGTTTACATAAACCAATCTTTCATGTATCAGTAGTTACGAGTTTTTCAACACACTGATATCTCTGTTTCAGAGTTTGCAATAACATGTTCCAATTTTCCACATGAAGAGAAAATGAAGAAGTTTTATTAAATTATATTTCTGACAAATCCTTCTTTTCAAAATGTGATCTACACTAATTGAACACATCATTAAAATTAATTGGTATATGAGTTGCTGAAAATGTATATAAAAGACATTTGTTATACAGAAATTTTTAAAAAATGAAAAATACCAGAAAAAAGAATGCATTTAAAGAATACCTCAGTTTTAAAATCCATCATTAAACCATGATCACACAGTAATATTGATCAGTCTCTAAGTTGATACCGGTAGTGACTTCATAAACAGACAGTGAACACATATCAATCCAAGATAGTAAATCTGAGGCATTATCTTTCCATCAAACAAAATCATTTTATTGTATTCCTTACTTGATAAATCTATATTTTTTTATATAAGGTTGACATTCAAATTGGGATACCTAATACAAAATCCAGTATTATGACTTCAAAAGCAAAATCTTTAAGACAAATTTTGACAGGAAATATGAATAAGAAAATTTAGTTTTACATTCATTAAAACAAAATTTTCTTTAACACGCTTATCTGAAAAATAACTTTAAAACTTTTCTTAATATTAGTATTAGCTCCAAACTGCTGTCTAAAAATCTCACAGGCTTTTAGAGAGATCAATGTCATCTTGGTTATTCACCAAAAGAAATAATAATACATCTATATTGGGCTTTATATCTTATGTGATCTAACTGATTTTCTATAATCTTATCAAGTATCCCCAAGGTCTTTTATTTCAGTGTTCAAGAGAATAATAACTGATTTGAGTAAATCCAGGAATGGACTTAAAGGAAAAAATGTAACTTTATTGGGGAGGATTATGAAAGCATGTGGTTTGATATTTGTACACCCTTAATAAGGAGATAAGGAATCCTTTAAAACTAAGTGTGTGGTGTGTTTTTTTAAAAAAAAAAACCCTACAGTATCACCGGTTTTTAATTGTTAGAGCTATTAATCAATTCAACTATTTGTTTCCTTGTTTGGCTAAGTGAAGACATGCAAAAGATTAAAAGAATTCAACAAATCAACAAACAAATTTTAATGGATGCCTACAGAACTGCCCTTTCTCAGTCACTGCCCTTTTATACATTTATACATTAGCACATTTTCTTTACTTTCCTATTTTTTTTCCCCTGGAAAACGAAAAGGAGGTTGTATTGAGATAGAAAAAGGCAACATTAGCAGCTTCCATTTGGGAGCAGCTTAAAGATGTAAAAATTGACATAATTGAAATGTTGGTTTTTAAAGCATGGAATGACCTATGAACATATGTAGTTGATGCTTTCATACTTTTTGAGTTTCTCTTTTGTAAAAAGACAAATAGGAATAGTGAAACATTGACTATAATGACAGATTATACTAGGCAATGATGAATTTCATCTGGATTTGATATAACAGGATACGGAAACCCAACCATTGATTTGGACTATGATTTCAAACTTAGCATTATGTTTGAACCAGCCAGTGTTTCAAACTTGTTATCTTCCTTGTTTCAAAACTACACTTTCTAAAATATATAAATCACAGTTTCTTGAAGGTACAAAAATGAGAAGGCTGCTCTAGATGTTCCCTATTCACCATAAATATGTGTTCTTAAAAAATAAATTGGAAATGGTTTTTGAATCAGAAGAATTCAAATGTTAATTTCCACTTCCTGACTCATAATGTGCATAATGATGTACAATCTTTGGTCTCAGGGCTGTTTTTAGGGTGCCCCCACCAATTGTATCCAAAAATTACTGTCAGATTATACTCCTTAATGTAGTTTATTTCACATTAGTTTATTTATATGTAATTTAACTCGAATGTTTTTGTTCAAGTCTGAGGAAGTTTTGGAGTATACCCTCCAAGCAAAGGTAGAATAAGGCCTTGGCATAAACAAGACTCCACATATGATATAAAATTCTGAAATGGGAAGGAATATACAAAGTCTTTTAAATTGCATAGTAGTTATTGACAGATTGATGTTACGGCATTAAAGAGATGGACTTAGAATGGAACCTGATGAATTCCTTCACAGAGCTTGATGAATTCTTTTAGGCCTGTAAAGAATAACAGACCCATATTTGATCTTTTTAAAAAAACATAGACCACACAATCCCAAATGAAATATTATGGACAGAGAATTCAGCTTGTAATGACTATCATGTAAGTAATGAAAAATTCAAATACAATGTTTTTGATATCTTGTGTTTGATGGGTGAGTGACCAACTTATTGATCACCAAACCTCTTTTGCAGTTTTCAACAGTAAAGATTTTGACATTCATCTCTAAAGCGGGAAAAAAAATAAATTAAATTAAAAACAGTGGTTTATGAATATTACATGACAGAACAAGTGTTTATGTTGAATAGCATTGACAGCCTTATTAAGTATGAATATCATTAGTCAGAGAATAATCAATACTTGTCTTTAATTCCAGGATCCCTATAGCTAAGACTATTTTTAGTCAGTTTGAAGACAAATATCCTGGCCAAGCTTTACAGTATATTTTGCCCTCTTGACAGATTAAACAGCAGTTGAAACATCTCCCCCCCCCGGCCCCCAAATTTAGCATTTTTCATTAAAGAAAACTTTCCTCTCTTACTGCCTATTCATACTTTATTAATTATTTCAATGGATATTTCACCTTTCTAAGCATGGGACATTCAGAGTTACCTCAATGAAATGCAAGTAGGAGATGGAATATATCACTGCTTGAAAGACTGAGACTGCCTCAGGTTTGCTATCTGTTGCATGAAGGCTCACCCTCTTCATGGTTAGTCCTCAACTTATGACTACGATTGCGACCAGAATTTCAGTCATTGAACAAAGCAGTCATTAAGCAAGATATCCACATGACTGCTTCACTCAATGATCACAATCCCAGATATTCCGGTTGCAGTTGTTAAACAACCATGCAAGTCATTAAGCAGACAGGGCAAAAGAGCTGCCTGCAGAAAGAGAAGGGAACTCCAGTGGCAAGCTGGAAAAAGGAAGCTTATTTGGGGGGGGGGGGGATTGGAGCTTTATTTTTCCAGCCTCTGCAGGAATTGCTTTCTCTTCCACGTGAGAAAGACAAATCCACTGCTGGACTGGAGTAAAGAAGCATGGATCTTTGTGCTCCGAGCTTTCTATCTCCAGTTTGCTACAGGAGCCCCCCTCCCCTCATGCACAGAGGGGAAGGAAATTCCTTCAGCAGGCAGCAATGGCCTGCAACCTTTCCTGCAGGCTTCTCCATTGATTTTTTTGGGAAGCCAGCAGAGAAGATTGCAAATGGTGATCACATGATTGTGGGGCACTTGGCAACCAGTTGTAAGTGAGTACAGGTTTCCAAGCACCTGAAATGTGATCATGTGACCAGGAGGACAGGGCAACAATTGCAAATTGTAAGTAGCTTTTAAAAAGTCCATCTTTAACTTTGACTGGCAATTAAACGACCAGTCAGAAGTTGAGGATTACCTTATAGAGAGGCTGATCCTGCAATGTCTTTATCTGAAAAATTCCTTTATTCTTTGCTGGACAGCTTTATTCTTTATTTGGATGGATACTGCTAAACTGGGTGTTGGGTGTTTCTTGTTTGTTTGTTGCATTATTTAATTTTTGTGTTTTTATTATTTTTGTTGTGTCTCACAAGATGGGCAGCCATGTAAATCATATAAAATGAAAGTATTTTCTCCTGGACTGTGGTGCCACTTATCCTTCAGAAAACATATTAAAAATGTGCTTTATTGTCACAATATACTGTACCCATAGCACCTCCTTGCTTTTCTCCCTGTAACTGTCTTTCAAAAACATCCCTTAACTAATTTTTAAACACATGGCCCAGATAGGAGCCAGCATTTTATATTTATAATAATCAGTTCAGCTATTGTTGGAAGGAATCAAACAGTGAATTTGTGGATTTTAGTGAGGCCATTTACATTTCTCTGTCATCATTATAATCAATAGTGGGATTCAACTAATTTAAAACCGGTTCTTCCTAATGATCAGGTGGGCATGGCTGGGGAGTGTCATGTGACTGAGTGGGCACGGCCAACTCGATGTCACTCACAGCAAGGTGGAGCGGAACAGGTGGACTGAAGAGATGGTATTCTGCTCCAGCTACGGACCTCAAAGAATACAGCACACACAAAGTTTGTACAAAACTTAATTTACTAAAATAACTCAGTCTTTTTCAAAACAAAGGCTGTTAATAAACTTTCTTAACAGCCTACAAGAAACCAAAGATAAAGTAATCACAATCTTACTAAGGTTGGCAGAAAGCCCAGAAGCAATTTGCAGAGAATCCAGACACGAAGTAGAGTGAACTAAAATTGTTCCTTACAAATTGCTTCAGTCGGCATTCCTCCTTAAATAGGCTAGGGGAATGGCCAATTAGCCCCAAGCCTTATTCTTGAGGAAACCTCCTTCTGAGGAGTCACTCCTGCCTTTTGGCCGCTCTGTGCACCTGTGCATCGAGAAGAGGCTTCTCCTCTTCGTCCTCTTCACTTAAAGAGCTTCTGGAGGTTCTGAAGGCCCTGGCTGAATCCCTGCCTCTGGCACCACATCTTCTCCAGCCTCCTCATTGTCCGACTTGGGTGCCAGCTGCACAGACTGCTGGCACAATACCACACCAGCCTCCTTGCTGTCAGAGTCAGCTACAATCCGCACAGGCCACTGACGGGCCACAATAGCTGGTGACGATGGCCAGAGACTTAGACTTACCTTTGTGCAGCAACAGCAACAGCAATTCTCCAATGCCTCATCTCTTGCTGGGTCTTGCTGCCTGACAGTCAGGATTTTTAAAAAGATTTTTGCAGCAGGAAATGGCAGGCAGCTACTTCCGGCCTTTGTTGGTGCAGCTGGGCACAACTCCGCTCTGAGACACTAGCATGCCGCTGCCACTGCCTCTTTGCTGGCTTGAACGGCCTGCAGCCGCTGCCTCTTTGCTGTCATGAATGGCCTGCACTGGCAACCTCTTTTCCGGTGTGAATGGCTTGCAGCCGCAACCTCTTTTGAAAAGTGGACATTTTTGGATGAGTTTTTGCTCAGAGTTCTACAAAATGCAGTTGTCAACAATTCCTGCATAGTACAGATTGAAGAAGAGGACTATATGGTTTAGAACTTACAGAGTAAAATAATTGGCTTGCATTTTACTAAATACATATACAAAATAGCCATAGCAGGCCAAGTCCCATGGATGTGAAACTAACAGATTTTTGAAATGGCAACATTGGACCATAGCCATACTTGTTAAATCTGATGAGCCTGGTTAAGTGGATTTTATAGTGGCTTGTATAAACATAGGTCTTAACTTATTCAGATAAATGAAGGTCACATTAGAACTATGAATCCATCCTAAAGCTCTCAGCTGTCATGTACAAAATCTTTCACTCAAGTAGGAGCAACAATAAACATTTACCTTAACTGTAATAGCTTCGTTGTGTGTCCTTTTCTTAGAAGAGCACAAGATTTGCATTACAAGTGGAAATGCTTATTTTCCAACCATTGAAACTGATCCAAAAGATATAAGAAGGGACTGAATTCATCCTTTCTAAACGCAAATTGTTTCAAGGTTCTTTGTATATATAATTTGACTTTATAGGCAGCCTCCCAACCTATCTTTCACAAGTTCATCTATTTTCCCACAGAGAGGAAATGATTGAGAGGTCTCTAAAAAAAGGACACAATTAGCAAGGCTAGATCAACTAACAAGGAAACATGTGGTATGCTTTAGTAGTTTAAGGCTATTGGTCAATGATTTCCTTAATGAAAATTTACTTTTGGAAAGAACAGTTGTATCAATATGAAAGTCCATCCTTTCTAAGGTAGGTAAAATGAGGACCCAGTTTGTGGGGGCAATAAGCTGACTTTGTATAAAATATACAAAAGTATGAAGGATATTGCTTAATGCATTGAAAGCCGCCCTAGTCTCCGAAGAACGGCAGCATATAAATCAATTTTTTTAAAAAAAGTCCAAGATCTTGATAGTAAATATCATTAAACATGTAAGAACTTGAGGGGGCATGACTCATTAATTAATGGCACCCTGATGAAAACTGATGGGTTCCGCTTTTCCATTCTTGTGACACTTTAACATCTCAGCCATGTTTTATATCATCTCAACAAGGAGAAATAGATAGATCCACTAAATAGAAATCTTATGTGCATATTTTTGGAAAACTAACAATAACCATAAAGCCATCTGCTAATTTCATCATCCAGGTGTAAAAATAAAATGGAAGTGAAATGTAATTTTTAAACAAATAGACACTGTTCATCCTGGCTGATCAAAGCTCATGTGGTCATGTATGCATGCCTATGGCAATACTTAATGAATACTATTTTACACTTTCTTGACTTAGTGTTTTAGTTTGCAAAAGCACCTGTTATTTGTTCTGAGTGTGCATATACAACCAGGTTTAGAATCCAAAATATCTAGAATTTCCCCTTTGCTTATTATTTATATAGTTCCTTCATAAAACTGAACACAACTTCTATTAAGATCCCAAGATGTATCCCATCACAGTACAGGACAAAGCAAAACTAATGCTGCACTCAATGGTGGGATTCAAATAATTTAACAACCAGTTCTCTGCCTTAATGATTTCTTGCAACAACCAGTTCACAAAAACTGCTCAGAAAGTTAACAACCGGTTGTCCCGAAGTGGTGCGCACTGGCTGAATCCTACCACTGGTTGCACTGCCAATTTGACTATGCAAAATGTCCTCTTGCCATGCCTTTCATCCTCTTTTTCAGATGGAGTATTCTGCTTTCTTCATATAAGCATTTTAATATAGTTTTTTTGCAATTTCCTGATAACCTCCAAGGGTCTTGTACGATGGGTGTGTGTATAATTTTTTTTTTTTTGTAAATAAATCTGCCCATTATGTAGATCTCATTTCATTCCAAAAAGACATCTCACAAATTTTGCTGTTTATATTTCAAGAAGATTTTTTAAAGAAAAAAATCAAGATGTATTTAAATCAGTATTTAAAGTTTTGCAACTTTAGGTGTGGACTTCAGCCCCCAGAATTCCCTTGCTAGCTGAGAATGCTAGCATGCTTCTCAGCATGCTAGCTGAGAAATTCTGAGGGTTGAAGTCCACATTTCTTAAAGTGACCGGGGTTGAAAAACACTGATCTAAATAATTAACAATATTTTAAACTTACATTTCCTTTAACTCCTTTTAACAAGGCACAACTGTTCATGTTTTCTTTTTTCACAGCAAATGTGGCCATTTGTTTGTCTATTTCCCTCTATAAGCTTTGTTGCTTTTAATTTCAATGTGTACTTGTTAGGAGTGAGTCTGAGTCTTCAGATTCAGAAACTGAAGACCTTAATCACATTGAGCTCAACCTGCATCGCAAGAATCAGCAGGAGACAGCATACCTGAGAAACTCCAGGTGCAAACTGAGTCAACTAATCTAGGGCCTCATATCTAGGCAACAACACTAGACCAGCAACACATTGCAAATTAGGAAGAGAAGAGCAAAGGAAGTTAAGCCTTCAACTAAAAAAAAAAAGGTGACTCGGCAAATTAGTTAAACTCCTAAAAAGAAATCTATAAAGAAGAAACTTATCAAGAAATCTGCAGTTCGACCTCTGTTTGTAAGTGATCCATGTTCTTCAAACTGATCTGTGTACAATTTCAGAATTCGTAGGTGACTCAATTTAGTTTTGGATTACAACCCAACCACATTTAGATCATTTCTGAACTGGTGTATTGAGTCTCTGAACTACACGAAGAGTAATATTTTGTGTTTTCTCTATAGAAAGATTGCAGATGTCAACATGTTTATGTTACTTGAACTAAAGATTTTTAAGTGCAAAAAAATCCCTTGAGTTTGAATCAGTAGCTGGCTCTGAATGTCTAATTGGTAGCACAGAACAATGCCTGCTATATAAATTCACATGTTTATTGTCCCATTATTTTCTCAGAATCACTATTTCAGAACTTGTTTAGACCTCAGAAGTACAGGATGATTCCATTATTGGTGTTAATAGATCCAAGGCCCCCAAAAGCTGCTGATAGCCCGCCTAAGACAATCGCCCAAGGGAATGCACTTCAAGGAACTCACAGCATTAGATCAATGGAAGAAAGCTTGACTGCTTCATACCCATCAGGATCACTGCCATAACCATAGGAACCAACAGAGCAGATGGCAATAAAACATATGTTTTTGACAGCCCCTCATTAGATGC
Source organism: Masticophis lateralis (assembly GCA_030761175.1). NCBI lineage: Eukaryota > Metazoa > Chordata > Lepidosauria > Squamata > Colubridae > Masticophis > Masticophis lateralis. The sequence continues at coordinate 61,624,091 of JAUDYJ010000003.1, read as the reverse complement.
TCTGAACTAGGGCTATAATGACCAGTTAAGAAGAAATGGAACTCCTATAAAGCTTGTTCATTTGGAGCCTACACCCCACCAAAGCAATATTCTCTTGCTCTGATACATTCTAAATAGTGCTCCCTGGTACCATAGTCTCAATTTACAAGATTACTTCTGGTAACGGTTTGGCAAAACTGACCGGTATAGGATATAAATGCTATCGAGAAACTTAAAAAAAAAAAAAACCTCAGCATTTAATTAAACAAAAGCTGTAACCTAGCAAATTGTAAGGAACCAGAACTAAAAGTACTCTAAACTGGAATAAATGAGAAGGAAACAATAATATTTTGGAATGATCGTTCCCCATGAGGTCTTCCAGGAAACAGCCTACAGGAAGAAAAGAAAAAAAAGACATGCTGTATGCTCTTGTAAAACTTCTTTCTAAATGAATGGTTTGTGTGTGTGATTGCATGTAGTCGGCCTAAGAATAGAAGGCAGCATTGTGCAAGTTTTTACCATTTTCCTTTTCATCCTTGTGGCATGTTCAACATCATCATTCCACTCCAGCAGGTCAGGTGGATGCAAGTTGTTCCTCAGATTATTTCACCCACTATTACAGAATGTACATCTTCAGTGGGCTAACTGCTCCTTGTTTTTTCATTTCTGACTGCAGCATTTCTTATATATGTATTTTTTTATGTCCTGCTAGCGTACTGTAATAACCCAGTGTTAAAAAATCCATTTCAAGCTTCATTTCCTGCTGCTTTGCTAAATCTTTGTTAACACGCTCGTTCGAAGCTATTTTCTTTCTAAATATTTCATAAATGTGGCATCCCGAGTTCTTTTTTTTTCCCACGGAACACCCCGCTTCTTGCACTATTATGAGGGATGTGTGTTACACCTATACATTGTAACTGCAAAGAATATTATATTTATTGCTTTTGTAGGCTTTACAGACTACATTCTAACATTTACTCCAGCCCATCCCCAACAGCAGAGAATGAGATGTGTTGCATTGCATTTGGGATATATAGAAATGGCATTGCTTAGGTTGATCTATATTAGATCCTATCAATTTACTGATTGCTCACAAAACACACCGTACATGTCTTCCAGCATGGCTGGCTGAGGAATTCTGGGAGTTGAAGTCCACAAGTCTTAAAGTGGCCAGGTTTGGAAATCCCTGGTCATAAAGATAGAGCACTATTCCATTCTCTATGCCTGCTCATTCAGCATTATGTGAACTATTGGAAGTCCTATGATTATTCTTTGCAAGAAAATAAAGGAAAATAGAAGCCTTTCCATTTGCTGTTAATAAGCAATATGGGGACTTTTTTGAAAAAAAAGGGGAAAATTTGATTGAATAATTGATCGATTGATATTTAGTTCAGCTTATATGGTCATCCCTTGACATATGACTCTGGGAGGTGAAGAATTAAAACAAAAACAAAAAGCCAAAAACATACCATGCTTGCTGTAGCATTCATCCATAAGCTCCTGAAAAACAGGCTTACTTAACTTCCTAGCCCCAATCTCTCTCTCTCTCTCTCTCTCTCTCTCTCTCTCTGTGTGTGTGTGTGTGTATGTGTGTGTGAAGGTGCTCCAAAAGATAAAGCAACGTCACCTCAGCTTTTTTGTTTTTTAACCCCAATCAAGCTTAACAAACAGATGAAATTAAACAGGAGTAAACACTACTGTCGAAAAAGCAAACTTGAAGCGTATCTGTCATTTTGTTGTCCATCCATCAATTTGGACAGATCCTTTCAGAACCCTCCACTAATGAATTTAAGGTGGTTGGTTTTTTAAAACTCTTTCCTCATTTTGTCCATATGTGTATGGAGGGGAAGTCGATTTCAAAAATTCAGAGAAAGGAGATAGCAGCGCTTTGATTTTTCTTGATTTCCTTTTTGCATTTTGTAGCTGCTCTTGCAGCTAATGGAAGTTCTATTTGTCCCTATTCCAAACCCAATTGTTGTGGTGTTTGAATGTCAAAGGAGAAGAGAGAGAAATTCTGCTGATGGTGGCAATGTTAACAACAGGGCAGTTTGAAGAAACTCATTTGGCCTCATGTTCACAAAAGGTTCTCAAATGTAAATGTTTAACAATTCTTTAAAATATCCTTCAAGTTGCTTTGTATATTTATGTGTTATAATTTTAAAAAAAATCTTTTAACGATGATTAGGGAGTTTGGAAGCTATAAATGATGTGGGGTTTGTTTTGTTTTGTTTTTTTGAACAAAGTAAAATAATTAAAACAGTTTCTGCTATGACCTAAATTCCAAATAATGTAAAGAATTCAATCACCCGGCAAAATTGTGCATTGTTTAAACCATATACAGCATTGTTCCAAAAGTTCTTTGGAAGACTGTTAGTTTTCCGAATTTGAAATCTTTGGAATTATTTATCTACCGAGTCAGCAGCCTCACTTTCACCTCTGATCTAAAATATTTATGAATAAGAAAGTACATTTGGGACTGTTATTTTCAATTAATTCTCTCCGAACAGTTGGTATTTTCAGCAAGAAACCCTGTACACTATGATTGCTAAAGACATCTTAACATTACTATATTGATTAATACATTGATTAAATGTGCTTTGCTACCAGCCCTTAAGAGAGATTTTTAAAATGTCATAAATCAGCAACCACTGAATGACGAGGCATCTGGTTTCCTGACTGCAGAAAGTTAGGAAGTACACATACAATGTAATTGCTCAGGATACTTATCTAGGATAAGGAGGATAAACTGCACACATGTGGGATGATTCCTTAACAAATTTTTTATAAACTGCCCTGTGCCAGCTCTTAACAGGAGGTGTACATTTTCATTCAATACTCATTCTACCCTTGTAGTGGAGGCAGGGAAAAAAACCTAGGCCATTTCTACAGAGGGACTGTGAGCATATGCAGTACAAATATTTTGACAGTGAATATAAACAGCTTTGCTGAAATTTAAACTACTAAATCAAGGGCATAAACTCCTGTACATTTGCAGATTACAATCTTCAGTGAAGATGGCCTAGCATCTGTTTTGCATTTATGATTTCATGGTGTACTGTCTGGGTAGTTTTATTTTTAAAGGGAATATTTTTTGTGATTTATTTGGTTGCCATGGATACCATATTGTCCTTGAAAACACAGACGATGGCAATTCTTTAAGGGACTATGGACTACTCTTTTGGCCCCAGATATGATGTATTAAATGAGGTTCATTTATTTTATTATTTATTTTATTGGACTTTCTCCATGAGGACTCAGGGCAGCTCACAACAATAATAACACCAGTCCAGATTAAAATTCAGACAATAAAAACTAAAATTCCCATTAAAACCCCATTCAGTCCAGGCCAGCCTGGCGAAACAACCATGTTTTAAGGTCACAGTGGAAAAAGTAAAGATTGGGGGCTACCCGGAGCTCCCAGGGGAGATGATTCCAGAGCGTAGGTGCGCCTACAGAGAAGGCTCGCTCTCTAGGAGCCGTCAGCCGACATTGCCTGGCCGACAGGACCCCAAGTAGGCCCTCATGCCACCTTATAAATAATATTAATCTTTCCTTCCACCTATGATCTTTGGATATTGAGGACTTACATATCTGAAAGCAAAAAAAGAGCTGTCCACAAATAAAATAATATTTCTAAATAGCTGCAGTGTTTCCATAGCACACAGAAAAATATAATTGTAAATGAAAAGGAAAAGACGTTCTTAACAACTTTGGAGCACCTAAGCTTTGCAAAATATCGATAGCTGTTCAGCCTGTATAAGAGAAAGTATAAATTAAAGTATTCAATTGACTAAAGAAGCTTTTTATAATTTGCTGCTTTCCCAAATTTTTTTTTACCTTTGTCCAGAAACCAAATTGCAGAATAAAGCTTTTTGTTTGCCTGAGCTCATGCTATGATGCCTTCAATAAACTACAATGAAGTTTTTGTTTTTTACATTGCCTCATATAGAAATGCTTCATCATTTTCCATCAAACTGAATACCAAATATTATGAAAACCTGGAAAGAGACTGAGAAGCTAAATGATTTGTTCAAATCCCTAAAGAAAAAAGGACCAGGATTCAAATATATACACTTTAAAATTAAAGATTGCTCTATTCCACATTTGCTAGAAATACAATATTTCGTATATTGACATTTCATGAAAAGATATCTTTTTCACTCTCCAGAAATAGCCCTGCTTAAGACACACAATTAGATCAAGTGAGCAGGATGAATGAGAAGGAATTTCATGCTGGCTCTTCATCGGTGTCAATTATAACCTGGACCATTCTCCGATTGTCAGTTTGGAAGTGAATAGAGTCCACCAATCAATGCAATATAAAATAGCCATCGTTTCATAATAAACCGTCATTTAAAAACGGGTATTATGTTTACCAAATCAATGAAATGCCAGACATTAAATTGAAAGTAGGGGTAGGAGGGAAGGGACCCATGAGAGGAAATTGGTCAGCTTCAGACCCTCTGTTTAATCCTATTTTCCTGGATTTTATCCTGCCCACCACTCCGTGCTCTGCTGCAACGCTTTCTTTTTCAACCTGCCTTCAACCCCCAGTCCTAGTCAGATGTATTAGCAATGCAGAACAAATGCACGATCTTTAAGTCGGAGGTAGAGCCGTAAATGCAGAAGTAATCTGATAGCTAACCCCCCAGGAAAATGTTCCCCTCTAGTAGAGAGAGGGCAAAGCAAAACTTGCAGATCAATGTTTCGTGAAAGGAAAAGCAAAGAAGATTAGCTCTGGAAATTGGGTTTAACAACAGGAGGAAAAGCAGCTGACTCCACACTCACATTTTCCTCTGTGTGTCCTCTGGCTTCCTCTTAATATTTGCTCTTCTGTGGAAGTTAAGTCTTTCCTTTTTAAGAAAAACAAAAACAAAAACGGAGGAATACTGTAACAGTAAGTACTTAAAGTACTTAAAGTTAACTATTTTCATTGCCATATCTCATGACTTCCCTTTGGAATACCTTTCTCCTAAAAATGTTGCAGGCAGAGAAGTGGCATAGAGGCCATATTACATAATGTGCATATACATACTCATCACACTTTTCCCTTTTGCAGGTAGCAACATAATGCAGAGCCAGAAAACAGGAATAAGCAAAAGAAAAGGAAATTAGGCTAAAATAGGTTATACCAACAGCATTTGCTATACCAGATGTTCCCAAACTCTCCAGCTCATTGACATTTATGACACGTTAAACAAGTCATAAGCAAACTACATCTATATTTTAACTTTTATTCAGCCCCGCCATCCATCTGTTGTCTCATATTTAGGATTTCCTTTTCATCAATTTTTTTGAAAGCATCATTTGTAGCATTCACTTCTATTGCACTGTTTGACATATCATTAGCCCATATTAATCTGTAAAACACTCCTCTGAGCATTTGTTTGCTTTCATCCTAAATCATTTGATTACTTTAATTTTTAATTCCATTTATGGCATGTGGCTTGGGCATTTGAAGAACCGGCTTTCTCCAATTGTTTTAAACCATTCTATAAAATCTGATTAAGTCATCATGCTCTAGATACAGTTGATTAATCAAGAACTGCTTTCTCCTGGAACCCAGGAGGTGTGCCTTACTCTTTAGAATAGGATCTCCAAAGAGTTATATAGCTCTGAGTCTGCTGGCTTTTATGATCCAACTTAAGACCCAACTTTTTCTGTAAATTCACAGCAAGAATTGAATATGATTCTCCTAATCTTTGGGTATATTGGTATAGGTTTTTAATGTAATATTTGATTTTTTTATTGCTCTCAAATGTTTAAGACAGTCAGAATCATTTAGCAAGTGGATGCCTTAGAAATCTGATAAATAAATACAATTAATTCCTAGTTTAGTCACCCACTTCCAAAACACACATTTAACCCCATCAAAATTGATCTGCATTTTTAATGTAATCTTATTCCAACATTTACATAAACTATTGGGCTAGAGTACCATACATTCTCCAATATCTTACATGACCTCTCAGTTTACCTTTGAGATATTGTAAGATTTTCCAATCTTGCAAGACTTCAGCCATTTTTATCTGCAAGGTGAAGACCCTACTTGATGGATATAAATAAGTTTATGGATCGAGTGAAGTATCTTTTAATCAGTAGTACTAGAAGCCTCTGCCTAGTAGTACCCAAAGACTTTGCTTGATCGCTACTCAATCTTTATTACTCTACATCAGTGTTTTTGCTTGATTGTTCAGTGATATAAACTAATCAGGATGGCAGTAGAAAACTCAGTCCTAGCTACAAAATGAGTGTCTTATTTTACTGCCTTATATAGCAAAAATTGTATCATTCCTACTTAAAATTGATCTGTCTTTATTTAAAATACTTATAGGACAGTTTCAAGATAATTAATTTTTGTGTCATGTGAATATATTAGCACATTTAAAGAATCAGGCTTCCCCATTGACTTTGGTTGCAAAAGGGGGTCATATGACTACAGGACACTGCAACTGTCATAAATGTGAGTCAGTTGTCAAGCATCTGACCATGGGGATGTCGCAAGGGTCCTAAGTGTGAAAAGTGGTCATAAGTAACTTTTTTCAGTGCTGTGGTAACTTTGAATGGTCACTAAATAAACTGTTGTAAATCAAGGATTATTTTAATCTCCAGAAAATATGTCTGTGAAATCCTAGAGGTGTCTAATGTTTGGAAAGTTTCCAAACACAATGCCTTTCAAATCTGATAATACCTATACATATAATACTTTGGTTTCTCTGAAGTAAATTTTCAACCATGTCAAAAAAAAAAAAATCTCACCATTGATTCAAGAATTTCAGTCTTCAGTGTTGATGATATCCTGCTAATTTTTTCTTTTTCATCTGATTCCATGGAAGCTGTAGAAATCCTGAACCAATCACTGCCTATAGTGATGAGCTTTAAAATAATGTATTTTAATACACACCACAGTCAAGAGAAATACTAATGATAATGTCTAGCCGATAATGCTGCCCGATTTGTAAAACTCTCTTCAGGGAGATTGGATTGTTTTCATCGCTTCTTTATAGTTTTGTTACAGCTGCCTCACAAGTGTTTTTAAACTGCTTGCCTTTTTAAAATATTTCTTCTTTTTTTCCCCCAATGTATTACTGTTCTTAAAATTACAGTAGATAGATTGGGTTCCTTGGGACCTGATAGGGAGTTCAAAAAGATATTTCAATTAAAATTGAACTCCTTTTTCTCTGTAGCTTCTGTGTAATTCAACTATGGTTTTAGAAATACTTTTCAACAAAGCTTTTCCAGAGCATAGAGCCCACACTGATTATTTTTCAGGAAAAACTGGGCAGGAGCTCTTCAAGATAATCACAAATGTTCCCTTGCCTCTGATATAAGCAGTAAATAATTTGCATTCAATAAAACAGGGTCTAATGTCTTTCTTTAAAGAAGGTTTTTTTTAAAAAAAATACTGGTAATAATAATAACATGGTAAGTGATTTAATTCATTTTGAAGAATAGCTTAATGCCTTCAAACTCTGTACTAACTGGATAAAGATTCGTCATATATGTCTGATTTCAATTCAGGGAAGTTAATGCTACTACTACAACAACTATTATTTACTTTGTGCTCCTACAAAATTATGCTAGTACAACAAAGATGGAGCAGTGTGGTGGCTCAGTGGTTAAGATCAGTGGTGGTATTCAGCTGGTTCTATCCGCTTTGAGTGAACCGGTAGGGGCGACTGCGGGATGCCCCGCCCACCAATGCGGACATAATGACGTCCTATTTTTCCATGTTTTTGAGGCTTTGTGCATGCGTAGAAGGCCTTGCGCATGCACAGAAAAAGGTGTGTGTGAGCAGCGTGCCCACACACATTTGCGAACCGGTAGGGAAAGTAAGTGAATACCACCCATGATTAAGATGCTGGGCTTGTTGGCTGGAAAGCCAGCAGCCCTGGCTCAAAACCTGAGCACCACGCAACGGGCTGAACTCCTGTCATCGTCCCAACTCCTGCCAATCTAGCAGTTCGAAAGCATGTAAATGTGAACAAATAGGTATCACTTTGGTGGGAAGGTAACAGCACTTCCTGCTGATCACATGACCATGAAATATCTTCAGACAGCGCAGGCTCATTGTCCTTGAAACAGAGATGAACACTACTCCCTAAAGTCAACTACAGCTAGCAGAGTAAAATCTGCAGGGACTCTTTTAACTTTTATATAACAAAGGGGATAAACCAACAACAAACTAATTTCAAATCCATAAAATTAACTCAGAACTCAACAATAATATCTTTCAAACAGTACATGTCTGGCTGAGGAATTCTGGGAGTTCAAGTCCACAATTCTTAAAGTTGCCAAGCTTGGAGACCCCTGAAATAGACCCTAGTCCTGTGGTAGCACGCAGAGCCATTTCTCCGGGCATGCAAGCCGTTGCCCTAGATCAGCTCCACCTTGCATGCGTGTGTGCCTCCCGCCAGCCAGCTGATTTTTGGGTCTCTGCCATGCATGTGGGAGACATACATGCATGCCCATGCCACCCCTCCTCTCCCAGGAGTCTCTACATGGCCCATTTTGGATGCCATGTAAGTACAGGGCTCATGCAGAGGCTGTGGGAGAGTGAAAAATGGGTCCATCGGAAGTCAGGAAACAGACCGTTTCCGGCCTCCAGAGGCTTCAGAGTGGTCTGCTAGGCCCAAAATGGGGTGTGGAGGGGTTGCACACACATGCATGGGGGGTGGGGAACATGGGGGGGGGTCGCATGTGCCTGCTCAGGGGAAGTGAGGCAGTGCGGGGGGGGGGTTGTGTGCACATGCGCAGGGAGGCGGGGCATGTGGGGGGCATTGCATTATGAGTATGAGCACGCGCAGACATGCTATCTTGTGTGTATGCACATTTTTGGCACCCGAGGAAGAAAAGGTTAGCCACCACTGCCCTACTCTAACTACTATGCAAATAAAAACTTCTTAAACCTCTTTTAAAGACCATCACACAAAAGGAGGAAGACAGGTGATTCCAGGGTACTTAAATGTCCAGAATTATAAACTGAGCTGTGGTTCATATAAAAAGATAGTGAAGAGATCCATTCTATACTGAAATTTCTGAATAATTTCTAAATTTTGAAGCCCAGAAGGGCTCAAAAGGGTGCTATTTTGGATTAGGATCAGGGGCGGCAGAAGCACAGAGAACAACTATTTTTCAGAAATTGATCCTTGACAGTAGCTTTCAAATAATGTAGATTGCAGTATAGATTGCAGTTCTTTTCAAGTTATTTTGGAAATGAATGGTTAAAAATGATTACTATAGAAGGACTTTAATGAAGAATATCAAGAATTCATTGTACACATGGTATTCTGGTATGACCAGTATCAGAAGTACAGCATAATAGAACAAGAGCTACTTCTTGAAAATAAATCACGTTGGTTTTCCTGGATGTTTAGTGCTTAATTCTAAACATTTATGAGAAGCATAGGGAATGAATGAAAATATGAGCTTTACATTTTGAAGGTCTTTCTGTGGCTTTAAAACAGAATGTCTCTAGTGATTCCATTTATTGCATTTGAAGGGACCACATTTTAGCTGATCAGAGTCTTGCATGAGTTATATGCATACATTTTAAAGAGTCTTTAGAGTAAAAGATTCTAGGGATAATATGTATGCTGATGAATTGGATGAAAAACATGCTTCCATATTAACTATGTTTTAATTTCATTTCCAATTTAATTGAAAAAGTAATTTGTTCCCTTTATTAACTGAAAGGTTCATAATACTTGTCCTTCACTGGTCTTCCTCTCTGATTCCTCCCGCTATTGTCACTCAGCTTTCACTCAGCAGTACATATGCATGGGATTAGTGGGTATCTGCGGGGCATGCGAACGCTCAGCGGTTAAAGACGCTGAGCATGTTAACTGGAAAGCTAACAGCCTGGGTTCGAGACCTGCATGCTGCACAATGGGGTGAGCTTCCATTACTTGTCTGTGCTCCTGCCATCCTAACAGTTCAAAAGCATACAAATGTGAGTAGACAAATAGGTAGTACTTCGGTGGGAAGGTACCAGCATTCTGTGTGCCTCAGCATACAGTCATACTGGTCACATTACTATAGAAGTGGCTGGCTCCCTTGGCTAGGAAATGGAGATGAGGGGAAATGTTTACCTTTAGTGGGTATCTAATTGGGTTCATAGTGAATGCGGTTCATTTGTACATGGATACCACAGCAGTTAGCTAACCATGGCTCAGATAAATTAGAGTATGGATCACAAACATTTTTGCCTTTTAGCAAATAGCTTGCAGGCAAACTGAATGGAAGTGGCAGAAACCTGGATCTGTTTTTAAGTAAGTTCACAAAAGCAAGTTTTATTTCCTACAACTAGTAGGGCCGAACCATTTCTCAAGAATTTCAAGTAGTTTCTTTAGAGGTTGTTGTTGTTGTTTTACAATCAGAAGAACTGATTACATAAATTGTATCCTCTTCCAAAAAGTGCAAAATTATATATCTTTTCTTTGAGGACTGTTTTGGCTACTTTCAGAACACAGGCCTAAAGAAACTCAACTGAATTTTCAAATCATTGCTTAGGATAGTAAAACATTTCAGTCTATTTGCCAAGTAGTTCAAACTCATAACTGGGTGAGGATAGTTTAATAAAACCCGAATTGTATCATCAAGATTCTTGCCCACTATCCAGTTGAAGGCTATGCTGTCTTTTATCTGACTATTACTTTGGCAATGTTTCTTTGCCTGGTCTCCCAAAGTCTTTCCCACATGCCAGTACATTATCCAGTCTGTGGTCCCAAAAAGAAATATGTTTATCTGTCCTCTGAGAGAAAGAAAGAGAGTGCTTGCTGTCTTCTCAGGTGGCCATTTCTGGTGGCATCAACTTCACTAACTGTGTTGATATGGATGAGCAACAAGCCCTCCGGGCAGTGCTGGAGAAAACAAGAGGAAGGTATGAGGAAAAGGGAGGAAACAACAGCAATGGCCCATAAACAAAAGAAGGTTAAAACAGGAAGTCCTCGACGGTGGACTACAATTGAGCTCAAAATTTCTGTTGGTAAGTGAGACAGTTGTTAAGTGAATTTTGCCCATTTTATGACTTTCTTGCCACAGTTGTTAAATGAACTGCTGCACTTGTTCTGTTAGTAACATGGTTGTTAAGTGAATCTGGCTTCCTCATTGACTTTGCTTGTCAGAAGGTCACAAAAGGTGATCACATGACCCCAGGATGCAGCAACCGTCATAAATTTGAGTCAGTTGCCAAGCATCTGTATGTTGATCACATAACCCTGGGGATGTTGCACTGGACGTAAGTATGAGAAATGGTCATAAATCACCTTTTTCACTGCCATTATAACTTTGAACAGTAACTCAACTTCATTGTAACTTGAGGACTACCTCCTGTATGATAAATTGTGTGACCCCCACTGTGAAAACACAACTCCCATAAATACGGAGACCCAACTGTAACATTCCTACATGGCAACTTGAGTAGGGTCATCTCAGCAAAATGGGTATCATAGAAGTTTAAGAAATAAAATATTTTTTTTAAAAAAAATGAAGTGAACCTTTGCAGTATTACGGGTAGGGGATCATGCTTCATTCACCCTGGGCAGAAACCAAAAGAGTACCCATCAGCCAATGTAAACTTCAAATGGAGCACTAGCTTTTGGGTTAAGCAGGCCGGAAGGCAGGAAGAAATGGCCAACCAAGGCAGCAACTGGCAGCTAGAGGGAAGAGGCATACATACTAGACACCACCGCCAGTCTGACCTGGGGCTGCTCCTAGAACAGCCTGATGATGTAGAGACCATCTGTTCTGAAGGGCTTAAGAGGCTCAGGTTGGAAAACAGCAGCTTTGAATCGGAGCTGGAAAACACCGTCCTCGGGTGTATTTGCAAGCAGCTGAGAGTGGGAGGAGGGCAGGCTCATCTGTTCCTACACATAGGAAGTGGTGAGTGAACTATTCTGGCAGAGGGCCAGGTAAAAAAAGTGGGGCTCTGCCCTCCTGGTGCTAGAACTGTGGCCCAGTGAGTTGCACTAATGTTGTAACACTCAGGTTGTGCAATTCATTTTCAATTTTTCAGTTTTTGCTTTTCTAAACATCAACAGCTTGAGCTGGGCGGCTCTAACAGTCAAGTTACCCTGTGGCTCCAGGATGCTGGCATTTTACAGTTGGAGGCCATTTCCTTGCCAGGAATTTCTAGCATCCGAGAGTATCATTCAACCGTCACAGTGGCACTATATCAGTAATGAAGACAGACTTTATATCTCCATGACGATGGTTGATTGAAGCTGTAAATCACTTGCGAGGAAGTGACCTGAGTTTCAGCCAGTCTAGCTTCTCCGTTAACCCTTTAAAACCTATCCACCTGTTGCAAACTGTATGAAGCTTGTGGCAACCATAGCGTTTTCTGCTTATTGTTGATCACTGGCAGGCCTGACAACACGAGTAGCCACATATTATATATTACAGAAGTTGCGGAAAGATTGAGAAGATGCTGAGTCACCAAAGTGCTCAGATTCATCACTAAGCCAATCATGCGCCTGCATGAAAGTTAAATGAGCACAATAAGATCATTTCAAGGAGGGGGGGTGTTGTTAACAAGTCTAGGCACATCTGTTTATTTTGCAATAATACCTCATGTCCTAGCATAATAAAGCAACTGTAATTCCTTACTATTTTTGAAAATCTTTTGGTAGAATCATTTGTTTATCTTGTAGGTTGCTCTTTCACATTTATTTTCCTTATAGCTCCCACACGGAGGAAGTGCCATTATACAAGCTTTCTTTTTCCTTTTTTGAGCATTTGTAATCGTGGCAATCCACTCCTTTAACCAAGCTTTTCTTTTTCTGGTTCACTAAACGTAACAAGGAATCAGCTTCAATTTGGGAAAGTTGTTGTTCCTAAACCAGCTGTCCCAAGTTGATGTTTAGGAAATCCCAAGAGGGGATGTTCTTGGCTTTCCTCCAAACTATTCCCCATGTTCAAAAGGTAAAAGCTACCAAAGAATTTTCCTTGAATATTACCAATGAATAGGAGTCTCTTTTTTTTCACTTAAGGCATTGTAGGAGCAAATGGCAAGCTTTTTTTTGAAGTGGATGATAGATTTCACAGCATTCTGTAGGCAGCATTTACAACAAATTTCTAACATTTTCCCTATCACGACCTTCATGTCTTCATTTTTGCCTCCTGCTCTTCCAATGACCTCAGACCAGCATTTCGTTTACATTCATTGCAAATTGGAGGACAAGGATAGAATGAAATATAACTACTTATCCACACTGTAGGATTGTGACCCAAAGTATACCCTTTTCTATAGGGATCTGAGATTCAGCTTTTTCAATCTCTAGTTAAGACAACACCACCTGAACACCTCACAGAGTGGTTACCAATTACAGATTGACCCATGCCATGCTTCTGAGTAAGAGAGCTTCAGATGTCGTCGTTATTTATGCTTCAGTGAAAATCTGAACTTGGGTTTCTATGACCTTTGTTTTATTGATTGCTTATTAGCTGATTAAATCTTTATGTTTCACCTAGAACTGCTGGATATAAGATGCAGATAAGAATCTGGAAAGTAGAAAAGAAAAATGAGCGGGAAGGATAAAAATTAGGCACCTTACCCACTTTCTTGGATTAATTTGGTAGAAGCACCTGATTCTGCTACTTTTGAGGGTCCTTGGTGCTCCCTACGTTTGGTTGTTTTCTTGTTTCATTACCCAAACTAGGTAACATCATTAGTGCTAGTCAACTAATTACTTAGTTTGGGTAATGAAATATCTGCAGAAAATAACCAAGTCAGAGAACACCAAGGGCCCCTCATTTCAACCCTGAGCTACAAATATTCTCCTTTATCTGCTGTGTGGAAAGAAGTCAAGCAGGTTATTGAGAACCAAAAAGTGCAAACTGTATTTTGATGTATACTGTGTGGAAATTTTTAAATAATCTCTGAATAAACTCTAAAGGTGATGATGTTGGTTGAGTTAGGGTAGCCATTTGGAATTTTAAGGTCACAGAATTATATTATAGTGGTTTGTAACAGGTGGGAGTGGAGGGCTTGCCTAGTCACAAAATGATTGCTCTCCACCATCCTATTTGGATGATTAAGATCCTCTTACCCTCTGAGTTCGTCTCCTTTTCTGGGCAAGTAAAATTCTGGAAGAGGCAATGGCAAAACACATCCATTTTTGGCTATGAAATCTTCCCGGGCATAACTGTGAAATTACAGGAAGTCCAGCTTGACTCAAAGCAGGTTTTGCCATTTTATCTAGCACTGTAGTATGGAATATGTCAGCTTTTGATGTATTTTTTAAAATGGTCTTTTAGAAAATCAATTCAAGGAGGGAAGAGATTCGAGGGCCCTTTGTTTGCAATGCCATCCCACTGCTCACCCATATTGGAGAATAGCCAAGCCAGGCCAAAAGGGAAGATAAAAAGATCTTGTCCATTTTGATACAGTAGCTTACCTAGACCAGCTGAGGCACTGAAATGGGGGGAAATCATTAGATGGATGTGGTGTGAAATGGGAGGGAGAGGAGGGAGCTGCCTCTTTGACAAGAATGAAAGTAGCAGCCAATTCTCCTAGAGGTCAGTGGGTCAGCAGTTCAGAGCATCTCAAGATTGTTTTAAGCCATATATTCTAGCACAGAAGCCACTTAACCAGAAGGACAGACGAGTAAGGCAAAGTATGGGTGAGGCTGGCTTGCATGCATGACAATCAGGGGTATAGATCATGATGTCCCCTTGCTCAAAGACCTGCCTTGAGATAATGTCAAATTTTCATTTTCCGAAAAAGGAATTTCAATTTTGGTGATTCAAAAGCTATTCTTTGTTCTTTCTTTTGGCCTTCAAGCCAACTTTTATAGCATCTTCGCTTTGCCTGAAATAGCTGCTTCCCCAAACTCACTGTGCTACATTTTTTTTTCTAGAAAGAAATCTTCCATTCCATCATTTTTCTAATCTCATTGCTCAGTACCTCTCCAAATTTCCCAGCAATGTTGGTTATCTCTTTCCTTCACTTATTCCCACCCTCTGTCCCGCCATCCTTTTATGTTCAAACTTCTGTTTTCCTTTGGAGTCTTAGCAAGAAGGATGAAATAGAATTGCTGCGGCAAAGTAACAGAAGTTGATAGATAGGCTTAAGAAGGACTGTGAAATGTTCTGCGATTTGATACCAAGTCTGATGTCTAGACTAGAGAAAATAATTTCTTCACTGCAATTGACAGCTGATGCTCTTTCCTGGAATTCCTTGTAGTTTCACACTCTCTCCCTGCCTTTCAGTGTTTTATTTGGTTCTTTTAACTTTTCATAATTTGGGGAATAAATTCCAGACACCATCTGAAACCATTGTAAGGGAGAAATTAACTTTATTACCTCTGAGTAACTGCAGTTATGCACTTTTGAAGCAGTATGTCACTGTGACAAACAAAATTACAAAATGATATTTTCATCTTCCTCCTGTGACATTCATTCAAAGAAGAGGCGGACACTTAGGCAACTTTCTGGATGAAAGGATGTGCCGTTCTTAACCAAACTACACTCATCTTAATAATATAATTATTTAATTTTTCTAGCATTGATTCAGGGGATTATATAAAACAAGGAGGGCCCAGCATCCCATTCTGAAGGGCAGAAATGTTTTATTTAATTAATTATAAATTATTTGGTTTCAAAATGCCCCAGCAAATTTTTAAATTAATTAAGAAATTTATCTTACAAATCCCCATTCCTTGTCTCATAGGAAAGATTGCATTTTATAAATAAAAAATGCTAAAACACAAAGAATAAGGGTTGCACTCCAAGTGCTTAACCAGATCTGACAGTGTTAATTCAATTAGTATGTGGTAATGTATAATAAAATAAAGGGTCATTGATTAGCTGTAGAAATTATCTTTACATGCAAAAGAACCATTTCAATCCTGGCATCTTAGGTAAGGATAGGAAATAGGAGCTACTGGATCCGGACTGCAGAGACCCAAACAACAGGTAGATGGAAGCAAAGAGTTATATATGATTTTCAAGGGCACCACCAAACGGTTTTCTAGATTTTTCCAGTCAATATATGATGTCTTATGAAGAGCTCTTATTTGTCATTCTAGAGAATCACTAAGTATTAACTATTGTTGAGAGAAATCTAACGCTAGTGCTCTGACTGGGTCTCAGGCCATTTTCTGTTTTCTTAATTACTTAATTGGCTTTTAAAAAGTAATTTTAGGAGATAAGTCCTTATCTGGAAACCTTTCCTCCTGTGATAACAGTCTGGATTGGTTTCCTTCCTGTTGTGTGCACTGAAACATAAATCCTCCACTGAAGTAAATGGAAGAGCTATTTGTTCAATGTGCAAGTGCAGAGAGCCTCAGTATGCTTATGTAGGAAGAAATATCCTTCTGGGTTCAGCTCCAAGTGCGGAAAAAGACACTGGAAACATGGAGACTGCTTGGAAAGATGGTTTAATTGTGGACAGGATCACATGGTTTGAGTTCCTGAACAGAAAAAAGGGGCGAGATACAGCGAGTCCCCAGGTTTTATGTCCTCTCTGACTTTGAACTTCCTGGGGCTCAGAAAGAGTATCCTGATTGGTTGTCAGACTCCCAGGGGGTGGGGTCTTAGCCTTGTTGGCTGATGTAATCTTCCCAGGTGCCATGTGGTGAGTTTCTGTTGCTGGATGGGCCCCATTGTGTTGCAGATGATGGTCCATCGACAAAGGATTGACCATTAACAAAGGGTGGGGGGCAGGAAGGTGGGAGCTGCTTTGTCTTTAAAATATGCTTCTCCATTTCTCATCCAGGGAAACATAATATTCTGCCTTTTTAATATTTCCCAAAATATTTCATTCTTCTAGGACAGGGGTGGGTGCTAACTTCCTACAGTTATTATGCAGTAGCACTGAGGACCAGGTAAGGAGGCTTAGGTTTTACATTCCTATCTCTCACAATAGGATCCCAAGCCAGATCAAGTCCTCATGCTTGCAGGTTTCTTCACTTCATACTATTGCCAGTAATGGAACATTAATTGCATTGCATCTTCTTTGATCATGGAATGAAAATTCTCATTCGTCCTCCTCAGTTACCATTTGCTTGTCTCTCCCTAAGAAAGGAATCTTCGTAGGGTTGAGGAATGGTCTTTTTCTGAATAATTGGAGATGGTACTCCAAGGATTGGTAGGGGAAGAATAGAATTACTGAACCATCCGTATCTAATTTGAGATTACTGTTCCTATGTCCCTCCCAGCCCTCATTACTGTTAAGGTCTTCCAGCTCTTCAAAGAGGTTCTTTTTTTCAATACAGGAAGTCATCAAGAGGAGATGAATTCAGGAAACTTTTCCATTATGGATTTAGTCAGGGGTGGGCTTCAAAATTTTAGCAATGGGTTCTCTGCCTGGTTGCTGGGTGGGTGTGGCCATGGTGGGTATGGCCTAGTTGGCCTCCTGCACCATGGAGGGGGGGCATTTTCACCCTCCCTGGGCTCAGGAGGCTTTCTTTGAGCCTCCGGGAAGAAAAAAATGGCCTCCCCTGAGCTCCAGAGGCCCTCCGGAACCTGGAAATGGCTTCTAGAAGGCCTGTTTTTCATCCTCCCCAAGCCTCCGCGTGGGCCCTGCACTTACCTGTCATCCAAAACTGGCCACATGGAGACTCCTGGGAAGAGTGGGGCAGGATGGGCAGGGCCAGCCAGGCGTGGGATTTGGGGGTTCACCAAACTGCACAGAATCTTTGTTAGAGGATTGCCCAAACCCAGGTGAACCTAGAGCAACCCACCCCTGGATTTATTTGGGGTGACTTTTTGCTATAAGTGCTTTGGCATGTTCCATAATGTAGGAACAACTAAACAGAAGGCTTATTTTCTGGTTCATGACCCTTCATCTTTCTCAGACATGATACTTTAAGTGGGGCTTCTCTAGAAAACCTCAAAGGATAGGTTGCTGCATCATTCTGGATGACATAACCCCTGATGTAACTTGATGCTTTATAAAGTAAGGATTTAGAAAACTTTGAATTGGGCCCCAGAAGCCTAACTGGCACCCTTTGCAGTGAGTACAAGAGAGGTATTAATCTGTTTAGGGTGGTTTTCCCTGCTAGGAGTCTTGGCACTGCATTCTTCAACAGTGGTCCTTCCAGAATGTTTTCAAAGGAAGGCCCATATAATCCAAATGCATGATTGTAATATTCTAAGACACACAGCACTGTTACCATAGCTTAATGGTCTGTATAGGGCAGGGGTCTGCAACCTTAAATACTCAAACAGCCATTTGGACCTGTTTCCCACAGAAAAGAAAATACTGGGAGCCATAAAACCTGGTGAGCATGGCAAACTCGATGTCACTCACTTCCACCGGTCACATGACCCTCCCTAGCCACACTTACCCAGCCAGTCATTAGGGCAGAGAACCAGTTGTTAAAAAACACTGTGAACCACAAAATCCTTTGACATCTCTCTCGCTCTTCCCCTCGCTCTCTCCCTCCCTCTCTCCCCCTCTCTCTGTATCTCTCTGTCTCTGCCCTGGCTGCTTTTCAATTCCCCGCCATTGCCCTTACCTTTTCAGGCCAGGCGAGGAGTGACTGGGAGGGTAGGGCCAGCCAGTGGTGGGATCATCCTGACAGGGAGCCACAGCATAGGGCCCAAAGAGCCACATGCGGCTCTGGAGCCACAGGTTGCTGACCCCTGGTATAGGGCTATAAGTGGGACAGCAAGTGAACCTGGAGAAAGTATTCTATTTTTTTTATTTAATATTGCATTTATAGGATTGCAGAGGTTTGATTAAATCTAGACAATGAATCACTATGTCTTAAATCATATGATATCCAACATCTCACATCTTGGGAGTGTCAGGTACTGCAATATGTGTAAACTTTTATGAGTGGAGCAAACGTAAGGAATAAGTTGAGCCCAGCAAAAGTCACCATGCAAGGCTAATATGTGGTATGTATTAGAAATGGTACATTTAAGCCCACAGAGAGAATTTCCCTTAGGAGAAATAATTGGTCTGTAGAACAACTCTCGCAATTGTCTTTGGTTTGTCCTAGTTTTGCCTTTGGGGAAAAATATATCTTAAGTGCAACTTCTACAGCAGTATTTGGAACATATTAAATTAATCATTAACAAGTAATGTGTTAAATTATCTGTAATAATTTTAAAAGGCTCATTATATTTAACACTAAAAAAGGCACAGACATCCATCTCCATCTTCCTTTCTTTAAATCTGTTCCTTTTTAAATATGTTTTATTGGTTTTACTTTAAAAAGCCAGATACATACAAAACGTTAGGGTGGTGTTGTGATGGCTAATGTGAACCAGAGGACAAAATTATTTTTAAAAAATAAAGAGAGGGGGGGGGAGGGAGGAGGGAGAGAGAGAGAAGGAAGGAAGGAAGAAAGGAAGGAAGGAAGGAAGGAAGGAAGGAAGGAAGGAAGGAAGGAAGGAAGGAAGGAACATCTACCAATTAAGGCTTGCCTTTTAAGAGAAGAATGGGAGCTAAATAATCCTTTCTTCTCCTATAGATTTCAGCAATTAAAAGCAACTAAATTTAAAATACCTAAAAAAAGATTTTGAGATATTTCTTGAACTGTGGAAAGTACACTTAACAATGAAAATGATTATGCCTGCATTGTACATAATTCTGGGATAAGAAATAAATTGAGAATTACTGCATTAAAGGAGAGAAAGTTATTCTAATGAATCAGCCTCTATTCACCAATACATGTTTCCACAGAAAAGAAGAAAAAATGAAGAATAAAAGATTTTTTTTAAAAAAAAAACCAAGCTTCAGTGATATGGTAAAATACCAGGAAAAGCAAATCTTACATTTTAATTGAGGAACATCTTTTACTTTTTATTTCTATAGCAATAGGATTTTACCTATGTATTCGTGTGTGTGTGTGTGTGTGTGTGTATTACTAAGAAAAAGCACTCTTACAATTTTCGTGAAGATAGACATAAATCTATCAGTTTACTAGCATAATGAAATCCAAATGAACAGGAAAGATTTTTTTTTTTTATCAGTCAAAAATTGTTAGGAATCTCTACACGTATTTCATAAATCTTTACTGGTTTATTGTTCAATTGGTCCAATTTTCTTGAAAGCATTGATGAATCTGAAGGGAATCTCTTGGTTAATCTAGTCTGAACTTTAACCTTATAATCAAGCCTCAGCAAGGAATGTTTGGAAGTGATGACCTCTGTTTTACAAGGTCAAATACTGCCGAAGTCAATAAAGCCCAGGCACAGCAGGGAACACGCATACTCCAACTGTGACCTAGGAACACAGCACCATGGAAGCTATTAATGTAGATCTCCTGAATGTAACAATCCCAGCCTTATAGTGAGCCAAGCTGGCAAGTTACTGGTCCAAGCGTCTCATCCTATTGGCAATTATCCCTTATGCATTTCTGATTAGCCAAGGTATATTTTTGGGCCAGGCTAATACGGGTGGTGGTTGCCTCCCTTTATTCTGATACTGGAAATCTAAACCTTTCACTCTATTCCTTGCTTGCTCTTGAATTCAACTTGTTCATTCCCCTCCCACTCCTCTGGTTAGACTTGAGAGCTGTTCTTTCATAAATTTAGCATTCTAAGCATAGAGTTGGAGAACATGCTACTTGGGTCAGTTGTTTGATTCAAAGAAATACACAATCAAAAACTTTTCAGTAGTATATATGTCCATGAAGAATTATAGATTTCTATATTGGTGCTACTCCTTTTTAAAACGGGACCTCCTCCCCCCCCCCCATTAATCTAAATTGCCATAGGTCAGGTTGTACCTCCTGATACATCTAATCAGTTCAGCTGCAACTAATAACCCTCCCTCCTTTCAGACAGCTTAAGGGGAAGAAAAAAAAAAGGATGTTTTAGATTTTCTTGTCCAAAGCAAGAATTTATCAAAACCCTGTGGAGCATTCTAAGAGCACAGTGGTTAATGGATAGGTTATATCAACCACCATGAGGGGTAGGTTTGCACAAGACATTTCTTTTTAAAACAGCTTACCCATGTGCATAAAAAGGAATTTATTTCAGAAAATGAGGAGGATTCCAAATAAAATAAAGCCATTTTAATGTAGTTAGGTCTCTGTGTATTGTAATTACTGAGCTTCGGGGCATTATACATAGTACTTTGCTTAGGGATGGTCCATGAGAGAACAACTTGGCTTCCTGATTAGATGTTACAAGAAAAACTCAGAATGAGGTCAGCATCGCTTAATTATGGGATTCTGAGGTGAGTGAAAACTCCTTGAAGAAAATAATCTTACATCAGAATATAGGTGTATGTCACACAAAGCACTTAAAATATGAATACTGTAATATTGTGTTATAAACTGTACAAACATAATCTAAATTTCTGAGACCTTTCTCTCTATTAAAAGATAAAGAGAGCCCTAAGACAAGTTTTTGGTTATGTCCATATGATTTTCTTGACAACAGCATAATTAGATCCATTCAAGTGATTTCTTCCCTGCATGCATCTAATCTATACAGATCCTGCTTCTAGAAACACAAATGCTGCCTTACTTTGTGTCTGCCTATTGACCACATATTACAAAATGGATTATGTAATGTATAAAATTTTGGAAAGGTGGACGTGCTCACACAGAGGTTCTTCTTTCAAACATTACATTGTATGCTATGACAGCCTGTCCAGTTCTATTCCCATCCTATCTCATCCATCCCATGAGCTGGATTTATGATTTGTGAGAAAGAAAACATGGAACATTTCTATTAAAAAAAAAAAAAGTTTCTCAACTTCCGAAAGTAGAGATTTGGGGGCTGAGGTGGTTCATAAAGTGACAAAGAAGATTGATTGAATACTGACCTGTTTCTAATATTACATTGCATATTTGCATTGTGTAACCATGGAATTACAACATGAATGAGATCTTGCACGTACTGCCATCTGAGAAATAGCAGAAATAAAGAGCCATAAAGTATGGTAGGATGGAATGCATTGTCTGGGGAAAACCAAATAGAAAACAGATTTTATGTATCAGTTAGAATATAGACAAAAGATGGGTAAGAATAGAGTCATAGAAAAGCTCTATAGTTACTTGATACAGTGAAGATTAATTTGCATCCATTTTTTTTAATGCCATCGTAAGATTGCATAAAGACTCTTCCTTAAAAAAAAAATCAGTAAAATGTATTACCGTCATGCTTTCAGGCTTTGCAGATCAGCTTTGTAGGAAATCAACCATAACTAAACTCTTGACACCTGCTAAACTGTCTAGGGGATCTGCATACAATTTCTCCTATGCATTTAGTACCGCCCCTTCATATATATATATTTTTCAGAACACATACAGGACAAGATTAATCACATAATGTTTTCCACAGCTAAATGATACACTGTAATGTTATTGCAGAATATAATCATTGCTTTGTTGCTTATTGCATTATAACCTACCTTAAGGTATCATTACGGTGGGATTGAAGGAAAGACAGTTTGCCAGCTGAATATAAAAGTTCTCAAAGGAAGTTTAGTGTTAAAAGCCATTTCTGACCAGGAATCACATGTTGTCAGATCTTTTTGATGAATATATATATATATGTCTTTGGTTATTTGGGCCTTCTCCCGCGTAAAATTGGAAGTGTCTTGGCGACGTTTCGACGAAGTCTCATTCGTCATCTTCAGGCTGGTGCCCTCGGCTTCGTGCTGCTCCTGAAAACACGAAACCGAGAACACCAGCTTGAAGATGACGAATGAGACTTCGTCGAAACGTCACCAAGACACTTCCAATTTTATGCGGGAGAAGACCCGAATAACCAAAGACCTACACACACACACACACACACACACACACACACACATGACTGATTTTGATCTGCTCCGTTTTAAACAAATGCTAAATTAATGAATATAATACATTTTCAGCCCAAATGCATTAAAGTTGCATCAAGTAGCAACAGTAATTGGAAAAAGGGAGGTTGTAAATTGTGAGTATTTTTCACTTGGTATTTATTACAATGAGGATGCTTTTCCTCAATGAGGGGCTCTTCCAATCTGTTTTTGTTGATTGACAAAATCACATCTTTTCACCAAAAAGTGTATAGACTGGTCATACTGGAGATTAGATAGCTGATATAATCAAATTAGTGAAGTTAAATATGCTTCAGAAGTGGACTATTGCAGCTCATGCCAATATAACTGACAGACAGGTTTTCCTACTGCATGTGAGATTAGGATTATCATTCTAGGGATTAAGAGTACATGACGAACTACCAGGCACACAAAATTGGTTCTTCAACTTTCATCCTCATTCACTGGCCAATATATACTTGGCATCAAATGTATTGTTTACTTAAATCCTGCAAAACAACACAGGTGGCCATGTAAACATGGAAGAACCTCAGGTATTAACATCTTTGTTTTGTTATTTTGAATACTAATTTTTAAATTATTTGGATTTTTATTTACAGAATTAGCATAAGAAAGCAATACATAAAACAAACCTGTTAGTTGTAAATAGTGGCACTCTTTCTAACATTTCTTTTTCGGTCTTATTAATCTATCAAATCAGCATTATTGTACTTTCTATGAACAAGCCATTGGAAAAATTCTCTCCATCTATCCTTGGGATGTCAGTTCTATTTCTATTTCATGCTAATCACCTATTTCATTTGCCAAGAAGATGGCAGCTAAGTATGCAGAGAAATGCAGCAATCACATGGGAAGTTAAGAGATTAACAAAAGGTTGAAAAAAAGATGCACAAAATATTTTAGAGATATAATTTCGCAATATGAAACTAACTGAATAGATCTGACAACCAGGAAATAATTAGGTGGCCTAAATCTGAATAAGATTTAAGGTAACCTAATTAGTGTAGGGTCACCACCTTTCCTTCCCCCCTTGCAAATTCAATAAAAGATTACAAAAAATATTTAGTTCCTTGAAAATGTGAGACATTTGATGTAATTATATACACTCCTACTTCAAAGGAAATCCAAATTATTGTACTGGGTTTGAAGCCCTGGTATGGCTCCTATAATTCCCTCACAGCTTCTAATGAAAACCAGGGTGATTTACCACCTTAAGGACAATCACTCTGATGTTCCTCTAGCTGTCTTATTCTTAATGAAGAAATGAGACATCCAACAATCAAAGGGTCAATGCAAGCAATGAATCAATGAATGGTTTTTCCCTTTTAGCCTGAAAACATTCTCCATATTGTTGTGTATGCAATTTATACCACCTGACCCTTTGGCAATAGGGCAAGATGCCTCCACAGGAAGGAAATATTTTCTACAAAAAAGAAAAAGGAAGGAGGGGAGAAGAAATGGAACATATTGTTCTCTTTCTAGAAACCAAAGCAGCCCTCTGCTCTAATATCATTTTTTCCCCAGGTTCCTTGCATGAAATCAACAATCAAGTCCATTGATTATTTTTTTGCTGTAAGCAGGAATTATTATTTAACATATGATGAGAACTTGAAAAAGAGAAGTAAACATATACACACAATCCATGTAATTTATATGCAAAACCTCTATGGACAATGACCTCATAACTGCATGCCCAATTCAACTATCCAGGCGATCACCCCTGGTATTGCTTCATGCCGAAAGCTTTACAATTAGAAATGTATGTAATTGCATATGTTTGCGTTTTCAGAAGAGTAAAGTTGCATCTTTTCTGACTTCATGGTAGGCTGATTCTCTAAGAAATGAGGAGGGGAGCAGTTCTAGTAAGGGAAAGTGAGATAATGATCTCAAATGGCAAATATGGGAAGAGGTGGTGGTTCAGTGTGGGGCATCAGAAACTAATTGCCCCTCCTAAATTGCCCCTCTTCATCTGAGGAACTGAATTCAGATCCAGCAGTCTGTTAGGTTCACTTCTGAACATGGAATGATAATGGAAGCAATTCCTCATCCCAAGCATTAGATCAATGGTTCTTAATCTGGGAGTAATTACCCAAGGGGGTAATTTGGACATATCTTGGGGATAGTGGAGCAATTTGTAATTGCTTGTTTGTGAGTCGACAATCCAATGTGGGACTGCTGCTGCCAAGATACTTGTGTAAAACAACACAGATTTGAGGGGCTTTTTGTGTGGAGATAATATGATTATTTGTGCAGGGAGGGAGATACCATAATTGGATCAAACAAATACTGCCTTAAAATAGCAAAACCTCTCGAACCAATTTGAGAGACTCTGGGAAGAATTAAGAACTTAACCAATAATTCCATAAAGTCCACCTGTAGAAAGCAAAGAGTTTCTTCTAGAGCAGGAATGTCGAACCTTATAAGACTTGTGGACTTCAACTTCCAGAATTCCACAGCCAGCCAGACTGGTTGGGGAAAACTGGGAACTGAAGTCCACAAGTCTTAAAGGCCACAAGCCTTAAAGTTGCCAAAGTTGGACTCCTCTAGAGTATTATGATTTTTCTGATTCAAGTATCAATGAAGTACTATGAATTAAGTGCCACCATATTCATCATTTTATTTTTTTGCCCTTTATGGTACTTTAAAATCAAGCTTCTATTTGCATGTTTGCAAGGAACATCTCTCTCCGTTTCCATACAGCAAAGTCATTCGGCTTTTGATCTTATCTTACTCCGATCGTATGATTGCTAGTTTTAAATATCAGTGAAAGGTGAATTATGAAATGGCTGCTGATCTAGTTCCCATGACAGCCTAAAACTTGTTTAATTTTTGATGGGAGACATTTAGCAACATTACATCAGATAAAGTAATAACCTAACATGCCACTTAAGTACATACTGCTTGCAACCGTTCAGCACAATTTTTAATTTTAAGAAATTAACTAATTCAAAGAACTACTAAGTCTACATATCAAAATACATTTTAGATACTACCCATATAGAATTATTAGTTTTGCCATTATTCATCATCTTCATCTTCCTTGGCATTTAACCGCTATTTCATCACTTTGTATTCTCAAATTTTCATATTCTTCCATGTTCCAGATAGCTTTAGAAAAGGGCCAGAAGGATGATAGAGGTGGGAAGGCTAGAAACTAAATTCATGAAGAGAGGTTAAAGCAGTGTGACATATTTAGCCTTAAGTAAACTGAAAATGGAGAGGAGGTGGTGTAATGGCACTTGACAACTATGAAAAGTGTCATAGAGGGTCTTTCTTGGTTCAGAAGGCTGGACTTGAAATAATAGATTTCCATTACAGGAGGCAAATTCAAAGTGAGTGTTAGAAGCATTTTCTAAGAGTAAAATCTTGATGGTACAGGGAGTCCTTGACTTACGAACACAATTGAGCCCAACATTTCTGTTAATAAGGTAAAACATTTGTTAAATGAGTTTTCTCCATTTTACGACCTTTCTTGCCACTGTTGTTAAGTGAATCACTGC
Organism: Masticophis lateralis; assembly: GCA_030761175.1. NCBI lineage: Eukaryota > Metazoa > Chordata > Lepidosauria > Squamata > Colubridae > Masticophis > Masticophis lateralis. The sequence continues at coordinate 61,597,877 of JAUDYJ010000003.1, read as the reverse complement.
AGTTGTTCAGTCAGTAACCCGGCAGTTAAGTGAATCTGGCTCCCCCATTGACTTTGCTTGTCAGATGACCTTAGACAAGGTCATCTGACAGCAAAGTCATAAGATGACATAGCAATGGTCATAAACATGAACCAGTTGCCAAGCATCTGAATTTTGATCACATGATCATGGGGATGCTATAAAGGTCCATTTGAAAAATGGTGATAAGTCACATGTTTCAGTGCTGTTATAACTTTGAATGGTCACTAAATGAACTGTTGTAAGTTGAGGACTATCTGCATATCCCATTATCTAGAAAAATAGTGGCTTTCCTTGATGATTTTAAGGATAATATCCTGAAGGAGAAATAAATATTAAATTTATAGAGAATTTAATATAATATCCATAGATATTTGATATCTATGGATCTGGCTGCTTTCATTTGGATTTCTGGATTCAAGTGGGATGATGATTTTCATTAAATGACTTTTTGTGTTAATCCCATAGACCTGTGATGGTGAATCTATGGCACGTGTGCCAGAGGTGGCACACAGAGCCCCCCCTGCTGGCACAGCGCACCGTCCCCTAGGTCAGATCTCCGTGGAGTTTCTTTCATGAGCTTGTTTCCTGCAAACGACGAAACAGAAGCTCATGAAAGAAAAAGATCTTACTTCTTGCCACACTGCCAGTGTTGGGATGCCCCACCTCTTGCAGGCCAGCTGGTCCTTAGATCTCTGCTGCGCATGCAAACATCTCAGGGCATGTGTGCATCCATGTCCGTGCATGCATGCATTTGCGCACACATGCACCTTTTAATTTGGGCATGCATGTGTATGCAAGTTTGGGCACTCATTGTCTAAAAGGTTCGCCATCACTGCCATAGGCCATCAGATGAAGTATAGAAAGATGTTTACTCATAAAAGTCTTTTGAGTCATCAAAAGTTTTTCATGTGTTTAATGAGGATCAAGATGCACAGGCAGAGACTGGCATCTTTATTTGGGCTGAGAACTATACTTGATCATTACATGAAGGGCCAAGAACTGCCTTCCTACAAGGGATGAGCCAGCGCCAGCATTAAAATTAATTCAATGTTTAATTTATACTTCAGTGGAAATTAAGATGTACTAAAATATTCTCAACACAATTTTTTCTTTATCCCCTATTGCAAACTATCATGTGGCCACAAAGTTTGGAATGGCCTTGAGCATGCACACCCAAAGGTTTTGGAGAACAATGATGAGCTAGGGGATTTTGCTTGGGGTGTAGGATAACTCGCTGTGGCCAACTCACCATAGCCAACTCAACTCGGGACAACTCGCTGAGGGACAAGAGTTACATTAATATCAAAGAAACCCTGGAATACAGTAGAATCATTAAAGAAAGGGTGCAAAAAAAGGGACAAAATGAAATATGAATAACAACAATTAAAATACTTTTTAAATTATTTTAAATAACTCAATTGTATTGTAAAATAGTCCTGGGGCCAGTTGGCCCATTCTGTTTTGCTTGGGCATTTTTACTGGACAAGTGAGACTTTGAATTAAGCAGTTTCATAGTCCTCTCTTTCCATGGTCGTATATGTGATTCATGGAAAAACTAATCCCAAGCTTCAAGTGCAATTATTTCTTATTCCACTAGAATGAATGGAGGGGGAGAAGAAGAAGAGAAGAAAGAAATAAGGCCTTTACCAGTATGGAAGTACAATTAAATTTTGCTTGAATGAATCAGATGTGGAAAAGTATGTAACTGACCAAGATGCATACAAAACACATATCTGAGAAATGCATATACAAAAATAAATATGATTCTGGTTAATCCCTTCATCTTTAATTTACAAACAGGTATAAAAATAGGACAGTGTTGTGGCCCGTCAGTGGCCTTTGCAGCTAGTAGCTGATTCAGACAGCGAGGAGGCTGGTGTGGTGCTGCGCCAGCAGCCTGTGCAGCTGGCACTTGAGTCAGACATTGAGGAGGCTGGAGAAGATGTGGTGCCAGAGGCGGGGATTCAGCCAGGGCCATCAGAACCTCCAGAAACTCCCTTAAGTGAAGAGGATGAAGAGGAGGAGCTTCTTCTCAATGCACGGGCGCGCAGAGCTGCCAAAAGGCAGGAGTGGCTCCTCAGGAGGAGGTGTCCTCGAGAGTAAGGCTTGGTACTAATTGGCCACTCCCTTAGCCTATTTAAGGAGGAACAACGACTGAAGCAATTTGCAGGAACAACTTCGTTCACATACTTTCTTGTTTTGTCTTGCTTATCTTATCAACTTCCTGAAAATTGCTTCTGGGCGTTCTGCCAACCATAGTAATCTTTCAGTTATTATTCTTTGAATTCTTGGTGGCTGTTAATGCAGTTAAGTAACAGCCGTTGTTGTAAAAGACTGGTTTATTTAGTAAACTAAGGTTTGAATGGACTTTGTATGTGCTGCGTTTTTTGGGATCCATAGCTGGGGCAGAACAGACTGCAATAAACATGATTCTGTAAAGGAAAAAATTCAGCAGTGTCATGGCCCTCTCTTTCTTTCTTTTTCTTTTTTAATTGAAAAAGTTTTACAATACAATTTTTAATATTCCCCCCAACCCCCCCCAACAACCACCCCAACAACCACCCCTCCCCTCCCCCTTCGCCCTCCCCCTTCCCCCCCCCCCGACTTCCACTATTAAACAATCATATATTACAATCAACAACCAACAACATTTTAGGTGAGATCTAGCTAACAATATAACAAATTTAAGCTTAAATAGTACAAAAAATATTCTAAATTTGTAAAATCTATTACCCCCCTAACCAAATATATAACCACTTAAATCATTTATAAAAACTCATAAAAAAATCTCTCATACTAAATATAACACTTATCTTTTTAAAAAAAAAACATAATAAAATAATTTTAAGCATCTTAAGTTTTAAATTACAATATAAAAGCAAATAAGATAACAAATCTATCCTTTTATAATAAAAAAATTAAGCTATTTTTTTTTAAAGTATAAAAGTATATCAAATTCAAACAATACATCATCATAAAAATATAAATTCAATTATATAGTCAATAAACATTATTATAACTCAAATGCTACTTGAAACTTCTTACTTTGATATTTATTCTGCATGTATACTACCCATTTCTTCCACTCCTTAGTAAAAGCTTCATGGGTCCTATCTTTCAGGTATGCAGAAATCTTAGCCATTTCTGCAAAATTAGACATCTTCAATATCCATTCCTCTATAGTAGGTAAACTATCATTCTTCCAATATTGTCCAATCAGTAATCTAGCTGCAGTAAGCATGTATAAGATTAATCTCATTTCAGTTGATGAACAGCCCTTAACTATTCCCAGTAAGAAAAACTGAGGAGAAAATTCAAACTTCTTCCTCAAAATATTCTGCATTACCCACCAAAGTTTAATCCAAAATGCTTTCAATTTTCTGCACGTCCGCCAAATATGAAAATATGTTGCATCCAAACAATCACACCTCCAACATTTAGGTTGAACATTTGGATACATACATGATAACTTTTTAGGATCTAAATGCCATCTGTAGAACATCTTATAAAAATTTTCCCTCAAGTTCTGTGCTTGTGTAAATTTAACATTCTGGACCCAAATCTTTTCCCATGTCTCCAACATTACTGGTTCTGCAAAGTTCTGTGCCCATTTTATCATACAGTCTTTAACTAATTCACCCTCTGAATCTCTTTCTAACAGTAAATTATACACTCGCTTAATGTGCATCGGCCCTTTACATTTTATCTGAGTCACCAAATCTTCTTCATGTAACATTAGTCCAATCTTCTGATCCTGGCCCTCTCTTTCAATGGTCGTACATGTGAGACATGGAAGAGCTAACCCCAAGCTTCAAGTGCAATTATTTCTTATTCCACTAAAATGAGTGGAAGTGGGAGAAGAATTAGAGAAGAAAAAAATAAGGCTGTAACAGCCAGGAAAAAATGAGTTTGGCTAGTCATATTCTTTCTTTACCTATCTGTTGGAATATCCCATCACCCAGAATATCTATTATTTACATATCACCGTGCTCCCAAGAGTTGCTCATCATTGTGAACTATAAAGCATTATATATTTACCATTGTTCAGGAGCATAAAATGTATCTTCCAATTATAAGCATATACAACCTTCCCTTAACAAATGGTCTCATTTTGTATACATAAGCAAGTTTTTAATGGAATTCTATGGCAAATGAAAATTGCTATACAGTTTTTCAAGCCCACTGGCACAGGTCCATTATTAAACTTTTAATAAAACGGTAAACGCTGAGCCATATATTACGACAGAAATTATTCTGCCTTTGTATTAAATGTGAGCCCATGAACCTTTTGCTGTGTTAGAAGGCAAACTCTTAAACAAACATATGTTGGTGCTCATTCCTATATTTAAACAAACATAAATATTTATTACTAAACACATTTTTAATAGTAAACTTGTATTGGTTATTTAAGTAAGAGCCTGTATGGATGCCTTTACCAGAATGAAATTATAAGCAAAGCTGGTTGAACGAATCAGATATGGAAAAATTTGACACAATTTTTTATACTAATTTACTCAGCTTGACTTCCTAAAGCTACATGTTAGCATGTTTCTGTCCTGTAATTCACATTTTTTCCAAGATCATTTTATATACATTTTAAATACAAATATATATATATATACAAGAATGCATGTAACTGACAAAGATGCATACAAAACACTCATTTGGGAAATGCGTATACAAAAAAATAAATATGATTCTGGTTGACCCCTTCACCTTTAATTTACAAACAGGTATAAAAATGGGATGGCAATATACATATGATTCTGGAAAGGGGGAAAAAAAATGGCGTAAAATTGACAGATTTTCCTGTCATTTCTAACAGAAGGGAATAGCTGCCTTGTTGAATCAAAGCCTATTACATTGCTCCATAAGGTAGAGCTTTGGATCAATAAAGTTTTGCAGTGTCTATTTAGCAGACATTCAAGAGATCTGAGAAACAGTATAAGGATAATTGAAAAAATCCATCTAGAAAGGTTTATGAAACAGCAGGATATAGCTAAGCAATTCCAGGGAATGCTGCATACAGGAAAACAATTCCTAAGTATGTTTCAAGGGCATTGATACAGTAACAATTAATGTAACATCAGCCATAATTAGTACCCTGGTCTAATTTAATGTCAAGTCACATGCCCTGTGATAGTTGGGAAATGGATTGGTTACTAGAGAGTCAGGTCATTTAAAAATCCATATTATTTTAAAAGCATCCTTGAAATTCACTTTTCCATGTAGAATAGAATAGAATAGAATAGAATAGAATAGAATAGAATAGAATAGAATAGAATAGAATAGAATAACAGAGTTGGAAGGGACCTTGGAGGTCTTCTAGTCCAACCCCCTGCTTAGGCAGGAAACCTTATACCAGTGATGGCTAACCTTTCCTGCACCGAAAGCTGAAATTGGAGCGTGCGCATGCACACATACTGGAGCGCCGGAACCTGGAAGAGAGCAGCTGACCACTGCGCATGCATGCCGGACCAGCTGGCCAGTGCGCATGCGTGTGACAGAACTTGGAAGAACAGTTGGCGATGGTGTGCGTGCCCCCAGAGAGGGCCCTGCGTGCCACCACTGGCACACATGCCATAGGTTCGCCATTACGGCCCTATACTATTTCAGACAAATGGTTATCCAATCTCTTCTTAAAACTTCCAGTGTTGGAACATTTACAACTTCTTGAGGCAAGTTATTCCACTGATTAATTGTTCTAATTGTCAGGAAATTGCTCCTTAGTTCTAGGTTTGCTTCTGTCCTTGATTAGTTTCCATCAGTGGTGGGATTCAGCCAGTTCGCACCACTTCAGGAGAACTGGGTGTTAACTTTCTGAGCAGTTTGGCAAACTGGTTGTTGGAAGAAATCATTAGGGCAGAGAACCGGTTGTTAAATTACTTGAATCCCACTACTGCTTTCCACCCATTGCTTCTTGTCCTGCCTCAGATGCTTTGGAGAATAGTTTGACTCCCTCTTCTTTGTGGCAGCCCCTGAGATATTGGAACACTGCTATCATGTCTCCCCCTAGTACTTCTATTCATTAAACTAGACATACCCAGTTCCTGCAACCGTTCTTCATATGTTTTAGCCTCCAGTCCCCTAATCATCTTTGTTGCTCTTCTCTGCACTCTTTCTAGAGTCTCAACATCTTTTTTACATCGTGGCGACCAAAACTGGATGCAGTATTCCATGTGTGGCCTTAGCAAGGCATTATAAAGTGGTTTTAACACTTCATGTGGATCTTGATTCTACCCCTCTTTTAATGCTGCCTAGAATTCTGTTGGCTTTTTTGGCAGCTGCAGCACACTGCTGGCTCATAACCACTAGGACTCCAAAATCCCTCTCACAGTTACTGCTATTGAGTGAGGTACCACGTATACTGTACCTGTGCATTTTGTTTTTCTTGCCTAAATCTTGCCTAATAAACTGCTATAGACATTCTGACAACCAAAACAGGTTCTTGCTCTCTTAAACCAGGGGTCTCCATGCTTGGCAACTTTAAGAGTTGGGGATTTCAACTCCCAGAATTCTTTAGCCAATCTGGGAATTGAAGTCCACATGACTTAAAGTTCTCAAGTTTGGAGATCCCTGACTTAAACCAAGCTAAGGGAAACTGCACAAAAGTTTGGGGTGGCCCTGCCCCAAGTATCCAAAAAATGTTTCCAATCATCGAAAGGGTCAGAATGAAAGCATCATTAAAGATGGCCTGGCCCAATTTTGAAGTAAAGGTACTTACGGCCACAATTGAGCCCAACATTTATGTTGATAAGTGAGACATTTGTTAATTTGAATTTGCTCCGTTTTACGACTTTTATTGCCACCGTTGTTAAGTGAATCATTGCAGTTTTTAAGTTAGTAACATGGTTGTTAAGCGAATCTGGCTTCCCCATTGACTTTGCTTGTCAGAAAGTCACAAAAGGCAATCACATGACCTCCCCAGGATACCGCTACTGTTGAATGTGAAACATGCCGACGTAGAGGCGCATTTCAATTGGCTGTTCTGTGACTGTGTCAAGGCGAGAGAATCCAGCCTCGCCATTGGCTAGCTGTCTGACAGCGAAGGATATAAAGAGCTATCAGACAGTAAAGTGCCAGGTCTTTCTGGAGTTGCCTCATTCTACGTGTTAGCTTGTTAGCTCGTTCAATAAAGCGTTGTCTTATTTAAACAACCGTCTCGCCTTAGTCAATTGCCAACCCACACTTAGTATGTAATAGCAACCATCATAAATAAGAGTCAGTTGACAAGTGTCTGAATTTTGATAACGTGGCCATGGGGATGCTGCAATGATCATAAGTAAGAAAAATGGTCGTAAGTCATTTCTTTTCAGTGTTGTTGTAACTCTGAATGGTCACTAAACAAACTGCTGTATGTTAAGGACTACCTGTACCACCTCTATCAAACCACTCCTTAGCCAAGGATGGATGTCTGGATAGAAGACCAAAGTACTGTATCAGGGGTGGGTTCTACTTACCTTTACTACCGGTTCACAACAGGGCCGCGCATACGCAGAAGTGTTCTGATAATGTCGGGGTTAGTGGGCGGAGCCTCCCACCAGTTTTACTACCGGTTCTATAGAACTGGTGCGAACCGGGAGCAACTCACCACTGTACTGTATACTGTTCATTGAAATAACAACTGTAATATCAAGAACAAGAACAGATATAGGAAAACAATAAACATTTTCATTTTACTGTTTTAGAAGCATCTGAGGAAAGTCAGCAACCAAATCAGTATAATTTAAGCATATTTCAGTTACTGCATCATTCTTGTAAACTTGTTTGTGTGTGTGGTCTAAAGCTTGACGTATTTTTAATGTTTATCTAAGCCATGTGATTTTACAGCTAACTAATATGACCTTGTGGTCGGGTCCTAGACTAGAACTGAGAAGGTCACACTGAACTATGGAAGTATGTTGGATGAATTTTGTTCTGTCACGGGGAGTATTATATAATTCAAGATATATCCTGCCTGGAGTTCTCAGAAGAAAGTCAGGATATAACCTAACAAAAAAATAAAATAAAATAAAATAAAATAAAATAAAATAAAATAAAATAAAATAAAATAATAAAATAAAATAAAATAAAATAAAATAAAATAAAGGAATTTAAAGGAATTCATTTAAATGAATCTAAAAAAGCCATATGAAAACATCTAATGATATATGAAATCAAATACAACTATTTGATTTCAAGCAATATCATATTGCAGCTTAACATTACTCAGGCAAAAGTCTGAAATTTGAATGCAATTATATTAAAATAAATAGGGCTTACAGTGGAAAAACTGCCATCCATCTGGCCTTGTAACCTACTCCTACAACTCACTTCCAAAAGGGTTTTCTGTATTGTTGTTATAGAGAAAGACACAAACTAGATAAGCACGTAAAAACGTATCTAGCAAAATAATCAGCAAAAGTAATTTATTCCTTGTCAGAGATGTAATGTGATATGTTATTTAGTTGGGTTTATCTTTTTTGTATTCCTATTGTGGTTTTATTGTTTTCTTTTATGTTTTTTACAGAGTGTAAGCTGCCATGGGAGATTTGATTTTTTGCAGTATTTAAATGAATTAAAATAAAACCAATGCATTAATATTAATGTGTCATCCTAATAGCTTCTATTTTTGTGCACCTGGGTCTTTTATCTTCTCTTGTACCTGGTACCTAGGGCTAGATCTCCCTGCCCGGCTCCCTGAAGGTAAGAGTTCCTTGTCACTCAAGAAGACTGATAGCTCATTACTCTTGCTTATCCCAGTGGCAATGGTAATTGATGAACAAGGCAAAGTAGGAAATATTGTCCTCCATCAATCCAGATCTGGGATTGGAGTATTCAAGGCACCACAGTGCTGAATTCTGTCATACAGAATTCCCAGTAGCCCTGTTTCCCATCCCTTAGCAATGCAAACACAGCAACAACAAAAACAAAACAATAATTTGCTGCCATTTATGGCACTCAGAATTGCGTTTCCAGGTCTGGCTGCTCATTTTGTCTAATAGTCAGGCCAGGCTAAGCCTGCTAATAAAAATGATACTGGTCTTGGCCCACTTTCTACTCCTAAACTGTTGTCCTTTAGGTAAGGGCCTTATTTTTCCTAAAATAAGACCTATCCTGAAAATAAGCCCTAGCATGGTTTTTTTTACATGTGTGCCTAATATACTCCCAAAATAAGCCATACTTAAGAGCCTGCACAGTTGGCTGGCCGCTCATTCCATCTGGTTGCTCACGGTGCTGAGGCAATGAGGCGAGGTAGGGTGGTGGTGGTGAAGCTGCCCCACATGCTCCGCACTGGCTTAGCTCAGGGCTCCTGCAGCCAGGCCATCCATACCCCAACACCTGTCTTGCGGCGGCAACACCAACAGCCATTTGCAGCAGGAGCCCACCTGGCCACCAGCCCACTTCCTCTGCTTGCTTGCGGCCACAACAAAGCAAGAACGGAGCAGTGTGCTGGTGCGGCAGCCACGAGGCGAGGCAGGTATCAGGGCATGGATGGCCTGGCTGCAGGGGCCCTGAGGTAAGCCGGTGTGAGGTGTGTGGGACAGCTCCACTCCCCTCCACTTTGTGACAGCAGCACTGGTGTGCCACCCTGCCCCACCTCCTGTCCCGCCATGAGCAAGAAGAAGAAGTGGGCCTCCCATACACGGGGAAAAAATAAGACCCCCAAAAATAAACCCTAGTGCTTATTTTGGGGCCCAAAAGAAAATAAGACCCAGTTTTATTTTCAGGCAAACATGTGTAGTAAATGAAAACCTAGTGCAAGTAATACCACATGCATGTGTATGTGGAATACCTCTTGTGCCTCTTTCCCTTGGCAACCACCATCTGGATGGGTTTTTCTATTGACATGCGGTCCCAGTGAAAATCAAATAAGTTGATTTCAGTGTCTCCCATAGGATATTTCATTTCTGCTTTGTTCAATTGTTATGGCCTACCAATAGCTGTAGGAAAGAAGAAAATTCTAGCTATGCTGAAATCAGTGTCAAACCTTTTGCTTCTATCAACGAGGCAAGGATTTGAGTACCGTGTGTGCAATTAACTGCTTTTCAGGAGACATTCACAGACAGAACTGGCTGGGTTTGGCTGAATACCGAGAGCAAGGTAATTCTACCCATAATCCTATTACGGGAAAACAGATTTGCAAATAACATTCTACCTTAGTTATGAGCAAAAAAAAAAAAAAAAAAAAAAGAACTTGTATCCACGTCCAGCCATAATCACTCCTGTAAATGCGTTTAGATGCATTACAAACAGCCATCACCTCTTTACTGGCAGTGCCCCATGTTTTTTAATATGTTATTTGAAGTCCTAATGAGCCTGTAGCTGGGGTGCATCAGCTTTTGTTTCATTGCTTCTCAAGGAAGGATATATTCTTAGCCTCTCTAGAGAGCTGAGTTGTAAGTGCTGTTAAAAGACATTGCTGAGCAGCAGTTACATCAGGAAAACCAAATAGGATGTGTCTGAAATTGAAGAAATATTTGCCAATTTTGGCTTTCCGAAGATTTGCATAAAAATAGCAAGACTTGCATAGGTCAAAAAAGCCCCCACAAAACATACACATACACATACACACAAACACAAACACAAATTAACATTATAAATCCTTTCCTGCTTACCCAACCTGAGTGTGCAGGAAAGAGGTTTGAGTTTCCTGAAAGAAATAAAGCACAAAGCTAAATAATTAAAATCTAGCATTATGAGAAGTACAATTTCTAATCATCTGCAAAATATTTGGTAGATTACTGAAAGATGGTGTTTTTTTTAGAAGCATTCTCCTAACAGAAATGATAATATTCTTTGTAGCATTTAGAAAACAAGCACTACTTCTGGGAAGAAAAACTCATACAGAGCACATCTGCTTTCTTGAAATGTAATATTGTTATTGTAAGGTTTGGTATAACTCACTTCCTGTCCTTATACTGACACAACAGGATATTTAAATTACAAGGACAACAGAGGAATGAGACAAAAGATCCATCATACGCTCTTGATAACACATATACAGTGTCTGGTTAAACCCTCTCTTTTATGAAGAAAGTCACTTTAGGAAATAATTAGTACCACAAGGTCACCACACCATTAAACCAATCCTTGTGATTAAATTCAGATTTATTGTTTATTAACTGTTTTATTATACTGTTGAGAAAACAAAACTTTTGTTATAAGTACCAGCTCTAGTCATGTCATACGGTTAAGCCCATATAACTTCTTCCATTGTTGACTTAGTCTTTAGTTTAATGTCCTGGCTGGAGAACTCAAAACCCCACTTTTTCTTATAGTTCATAGAAGCTAAGGAAAGGAAAGGAAAGAAGGAAAGGAAAGGAAAGGAAAGGAAAGGAAAGGAAAGGAAAGGAAAGGAAAGGAGAAAGGAAATGAAAAGAATGGAAAGGAAGGAAGAAAAGGAAAAAGGGAAGGGAAGGGAAGGGAAGGGAAGGAGAAAAGGAGAAAGAAAAGGAAAAGAATGGAAAGGAAAGGAAAGGAAAGGAAAGGAAAGGAAAGGAAAGGAAAGGAAAGGAAAGGAAAGGAAAGGAAAGGAAAGGAAAGGAAAGGAAAGGAAAGGAAAGGAAGCCATCAATTTCTATGAATGATTTAGGTACCCAAATAACATTGGATATTTTTCCACTTTAAAAGTAATCATAAAAAATCCTGGGGACACTGCAACAGTCATAAATATTAGTCAGTTGCCAGATTTGGATCTTGTGACCTCAGGGAGGCTACAACAGCTGTAAGTGTGAAAAACGGCTATAAGTCACTTTTTTCAGTGCCGTTGTAACTTTGAACGGTCATTAAATGAACTGTTGTAAGTCGAGGACTACCTGTATTAGAGTGCACAGATTCTGCACATTTCTAGATGTGAATGTGAAACAGGACTGGAAAAAGAAATTGCTAGTTAGTTTTAAAGATTGCATCGGATAAAGACATTAAAGGATGTTTCTAGGAAAATATTAGAATGTGCAGAAATGAACAGATTAACACTGGCAATTAAGGAGAAAGAACAAACTGAATATTATAGGATATGGGAATTATTTTATCAATGGTTAGAGAATAAAAATAGAAGTTGGAAATTAAAGAAGGAGATTAAAGAAGAGTAGAAAATATGTTAAGATAGAGATGTAAACAATATAATTGTTAGTATTGTGATTATTAAGATTATTATGCTTAATATTATTATTATATTCTTATTAGAAGATACGTTAAGAGGGAAAAATGAATAAGTTTACTATGCTCAGTTGTTCAATATACTATAACTGTCAGATCAGAGAATTAATATCAATGTAGTGAATGATGTAAATTCTGATGGCTATTGCACAGAGGTATTTGTATCCAGATGACATACTATTTAAGAGAAAATAGAATGTTTATATTTTGTTTAAAAAATTTTTTTTTAAAAAAAGGATGTTTCTACTGTCTGTTCTTAAATACTAAAAATAAGGGTGTGGGAATAATCTGGAAACAGTCTGAAATCTATTGGTAAATTAATTTGTAAAGGGTAAATAGATTAACTAGTGAGAATTTTGTCTGTTAATCAATTTCTCAGAGTTGTGTCTGGGTAAATTTTAGAAGGAAACTTTGCTTTTATACAAAACCTGTGTTTGTTATAGCAGGTTCCACGTAGAAAATAGATTCCTATGAAACAGAAAGAAGGAAGTGTCTCTTTTAAGATAGTGCTTATTAGTGTTTATTGTACTGATAGTGCTTCAGTACAATTGTTAAGATCTGTACTAAAAATGTGTGTTTCTGTTTGTTTCAGTGTCATCTGGGTGAAATGAAAGATTTGCTAGGACTTCTGGAAGGAATATATGACAAAACAATAAACAGGAGAAACTCCACATTATTGGCATGGATAAAACTGAGTAAGTATTGGGAAAACATTCAGGTCTTTGTGACAAACCATGAATCAGGAAGTGGAGGGATAAAACTGATATGCAGCAGTATAGGCAGTTCTTGACTTACAACCATTTCTTTAGTGACCATTTGAAGTTAGGGTTATGACCACTGTAGCATTCCTGTGGTCACAGGATCAAAATTCAGATGCTTGGCAAATGATTCATATTTCTGACCATTGCAGTGTCCCGGGGTCATGTGATCAGCATTTGTGACTTTCTGACAAGCAAAGTCGATGGGGAAGCCAGATTCAATCAACAACCGGGTTACTAACTTATCAACGGCCATGATTCACTTAACAACTGAGGCAAGAAAGGTCGTAAAATGGGGCAAAACTCACTGAACAAATGTCTCATTTAAGAACAGACGTTTTGAGCTCAGTTGTGTGTAAGTCAAGGAGTACCTGTATGCATCAATTTGTGATGAGTATCCAAGTTGGCGTTGTTATTTTTTTAACCAGGGAGCGGTAAAAAGAAAGGCACAAAAACATAGGCATGGAAAGAACAAAAAACCCCACACCAATGCCATGCCAAGGGAAGAATGACATCACACATTATGTAGCTCTGCACCAATGATAGCATCACATTCACCCAAGTGGTTACACTGATCCTGCTTCCCATGATAACAAAAACATCTCACAGTTTGATTTCTCATCAGAAAACAAAATAATAGAAAGAGTCCAAGGGTCTCAGATCACTTATCCATGTCCAGAAAAAGAGTCACACTGAAGACAAAGGCCTGGAAATATATGAATATAATATTATATATATGTTTTCTGAGGTTTTCGTGGGTGTTTGTATGTAGGTCTTTGGTTATTCGGGTTTTCTCCCGCGTTAAATTGGAAGTGTCTTGGCGACGTTTCGACGAAGTCTCATTCGTCATCTTCAGGCTGGTGTTCTCGGCTTCGTGCTTCCAGGAGCATTTGCACGAAGCCGAGAACACCAGCCTGAAGATGACGAATGAGAGTTCGTCGAAACGTCGCCAAGACACTTCCAATTTTACGCTGGAGAAGACCCGAATAACCAAAGACACACACACACACACACACACACAGAGTACATACATACATACCTGTGCGCGCACACACCCACCCACCCACACATATATATCGAGATGGGTTTCAGCAGCTTCTGATCAGTTCTAGAGAACCGGTAGCAGAAATTTTGAGTAGTTCGGAGAACCGGTAAATACCACCTCTGACTGGCCCCACCCCCATCTAGTCTCTGCCTTCCGAGTCCCAGCTGATCTGGAGGAAATGGGGATTTTGCAGTAACCTTCCTCTGGAGTGGGGAGGGAATGGAGATTTTACAGTATCCTTCCCCTGCCACGCCCACCAAGGCACACCCATAGAACTGGTAGTAAAAATGTTTGAAACCCACCACTGGTACACACACACACACACACACACACACACACACACACATTTAATACCACAAGAGAAGTAAAGTTTAGAAGCCTTGAGTGGTTGACATTTCCAGGAAACAAATGTAAAAAAGAAAATTATACACAAAAGGTCTACATTTTGGTTGCAGAAAAGAAATACATTGTAATACAGCTGTCTAACTGAACTACTTTTGTGCAGACCATTGTTATAATAAGGCTTGGGATAGGAAGTTGCAAATTGTGCCTTTCCTGACTTTGCATACACCTACAATCATTTCATTTTTCCTATAACAACCAGAACATGATAGCATAAGTTTGAGAATGGGTGGTATTGTACAATATACAAAGGCACTTCTTCTGACATCTTACTTTGCAGCAAAACCTGGACAGGAGGATGAAAATAAGACTGTAGTTTACTTAACCTGGATTCCAAGCCAAACAATATTTTATAGCAGTTTTATTTGTTGATGGCTTGTACCCTGCACTAAAATATAAATAGCGAAAGCATTTGCTATCTCTGCTTAAACTTCTTATCTTGCCACCTACATCTCAGTACAATAGTCCATTTTAGTTTACCCTCCGAATCATTTTTGTGGCTTCTAATATATCTATATTACGCATTACACTGTTTTTAGGTTCATTACAAGATAGTGACTGAGTTTGAATTTCTAGAAAGTTTTGAATTTATGCATAGGTTTTCTCTGAAAAAAAACAACAACTTTTGAGCTTAATAATTACAGTAATATAACATACCTTTTCTACACAGATTTTAAAGGCACACTGTGAGGAAAGCAAAGGAGGTTTTTTTTTTTTTTAAAAAAAAGAAAGTTGAAGAACATGTTCTACTCCTGCGTGTATGGCACATTACTAAAATATCTTCAGATTCTCACCACAAGTTTCTTAAAGCTCTGCAGTCTCTAAGTAAGGCCTTTGTTGATATGAGTACTTCACTTGTTACAGTATGCCCAAAGTTTATTAGTTTTGGAATTTAACAGAGGAAAAAATAGCAGACTGTTCCCAAATTTTGCAGTTGATGCAACCTATAATAGCTCACTTTGGGTTTTTTTTAAAGGCTAAATTAACATTGCGATTAAAGGTAAAGGGAATGCCATGACTTAACATTTACAATAAAGGAATATTTTTACCCTAATATTTGCTAATCTCCTATGCTAATTCACGATTTGTTCAGGGTTGTTTTAGATGGCTTACAGATTCTGAAGTTTTTAAATAAAAGGCAGATGATGTCTCCATGTTTTAATGTATTTCAGAAGTTTAGATTTTTTTGACATGGAAAAAGTGACCTGAAAAACAGGCAGCGTATCTATACCTAAAAAAATTGGGGGGGGGGGCAGACAGGGAGGGAATTGGAATGATTTTAGAAGACTTTCTGTTACTGATATACTATTTGACTACATATCTATGGGCTGCGATTCCTGGAGATTTATAACGGAAATGAATTCAACATACTTTAAATTTAATCCAAGTAATTTCAGATCAATAAAAAACACATGCCGTGGAAAATATCGCTTACGGAATCTATTTTGCTCAACACTGACACTGCTTGCTGAAACAGGCACTGAAGCTGTACTTATCCAAATAGACACAGGATCAGCATAAATGGCCAGAAATGACTAAAATACAGAGCTAGCAAGCAAATAAATAAGTCAACAGGGCAACCAACCTTTGACCATCTTTGGAGTATTGATCATAATCATGTTGATAATAATGAAACATGTTAGGCGACATTACATTAATGTAACACTTTTGTTAGAATTTTGAAAGTACTTTTGTTAGTTATGATGCTCCCAGAAACACATCTGCAGTTTACTCTGCAGTGCATAAATTGAATAAGATGATGCACCATACTTAAGAGTCATGCTGAAGGTAATTTCTTTCCCATCCTATATCAGAAAGCAGCTGGTGGAAGCTTGGGTAATATGAGAAACAGGGATTACCTCTGTTTTTTATTGAAGCTTAGTTCTAAAAGTTCATGAGGGAACAATTTTACATCAGTGGATGTGAATATTTCTGTTTCCTCAGAATCTGTCAGATTCATCCACATATTCTCATGGCCAATGGTAGAGCAAATACTCCATGATCAAAGCAAACGGATTTGTAATAAATGGCCAGCAGACATTTCAGGGTAAGATCGTTACCAGAAACCTGGAGACCACTCATCATTTGAGGAAGAGGAACCATAAATGATTCTAAGCCACTAACATAAATCAAAACTTGGATGTATTCCCCGGGCCCCAATTTCTGAAGCCCAGAGCACCCTGAGATCATGCTGCCGTGTTCAACGCTGCAATTTTTCATGCAATTTGCTAAATGGAGGTAGAAACAAGAGCATTAAAGTCTCCTGAGGCCAAAGACATGTATTTCTCCTTTAAAATCAACCAGTCCCCACAAAAAAAGACCCTCTCGAATGCAACATCCATTTGTCCTCAATATGTCCTCCTGCAATTTTCTGAGACCACAATATTAAAAAAAGAAAGAAAGAAAGAAAACGGGTCCTACACAGAAAAATATTGCATGCTCCCTACAAATGGTAGCTTACATACAACAGACTAAACGAAACTCAAACACTACTTTATGGCTTTGTTTGAACTCATGCTATTTAGATGTAGAGCAAATTCACACATCTCACTTAGGTTTAGGATGATCTAGACAACAAATCCTATTTGGACATTGGACCTGCCTACCAGTAAATAATCCATGGTTCATTTAACTTAGCATGACTTAGCATCACTATGTTGGATGGTAATTTTGTCTGCCGTGAAGTTTTATCTCCACTCTCCCTCCTTCAGTGTGCTTAAGGATTTTTTTCTCTCTCTCAAGCTTTTTAAAAAGGGGGTGTGAAGTTAAAATGCATCTCAGTTCAAGCTAGGCACAATGAAGCAAAATTAATGATATAACCAGCAAATTTGCCATTTAATATCGAAGTGAATGACCTTGATGTACACACTCCACCAGCCTCTACCCCCCCCCCCTCCAAATGTGTTCAAAATAAGACAACAGTGTATGTCCATATTGCAGTGGTGCAAACTTGCTGTGAAAATGCACAGTGTGCAATTTGGCACGTAAGACCAATATTTCGTAATTAATTGGAGACACTGCAAAGGCACTGCTATATTACTTTGACTTGTCATTTTTGGCGGGAGGAACTTAGCAAGTGGTGCATTTCTAAACCAACTGCAGACTGCCAAGCAGAGAGCATATTCGAGTTCAATAGTTAGAAGTCAGCAGGAAAAGAAAACAAGCAGAGCGCCTTAATGTGCTGTGAGAAAGATAATGTTTCAATATCCTTACTAAATTTCTGTTTCAAAAGGAAAGGGAAAGGGAAAGGAAACATGGCTTTGAGGCTTCTCCTTTCCCAGCCTTAAAATCATGATGGAAGCTATGTGAAATTCTGTCTGAATGGATTGGCTGGTCTTTAATGGTAATTGAATTGGGAAATGAATTATTTGAATTATTTGGAAACCAGCTGCACTTGAAATTCTCTCAGTTAAGGCTAAATTTGAAGCAAGATATTTGTGACTTGGTATAAATTCCTGATATGGAGAAGAAAACCGTACTGGTAGTGCTCACATTACAACCACAATTGAGCACTGAATTTCTGTTGTTAGGCAAGACTGTTATTATGTGAGGTTTTGCCCCATTTTACAACCTTTCTTGCCACATTTATTAAGTGAATCATTGCAGTTGTTAAGTTAGAAACACGGTTGTTAAGTCAATCTGGCTTTTCCATTGACTTTGTTTGTCAGAAGGTAGAAAAAGGTGATTACATGATCCCAGAACACTGCAACCATCATAAATAGGAGCCAGTTGCCAAGCATCTGAATTTTCATCACGTGACCATGGGGATGCTGGCTGTGTGAAAAACGATCATAAATAACCTTTTTAATGGTGTTGTAACCTTGAATGGTCACTAAATGAAAGGTTGTAAGTTGAGGACTACTTGTGATTTCTAGAGATTATTATTAAGTTGTATTCATTCTAATGCATTGAACTTTCCTAATATTTGACTATAATAAACTGTCTAAACAAATGTTAAAAATGGAATATTCCTAAATATTTTTTACTTATGCTGATATTCCTATTTTCCACCATTAATAAATGAAGAAGGAAAGAGTTGGGTATGACTAGAACAATGGCTAGAACTTTAGATTGCAAGACAGAAAAATGAATTCTGGTTTATGCTTGCCTGGGTAGTGTAGGGCAAATCACTAAATTCACCTTAAGGTGAGCGTAAACAGAATTTCTGAGCCTTTTGAAAGCATTGTGTAATGAGCAACACAGCAATTAAAATCAATAGACATATGCGTTTAACTTACTCAATATTACAGAATTATAATATGCTGCATAATATTATAGAAAGTGCTGAAGGAAGTTTATAGTTCAGTATAAAATATTAACATATTTCAAAAATAATAAACATAGTATATAGTTAAAAATAAAGTTACTAGAAAGGCAAATGACAGCCATCCTTCCTTTTTATTAATGTATGTGCTGCAGTCTGTTCATAGCAATCATCAGTTTGGTAGTCCAAATACTTAGTCAAAAAAAGTAGTTTACATCATATAATTTGAGTTCATAGTTCCTCAGTAATTTTTCATCAACTTTACACTATTGGTAATCTGCAAAGCAGTTAGAAAAATAAACCATCACTACAACAATGATATCTGTTATTTTCTCTTGATTATTTCTGTTTCCAGGAGAAAAAAAATACCACTTCAGATGATAATTCCATGACCAAATTGTTCTGTCCTTACTTAAGGGGCTACTATATTTTAAAATCCAACTCTGTTAATCTGATTATCAGGCAACTAATATGTAAGTATGACATCTCACATGTGTAAAGGAATCTTATAAGGTAGCTTAGAACAAATCTCTATATTTTCATTCAGAAGTATGGTCTATTGATTGCAGTTTGCTTTCAGGTAAGCAAATATAGAATTGTAGCTGGTTTTCTTCTGAACTCCTAAAATCTATTGTGCAGCCATGAACAATAGTTGCATAAAAGTCTGGAAACAAGGCTGAAAACTTATTTTATCCTTACTCACTGGGAGGAAAAAGCATTCTTTTCCATTTGCTGAATTTATGCGTGACAAGCTTGACCCAAAGCTGGTAACGGCAAAGAGTATCAGTATGTAAAACTACACAGGAAATGAAGGAATTGCTCTTGTGCCTGCTCTAAGTAGCTGTGGCACCTCATGATGACAAAGAAACATTCAATTTTTATTTTTTTTGGGTAATATATAGACCATTCTGTCAGAGATTTCTTTGTAACTGAATAAAATGCATCATGTTGACAGCAAATGAACCATATTTTCTTAAAGATAATTTAGACAAGTTTAGCTTCCAACTAAGTAGGATTTTTTTTTCCAAAACAAGGGGTGAATGAATCTTCAGGAGGATCATAATGGAATTAATACTTTCTATCTGTAAATTGCAGATGTTAGCAAGAAATCCGTGAGACTCGCTTTTATAATATATAGTTTCAGCGAAGAATTAGACCAGCATGTATTAAATATCTGCCATTTGTTCTGCACCTTGCACAAAATTGAAAGAGAGGAAATGGAAACTATTGCAATGGTTTGTTTTTAAAAGATGTTTTGGATCATCTTCATAGGAGATTTTATAAGAATTGCCACTTGGAAAAATGCAGGAGTGCATGAACAGGCTTGCTCTAATAGTAATACTGCAGCTCTCTACATAGTAAATCCAATAAATTGAGTTGGACATAGTTTGAAATAAATACGTTGGTAATACAATTTCATAGTATTTAAATCTAAATTATAATTCTTAGTAATTCATAAAACAGAGTTGACAGCAATAAACAAAGGTAGTTCCTGTACAGGAAAAGTAAAACAAAAATGTGTTCTTTATATGTTTCATGGAATTAATATGAAACCATTTTTGAAATGTCAAATTACTTTCCTTCCTCTGAAGTTGTTATATATTGTTTTTCATGCTTGCCCACAATGTCTATTTTAACTTTCACCAATAATTCTGAAAAATAAGTTATGCACGTCAAGTCACTGCCTTGATTTTAATCAAAATACCACTTTTATGCTTAAAAAAATATTCAAAATATTGAACAAAGAATTTATTCCATTTAAGGAAAAGTAAATATTTTAGATTGTGGATTAAGCTGAATCACAAGATATGAGCAGTAAAATATATATTGAGATATTAATATAACAGACATTTCCATACTTAGTATTAAAATTAAACAAAATAATTTCAAATTAGAGTTTTGCAATATGATCTGGAACATACAGCATTTTCAGAGAGGATTGATCAAAAGAGATGCTAACATGATTTACTTTTTGAATTAACTTTTTGACTGATGTTATAATTTCATTTTCTGAAGCAAGAAAAAGGACAATTCATCAGAATAAAAACAAAGGCTGAAATTTTATAAAATGATCACTGTGCCTTTTTGCTTCACAGCATGAGATTTGATCTTTGTGCAGAAATAAGCAGATGTCAGTGGGGTTATTCTCAATAATGCCCTTATTTTTTTCTTTGTGAAGAAAAATTAAAAGGTTGGTATTCCAGCTGTACGCTGCAGTCTGTTGTATGCTTACTTACAGTTTGTTCATTAGGCAATATTACCTTTTATATGTGCATATATATTAACGAAATATATCAAAATATTTCAGCTTTTGAAGACCATACAATGAGATCAATAGAGTTACCTCTGAATTGGCATGTATTCTTTTCTAAGGAACGTGCCTGTTGCAAACAGGTTGTCTAACCTCATGGGTACATGAGTGTGCTTTAGTGATACCCTATCTAATTTTTTTTCCCTCAAGGACCTAAAGTGAACCTCCAAATGAAAGTCAGTCATGATAATCACACAGGATAGAGAAACTTGAATATCCTATATGCTTTTGATTCAACTTGTCAATTTTCCCCATATGGAACTTATTAGCCTCCTATCACAGTGTTAAGTCCTACGCAGAAAAGTTGGAACACAAAGGATGCTTTGGAAGTCCAAGCCACAAAATGCCATGTTGTTGAACATGCCAAAACAGCTGAAACATCTGGGGAAGGTACAATTCAGCAAGTGGCAACATATGTTAAATCTTGACTTTGTTTTATGCAAAAGTTTTGTTTATTCGAGTCAGAAGCATCACAATTAAAATAAGGCATACTATATGACATAAAATGTAAAATATAAAATACAAGATTAAAATACATATAATTTAAACAAACCTTGCCCAGAAGCTAGCAACACTGTGTTCTGTTGCATTGCCATTAGGTCTTCAAGTGTGCACTAACCAGGACACAAAGAACAGGTGTACATATGTGTTGTTTGCATGTCACCACAATCACAACATTTCAGTCCAGAAGCATAGTGAGGTACTCATTCCCACGTCACAACGCAAAACTGAAAATGAAATATGAAACCTTTGAGGGATAGTGTGTATGTGTGTGTGTGTGTGTGTGTGAGGGGGAATTGCGTGTGTGTCTTTGAGTCAGCTAGCCATTGCCTTCTTTATGTGAGAGTGACTACTGGAAAGTAACCCAGCTAGATTTGTGCCCAAGGCAGGACTAGAAATCACACTTTTTGCCATTTTTAACGTGGTGCCTCTAATCACCACAACAAACTGGCTCTTTGGATATAAATAGAGGATCTTTTGAAAAGTGTGACACAAGATCCTGCCCAAAGTCGCTCCTCCTCCCTGGATACATAATACCGTATTTTCCTGAAAATAAGACAGGGTCTTATTTTCTTTTGACACCCACCCCCCAAATAAGGGCTTGGCCTTATTATCGGGGGGTCTTATTATTTTGGGGGTATAGAAATGGCGAGCGTGGGACTGGATGTCCCATTGCTGTTGTCGCCTCCCCTCCCTGTTCTTCGTGCCGGCCGAGCGGCCCAATACATCCCACTCCACCCCAATGGCAACAATTACTTCCCTTCCCCGCCATCTCTTTATTGAGAGCAGTAGCACGAGACGTGGCTCCCCTTGCTATGTCTTCTCCTCCCGCTTTGCCAGGCATGGCAGGGCCCCTGCCCCTTGCTTAGCCACTGGCCTCCTTTAGAGATGCAATTTGGGGGTGGCAGGTGGGGCGGACGAGAAGCGGGACGCAGGTCTTACCTTTCAAGTTCAGTTGCTTTCCTCACCATTGGGTCCAGGGAAACATGCTGTAAAAGAAAATCTTCTTGCAAGTTCAATCAAACTTCTCAAACTCACAAGAAGGTTTTCTTTTACAGCGTATTTCCCTGGACCCAATGGTGAGGAAAGTGATGGAGCTTGAAAGGTAAGACCTGAGTCCTGCTTCTTGCCTGGTCCACCTGCCACCCCCAAATTGCATCCCTAAACGGGGTGGGTGGCCATGCCCAGCAAAGGAGGTGGGAGGAGAAGAGATGGCAAGGGGAGCTCCACGCGTCTTGCTTCTCCCCCGCCCCACCTGTCACCCCTCTCGATAAAGAGATGGCGGGGAAAGGCTGCTGTTGCCATTGGGGTGGGGTGGGATGTGTTGGGCTGCTTGGCCAGCATGAAGAACAGGGAGGGGAGGGCATGTTCCCCCTTCCCCCCTCCAGCCTCACCTCAACTCATTTTGGTTGCGCAGCAAGCAACCAGAGGAAATGGTGGGACTGGCTGTGCATGTGTGTAAGTAGTTGGTGGGGAGCTTATTTTGTGGGGGTGGCTTATATTATCACATGCGCTGAAAACACCAATTGGGCTTATTATCTGGACATGTCTTATTTTCAGGGAAACACGGTATGTAGAAATGACATTATAAGGTCCAAACTGATTCTGAGTGCATAGCTACAAAGGTTCCCACTCAGACATTTGGGCTGAATGCAACAATTGTCAATGATCTTTAACATGCTTGTTATTCAGATTAGAACGCATGATGTATCCCACACAGCATCTCTCTCTCTCCACCCCCCTCCATGTATTCTGAACTGCAAACTTTCTTAAACTACAAACTGGCACTTCTCTCCTTTCTTATCCCCAAATGCACCTAAATACTGACAAGTTTCAGTTATTACAGACCAGTAGTTTGCAACACAGCCTATTGCATAATGGGGGAATATTTGGAGAATGGTCTCAACACTATCATCTTAGAAGCACTATCAAACTTCTCTCACACACAAAATACCACAATGCCAGGTAAGCATTTAAACTGCAACAGAGCTGTCCTTGAATTAATTGGCAAAAAAGCAAAAAAGTACAGTGAAGAAATGCGGACATTGTGTTCCTTTTAACTGCTTAGTAATAATAAACATGGTTGGATAAGGACTTCTGGAAAGATCTTTGGAAGGAAGATAGAGTCAGCCTTCGTTCAAAGTTCTGTGCTGCCAGTTACGCCAGTCAGTGATCTTACTGGATGAAGACAAAAAGGAATACTATTTTTTTTAGAAGCCCATAACTGAGTAATACTTTATGTTCATTAAATGAGATGATAGAAAAAGCAGGGTATGGATTTTTAAGTTCATTTAAGGTTTATATTGAAGTCATTTGGAGTGTTTATTTGAAAAGTATGTTCAGGCAGTCCTCGATTTATGACCACAATTGAGCCCAGAATTTATGTTGCTAAGTGAAAAATTTGTTAAGTGAGTTTTCTCCCATTTTTCGATTTTTCCTGCCACATTTGTTAAATGAATCCGTGCAGTTGTTAAATTAGTAATACGGTTGTTAGGTGAATCTGGCTTCCCCTTTGACTTGGCTTGTCAAAAGGTTGCAAAAGATGATCACATGACCCCAAGACAATGCAACCATCATAAATATGAACCAGTTGTTACGCATCCAAATGTAAACCATGTGACCATGGGGATGCTGCAGCAATCATAAATGTGAAAAATGGTCATAAGTCACTTTTTTCAGTGCTGTTCTAACTTCGGTCACTAAATAAACTGTTGTAAGTAGAGGAATATATATAGATATATAAAGTGTTTTTCTAGCCAGGCACCTGGTCTACTCCAACATGTGGGGTACATTTTCTTATATGTCCACAGTTTTTATATGTTTTTCTTTAAGCCAGGTTTTTCCTACGTAACCAAGATGTTTCTGCAAACCCTGGTTGAGTGAAATCACATTCACTACTTTCTGGGGTTTTTTTCCTTCTTTTCATTCTGGCAGCCAGCAGATTTTGTGCTTGCCCATTTGGAGACTTGGAGACTTATGTAGCTATTTCTGGCTCATTAGCCATCATCAGTAAGCCACACCTATATCTCATGTATCCTCCCTGTAAAGGTACAATATCTATTTTTTTACTTTTCGTAGGTTTTATGTGTGTTTTTCTTTTCTTCTTGGTTACGTAGGAAAAACCTGGCTTAAAGAAAAATGTGTGTGTGTGTGTGTGTGTGTACATATATATGCATGCGTGTGTGTGTATGTATATTTGTGTGTGTTTTGTTCAGATATGTGCCACCTTTTTATCTTATTTGGTGTTTATTTTTTTCCACAGAATATGGTATATACCTCTAGGAGGCCCCTGGAATATTCTCTACACATTCTCTACAGAAGTAACACTTTGCTTGAGGAACTTTGCCACTTCAAAGCACCACAGAAAACTGTCATATGATACAACTGTGGACATATAAACATGCTTCAGACAACGCAATATTATAAAACCACACTGGTTATTTAACTCTGGAATATGAATAGGAAGACTGTATGAATAATATATATTTTAGTATGTGTGCCCATATATCTGAACACATTTATATCTAATTGTAGATAACACATGCATACACAGGCACACAAGGACATATAAGATTGCCACTTAAAATAGTTTAATACTTTCTATCTGTGTGCACACATGCTGAAAATCTAATTCATATGAAGTGAAATAAAGACAATGGTTGTAGAATTAATTTTTCTGCATTACTTTCCCTGCATAGAACTTAATAAATCAAATGTCCTTTAATATAAACATGTTCAAGTACTGTAGAAATAAGAATAACAAGCATCATTTAATAAAATAGGATTAAACCAATCCTACTTTATGTAATCACATTTTTGTTTAAAAGTTGAAATACTGGAGTAACTATATAGGTGATAAACATATTATCTCGTATATATATACTAGGGTGTGTGTGTGTAAGAGACAGAGAGTTTGTGTACATTGGGAATATATGTAATAGCGTTTGATAATTAGCTACTATTCAGTTGTTTGGTAGAAGCTGAAGTGAATAACAGACCTGTTAATGAATCAGTCCTATTAGTGGAATAATTGTTTTTATGTGACTCATTTTTGGCCATTTAGTCTGTCCCCGCATTACACAAGAACTTTGTGCTGATGAGACAATAGTAGACAGTGTGTGCATTTAATATAGAACAGACCATTCTACCGGCTGGGGGAAGCCATGCACCTATACATTGAAGAGGGAGGGCAAAAAAGAAAAAGACGGCTATTTCTCCGGCCTCGCAGTAGTCCAGTTCCTCAAAACGGTCCCTCCACGGGCCGAAGTCGGGCTGAAAGTTTGAGGCTGACGGACCCCTTCTTCGGGGCTCGGCAGCCGGGGGTGTAGAGACGCCCCCTCCTTCCTCGCCCGAGTGGAGCTGGCGCAGTGAATCATGTGCAGTTCTTTCCTTATTGCATTCAGCGCGTGGTTTCACCTTCAGGTTGTTGTTTGTCTGTCCTTCTCCAAATCACATCACCTTTAAACCGAGATAAGGTAAAAATGGGCGTTGGGAAGACATTTCCAAAGACCCGCTTTGCGGGATACCTTCTGGGAGGCGTTGCTGCAAGGAGATCAAAGGGATCCGGGAAGGCGGCAGGGGCAGGGTGGGTGGAGGGGGGGGGGAGAGAAACGAGCGATCGAGAGAGAGGGATCGAGAGAGAGAGAGAGAGAGAGAGAGGGAGAGAAATGAGAATCCCCTTAATAACGCCCGTGGGAAAAAAAAACTTGGCGGTTCCAATGAATAATATAGTTCATCTCAAACGGGAACCGGGGAGACTTTTTGCAGAAGCGATGGGCGGGTGCTATTGGGAATTAAAAGCTGGCGATAAAAACAACAACAACAAAACAACACAGAATAAAAGAGAGTGAATTTGTTTGGGGTGGGGGTGGGGGTGGGGGGGAGGCCGCTGGGCTCAGTCTTGTCCCGATCTCTGAACGATGGGAAGCTTTCAGCTTTGTACACTTTGTGAAAGGCGCGGGCGGGTTGGGGTGGGGTGGGGGGGAGAGAAGGAGGTGCCGTCAAGTCAAATGCTCTCCACCGAGAAGGGCCGGGAAAACGAGCTCCCGGCTCGTCCTTTTTAATATTAAGCCCCCCTCACCCCCACGTCCAAGGTAGGTGGACTACTTTTTTTTTTTGCAAGCCTTTGAAGGCTGGGAAGAAGCGGCCGCTCGCCTCCTGAAGGGGCTGGATTGCGGACCGGGAGCGGGAGAGTCTCCTCCTCCTCTTCCTCTTCCTCTTCCTCCCTCGCCTGGACACTTTTTTTTGGTTGGTTGGTTGGTTTTATTTTGTTTATCGAACCGCCAGCTGGAGTGAAGGGCATAGTTTGCCTTGGAAAGTTGAGGGTTTGTTTTTTTTTTTTAAGGCTGGTTTTACAGTATTCTGCTTCTGGAGGTTTAAAATAATAATAATAATAAAAAAACACCAAACATCCACCTTGAAGAGCGAGATCCACGGATGAATCCTGCCTCTCGGAGGGGGGTTGAATGTATAGGGAGGGAAAGAAAGAGAGAGAGAAAAAAGAGGGAGGAAGGGAAGATTGCCTAGTGGGAAAAGAAAGAGAGATAAAAAAAGGGAGGGAGGGAAGATTGTCTAGTGGGGGAAGAAGAGAGAAAAAAGAGGGAGGGAAGATTGCCTAGTGGGGGGGGGAGAGAAAAAAGGGAGGGGAGGGAAGATTGCCTAGTGGGGAAAAAAGAGAACGAGAGGGAAAAAAGAGGGAGGGAGGGATTGATTGCCTAGTGGGGGGAAAAAAAGAGAAAGAGGCAAAAAAGAGAGAGGGAGGGAAGATTGCCTGGTGGGGGGAAAAAAGAGAAAGAGAGGGGGAAAAAGGGAGGGAGGGAAGATTGCCGGGGGGGGGGGAAGAGAGAGAAATAATGCAGACATGTCCCTCCTTTTCCTCCGCCCCCTCCCATCTCCACCCAGAATTAGCATAAGAGTTGCAACCGTCATTTGAATAAAAAAAAAAAACACTGTTTCGAGAAAGTTGCGGAAACTTTGCCGGGCTCGGGTCGAGTTAGTCGTAAGAGCTCCGGTGGGAGGGGTGGGGGCGACGTGGGGTGGTGGTGGTGAGGGAAGAGTTGGGGCTTTGCAAAAGACCTGGGTGCAGAAGGTGACAACAGCGGGATGTCCCGTCTCTAGTAGGTAGTTGGGTGAATCGCCGACGGATCTGTCCTGCTCTCGCCCGATCTCTTCCCCCTCCTCCCCGTTTTCCCGCGGCTAGCATTTGGGTCTGGAAACGTTGTGATCCTCGCAGCAACGGCCGGGGAGGGTTGCGTGTTGCGTGTGAGTCGGTATTCCCATCTATTCCGTTGGGCAGATAGATGGTTTCTCCCAAAGCCTTCTGGACCGCAGAGGTAGCCGCTACCGACGTTCTGTGGTGGCCTCTGGGAGATTTGTCCTCGGTGTTTTATTTAACCTAGATGCGCTCGCTGCTCCCTGCCTCTCTAGATCCACATTGCCGATCTTAGGCTGGGTTTATATTTGTATGGGTGTGTGTGTGTGTGTGTATCTCAGAGAAACGGGGTGGGGGTTCTAACCTGTGGAATTTGAAATGCAAATCACCGCCTGTGGGAGTTGAGGCAGAACAAATCAGCATTTATAAAGTAGGAAAAAGATTTAATGTCTTTGAAGGCGTTGGACGAATTCTCTCCCCTATTTGGGGAAAAAAGAAGTAGGGAATCCTGACGTCAATCCCTCGTGTGTGTGTGTGTGTGTGTGTGTGTGTGTGTGTGTGTGTGGTGTTGTTAATGTCTGAAACGGGGTATATGAAGTGCTTACAGGAAAACAGATTACAAGATTAACATCTGTTAACATGATCATTTATCTCCTGCCAAAAATAGGTCAGTCCACTCCTTTCTTAAGGAAGTACGATGACTGGCACATGATTAAATAATGAAATTAGACTAATGAGTCCATAAATTAAATGGAGGGGAAGGTAGGGGCTTTATAAGCCAACTGGGCTACTCTTTAAAAAAAATACTGAATTTGGAGAGAGCAATATAAGGTTAAAGCTTTCAACAGAGCAGTAAAACCTCTCTATGCCACCAGTCTTTCCTCCTCCTCCTCCTCCTGAAACTCTATGAATATTTTCCATCTCTGGTGCTATTGGTTAAGGAAATCAACTCCTACCACGAACATGGATGTTTCTTTCCTAAACTTTTTTAAGTGAGGGGAAAGGGGATAATTAAGTGGCGAAGAAGAAGGGGGGGAGATGGAAAGTACCCGTGTTTTGCTTAGTCCTGCCCTCTAGGAAAGACTGGCAGCCTCGCCCTCCAATCATCAGCTCTCACCTCTTACTGTGTTTGCATTGCAACTCCAACATTTCAGGCTGGAAGAGCTCTTCCCTTGTATTTTGTACATGCTGCTTCTGCCTTTGTTGGGCTAGGCGCCAGAATCTAGATAGGTAAATGATACCTTCGCCCACCCGCACCACCCATCTGCTGTCAACCAAAATTTAGTCCTGAAACCAGAACTCTGATCGTGAATAGAATTGTCATAAGGTGGTGGTTTCAAGTATCAAGCTGAGATCTGGGGAAGGCGAGGAAGTATAGAATGATCTATCGGTGTGTTTGAACAATGTGGCAGACTTGCTTATCTTGGGGTGGGGGGGTGGGGGGGGAGGAGTGGAGAGTGTCCAAAAAATACACCCATTGCGACTTCAAGAATGTGATTATTTATATCCATTTAAGAGTCATTGCTATAAAAGGACTTTTTAATGTGTGGCAGGATCACACTGAATCTATAACACAATAGGGGGTTGAGTTCTTCATGGTTTTCAAAGGAAACTACTGTGTAACAATCCCCCCTCCCTCTATAGCCCACTGGATAATGCAGCATCCTGTTGGTTCTTTTTTTTTTTACTGATTAGATTTTTAAATTATCACAAACATAACTTTAGACAAAAAAAAATATTTAAAAGTTCATTTCAGAAAATGTCAGACCTAACTGTCCTGGCACAAAAGAACGACTAGTGGCCAACATATTCCATGAATGCTATGAATAATGATCATTTCTTTACCACACAATAAGCACATTCAGTAACTAAAAAGCTGGAAAGCTCTCTGCCTGTCATGGATCTGGCCCTGTTCTTTTACTTAAGAAATTCCTCCCTTTGTCATTCCATCCATTTTCCCCAATATCAATATTATAACAAGTTTCTGGCTTTAGATCATGAACATATTGTCTGTTCCTATGTACTGTATAGAGGGATTGGGGCAAAAGAGATTGTGATATTTTTAAGGTGAAATGCTTGATTTCTTGCTGGCTTTTTATCTTCTACATTGGGATAAAGGGGTGGGATGGACAATTCAAGAACTAAATGCAACCTTTTGTGTTGAAGCCAACTGCCCACTTCACTCTGGAGATGATCAGAACTATTTCTTGTTAGAGAGAAATCTGAGCATGTTCAAAAAGAGTCCTTTATGCTCTGGCCATGTGCCACATACTTTAATTCATAGCTGATGCACTAAATGAGTTAACTAGCAAAGAGTTTTTCATTAACTCACTTGGCAGCCATATATTTAACTTTTAAGAGGACAGAATACCTCAGTAGGAACATTTAGCTATTCAGTTACATAGTTTTGGAATTAGATTTGTTTTTAAGCTATTTCCTCATACGCCTTTTCTTTAATTTCAGGCAAATGTGTGTGCAATGGGTGAGGCAGTGTACCAGTAGTATTGTTCAGCAGCTTTTTGTATATGCAAGCAATAATTTAATAGAAGACTTGTTCCTTGAACTTCTGGGTTGCTAGTCCCCTTTGTTTACTAGCACTGGATTACATTTACGATTACATATTATGGAATTAGTAAAAGTATTTTAGAAAAAGTAACATCGACCTTAGGGTAAAGCCTTCATATTTAGTTGCCTTCATGTTTGACAGCATATTTTGCTTTGTGTGTTTATTTGTAAATCAGTTGTGGTTGTGCTCTTGAAAGGAAATCTGCTGAAATTTGGTGGTACAGACTTCTGAGTATATATTGAGTAAGCTTGCATAAATTGATTCCTTTTGTGATGCAAAAGAAAACTTGTCTTGACTGTCCGTGCATCTGAAAAAAATCTATTTTGTTTTTGCTCATAAGTGAGCAAAGGAGTTAGATGGGTTCAAAGATCTATTCACAGCATGTTTAACTTGAAATAATTCCCTCTTGTCTTTTTTTCAAAGTTACATGCATTGAATTGGCAGCTGAAACTATAGTCAATTATCTGGACTACTCAGATAGAATAGAATTATTTATTGGCCAACTGTGATTGGTCACACAAGGAATTTGTCTTCCGTGCATAAGCTCACAGTGTACACATAAACAGCAAGTAGTAGGTCATAACAAAGTAATAGATATAAGCTCTATTGAGTTGGAGGGATCTTACTTTCAGATAACTGCATTTTTCTCAAGTACATTGGATGAAAGTCCTAAATATCATTCCGCTACATCCTTATCTGGGAGTAAATCTAACTTTAAGCACAACAAGTCTTATTCAGGACAGATAATTGTATGAAATTGCATTGTCCCTTATTATTATTTCAAACAATTACAAGGTGGTCAAAGTCCAAATGCTCTTTGGAGTGCGCAGTGGCAAACAACAGTTGCTTTTTGCTTTGCTGGTATTGCAACTGGAAAACCGAAGCATGTCTGGAGTGATACTCCAGGCGTGGGGGTGTATCGGTTGTGGTCTTCTGTTTGTGTCAGTTTGTATTTTATGCCAAGAAGACCATGAGTGTGTTCTGGAAAAAGCCCAAAGAAATCAGGCTAATCAGGCAGAAGATGGTTACGGAAGAGCTATTTTGAGCTGGGCTTATAGCTGTAAGGGCTGCCGTACCTGTGAAGGAAGGAAGGAAGGCCACCCCCTGTTTTTGTCTTTCCCCCCTCACACACAACCTTTCCAACCGCTTGTTGCTGTGTGTGTGTTAGTCGACAAAAGGGAGGAGGCAGCAGTGAGGCAAAGAGAGGAGGAGTCTCCCTGGCCAGGCGTCCCTTCTACTCAGTTGTTTTCTTCCCTTTTTCATCTCACCAGACGTCACACAGCCGTGTAACTGTAATACAAGAAGTGAAAGAGGCTGAGAGAACAGGCTCAACTTCTAACCCTGAACAAAGGCAAAAAGGATTTGTCAAGGCGCTACCTCTCTCCCTCTTTCCCCCGCCTCTCCCCCCCCCCAAAAAGAAGTGGAGGTGGAGAAAAGCTACCGCCTGGGATAATCGGACCAGGCTCGCTTTCTGTGGGAGGAGAAGCCAGCTCTCGAGGTTACAGGGCTGTCCTGTTGGATTATGTGGGGCTTTGCCTGGAGAAGTCCTGACTCGGAAGGTAATTGCTTTTCTGTGTTCAACTTTGGTTCGGTTATTGTTGAAGGCAAGGCAGAAAAGGGAGCGTAAGGGTTGATGGCATTTC
Organism: Masticophis lateralis; assembly: GCA_030761175.1. Lineage (NCBI taxonomy): Eukaryota > Metazoa > Chordata > Lepidosauria > Squamata > Colubridae > Masticophis > Masticophis lateralis. Next base: position 61,566,074 of record JAUDYJ010000003.1, on the reverse strand, counting down.
AGGATCTAGGGGAAGGAGAAATATGTGTCATATGTTTGTGTGTATGTGTATCTGTAAATCTCCATGCGAATTATGGGATGTCTCATCATTCCAGGGCAACTGGGAGGCTTTCCTTCTGTTGTGGGAAAGGGTTTTTTTTTTTTAAAAAAAGAAGACCATCTCAGATCTTCAGGAAATATAACTTTAGCAGAAATCCAGATGTGTTTATTGGGTGTGAGATTCAGGCAGCCCAGCCCTAGCTTAACAAAAGAGGCAGGGATGCAACCTGAATTCCAGTTCTCATTTCATTTCTTGTTTTTAGTTTAAGGCGGGTGGGGGCAGTTCTGCATTTCGATACCACTTTGAATCAGAGAAAAATCACTAATGACCTGCTGTCCCTTAGAAATTTTGGTGAAATTGGGTTTTTTTGCACACTATTTGCCAGGATTTTATGGCCTTTAAGAGTTTTAAAGTTGAAATATGGCTTTAAATATTCAAGCAGAGCAAACGAGAACTACACTGAAAGCTGCAACAGATAAAACAGAATAAAAGTAATATAAACCATGATAAATACCATTTTGAAATATAAGCATTTTATTAAATATGCAGGCATTATTTTTTTCATTGTGTGTGCATTTATGGGAGGAGGGGAAAAAGCCTGTTTAGCAAGGTTTACTTCCTTTTCTGTCAATAGAACATTTAATTGAATTATATCAAAATAAGAAAGGTGTCCTGTTGAAACTTGTATATATATAATTGAATGCTTTTCATCAGATTGCTGAGACAGGAGAGAAATGATATTTATGTTTGGCTTTTCTAATAAATTAGAAAGCAGGGCTGCATTGGAACACTTGTTGTATAATTAGGATTACAGCCCAGTTACTCAAGAAGACATCTTTGGTTTTAAAAGAATAACTGCCATAGCCATCTTGAGTAAGCTGTGAGTAATAAAGTGTTCTTTGGTTTTGTTTGTTTTACTTTGAGTCATTAGATTGGGCATAACTTTATTTAGGCAGAGACAACATGAAAGCTCCACCTAGTAAATCTGCTTATTCATTTGAAGGATTTTAATTGTTGAATTGGTTAGTTTAGTTTTCTCCTAACTGGCACCTCCATATATGTTGGAATTTGGCTGGGAATGCTTGGAAATGAAGTCCAACTCATCTGGATTGATCATTATGCATTGAAAGGATTAAAAAAAATTAGAATCTGAATATTTTGGGTTTATTTAAAATATAACTTCACAAGTTTAAATAAACCTTAAATGCAAATTGACAATAGAAAATTAAGGATATTTAGAAACTTCTTGGGGATGCCCTTGGGGATGTCCATATACAGAGACTGTTAAAAGTATAAGAAGTCTGCTGAATCAAATCAAAACTCTAGTCTAACATCCTCTTTCCCATGGTGGCCAACCACATGATTCTGTGTGTGCCCCATGAAAATTCTGAATGCTTACTTAAAATAACTTGCATTATGGATATACTGCATTTGAATATGGAGATTCTATAACCATGGAAGACCATGTATGTACATCAACATAATTGCACTTGAACACTGTCCTATGAGGTGCCATCTTGAAATTCCCATGATTAAAAATACTTTAATTTTTAAAATTAAAATGAATGATTGGGAACTCTTATGAAAATTTTGAACTTCTTCTGTCATTGATTTTTTCCAGAACGCTCTTGTGTGTCTTGAGAAGTACTTGGACAGCACAGATAGTCAGCCATTAGGCCTGCTTTCATATATAGCATATCTAACCATACAAAATAAAAATGTAAGGAAGAGAGGGGTGTACCTTATTATTTCTAAACCTTTCTGATAGAATGTGCCAGGACTCGTGGGATCTGAGAGTTTGTAAAGGCAATCTTGAAGATGACAACTGTGGAAGCAGTAGTAAGCAGAGGCAGAAGCTGGTAGTTTTCTCAGAACGAAGAAGCAAGGGCTGTCCTTTCTTCAATATTATTTTTATTCTAGGGGGGTGTTTTTTTGGCTCATTTCTGAAAATTTTATCACTGTAGATAGTATAATAACATGTCTAGGTAGGGCACATAAAGTCTTAGCGGCTCTTCCAATCATAATGTAATTGTTAAAGCATTTTAAGGAAACAGGAAAAAAGTAAAAACACAAGGTCATCAAGATGCTTATCAAGACAAGGAGATTGATAGATTGCCTGCCATTTTTATAGGTAGGTCGTTCCCCTGCTCAGAGCAGAAATTCCACAATTGTAAGCCACATTTAAGTAGATGGCAAACCCTACTTTAGAATTGTGCCTGTTCAGTACCTATTCAGAGGAAATTCTTAAACTGATTTATTTAGCATTTCTGTTTGGAGAGTTTTACTGCAAAAAGAAAACCGACAAAAGTAAGAACTTGTTTGCGTTAAAGTCCAGCCAATTTTAATATCTCAGAGGAGTAATTTTTTAGAGCGAGTTTTATGTATAGTTTTCTGTAGGATTAAAGGTCAGCTATTCAGTACTACTGATGAAGGGGGCATTTTTGGTTGATAATGCTGAATGGGGAGCAGGAACCAGATGTTCTTTTTCAACTCCTAAACTACTCTGGTGAGCCTCTGACTTGTTCCGCTCCATTGCAAGAAGTAGTGAAGGTTTCTGCATCTCTATCACCAGAAGTATGAGGAAACTATGTCCTGCAGATAATTCTGACATACAAGAAATTCCAGGAAGTTTTAGATCACCCTTACTTTAAGTATCATTAGCTTACCCAATACATAAGCATTCTTGATTCCCTGCATATTTTTCCAAGTAGAACTTGTTGCCTACATTGAAATATTCTCTGCCAATTGCATACAGTTAACTGTTTATGTTTATAATAAAGCTGATACCTTGGAAAGAATTGTGGGATTTTTTTGGACATATTTTTTATTAAGAATGTTTGAACAATTATAGAAAGAGAACAAAAGAAAAAGAAAAAAGAAAAGAAAATATATCAAGCAATGAATAAATGGGGAATTTACAAGCGTCATAGAATTACTGTAGGTTGAATAAAGTTCTCAGTATTCCTTGGTCTCTTGCTCAAGTTCGGAGAGGAGAAGGGAGGAGGGAAAGAATTTTAAGCTTGTGTCAATCACAAATGAAGACTATAAATGCACTCTTAACAACCTGCTACTGTTGGCCAGATCTAGGTTTCTAGGCAGTTGCTATAATGGGTGCCTTGATATTAAAACTGCTAAGTGGCTGTGTTTGCTCATTGCATTAAGCTACAGGCTTTATAATCATTTCGGGACCGGTGGGCACATTTAAAATTTGGAAAACATTGTGAATGCTGTGCTGGAGCAACTTGTACATTGATACAATAGTTATCATAGGACATAGTTTTAAAAAACTCATTTTCTGGAATTTTAAAAGTTACATAGCAGGATGCTTCTCTGGTTCTCCCTGTTTTGGAGGAGCATTTGACCACACAAACCAAATGTTTGGTTCACAAACATATTTTTGGAAATGAAGGTGCTTCTGTAGTTCGTTGTTTTCTGTTACAGTACACTGACTTCCCATATCGTAATTAACTATTATTATTAATAGTACTATATTAGTATATGTTTAGATAAGCAAAAAGCCTGGCATGTGTAAAATAAGGTTTTCTATAGACACATTGGGTATATTGGATGATACCATAACTGGGTTTCCACTGTATGTTTTAGTTAAAACCAAACTGCATTGTGACAGTGCAATGCGTAAACCCAGCCAATAAATAATGCTTCATTTTTACAAAAAAAAAAAAAAAAAAAAAGAGCTCAACAGCACAATGTCCAGATGCCAGTAAAATTTATGAAGGCTACTGATCAGTGCAACACAATTAAAACCACAGATCAAAAACAATTATGCAAAAATGCTTCCTTTAGCCCTTATGTGGTTCTGTTTTCATTGGCTAGATGAGAATGCCAATCCTTTGATGGACTTTTCAGTCAGTGGAATAGTGCAAGAAAATTCAGAACTCTTGTTCCCAAGGAGAAAAAATAGTTTTTCACTACTTTTTCACTACCTTTTCACTACCACAAACACCTGCTAAAATAAATAATACTATATTCTAACTTCTGTTTGACAGTAATTATGGAATCAGGAATGTGTGTGAATCTTTGGGGCCTGTCCAAATGGTCATAGGATTTTTGAATATACTTCTTCCAATTGAATGAGTATCAGGAAACCTAGTGTGTACTCATGCACATTGCTGTATGCAAATAGGCTTTTTTTCCTGATTTGGATTATCCAAATAGATTATTTCTCTGAATACCCAAATAACGCAATCTTGCTTGCTTCTCCATGCATATAGTACTTGGTGTCCCATGGAAGACTGAAGACTGAATAGCTCTTTTGTTGTTAACCGTTATGTTAACTGTGCCAGTTAATGACACAAGCTTCTGTTGTGTTGGCATGTAATCCCATTTTCCTCAAAGTAGTAAGCCAGTTTGAGATCTGTTTGTTATTTTATTGACACTTGTCTTCTATTACCATCTAAGGACAGTAGTGTCTGTCTATTTTAGTCCTCTAAGAATTGGTTCAAATATCATGACAACTGTTTTAATCATGGCAATAACTGCTCATCTGAGTATTTGTGCATGCATCATCACATGATTACAGTACATATGTTAAAGACTGGGCAGGGGAATAGAAACCATTGAGACACAAGAAGCTGCTGCCTTTGAAAAAATTGAAATAGGCAGAAAACACAGAAATGTATGGAGTACTGGAGAACAAAGAATCCGTTGGAAAGTATTTTGTTTTAGAACGGTTGGTAAACTACTTCTTAAAAATACTCTTTAACATTAGTTTAAGCTTCAGAGATCTCTTAGAGGCAAAGTTTAACAATAGCAGCATTATCAGTGATAGTTCACTCCTGCATTATGCGTGGATTTCTAAGTAAGTAAATATTTGGTGTATTTAATATTAGAAAATACTTTCAAATGTTGCAGAATTTCAAATATCTTAGAATATTTAGAGCAGGAATGTAATTTAGAAATGTACAAAGTACTAACATTGTTTCTAATAATTCCTGTTCCATATTCTTCATCAAGTGAAATAATGTAGTGAATACTTGTACATTAAATAAGTAATTAAGAAATACATATTGAAAATATTTTGCAGGTTTGTGTCAGTTCATTGTACAGAATAGTTTGTCCTGTCCTGAATAGATTTTGTACTTTGATTTCCATTCCTAGTTTGGAGATAGAATGTAGTTTGTCATATTTGTATTTGGTGCTGTTCAAATATCTGGGTAAAATATTTTTTTTCAGACCAAGAAACTCCAGCGCATTACATCCCAAAACTTGGTAAGATAGAATGATATTAAAATCAGATGAATGGAACTAAATATGAACTTGAATTATGCCAGCCATGGTTTGAGTTTTATTATCAGATAATTGTTACTTGGCCTTAGTTGTGATCTGGAAGTGGTCTCTAATTTCACACTTAATATAAATCATAATTCTGACTGTAGTTCTAGAGTAGCCACAATCAATAACTGATGACTATGAGCTGGCTTGAATACAGCTGTTTAGATAAATATGCCACCTTTTGTATATTTTGTCTGAATTCAGTTGTTTTGTCAACTTTATCACATTACTGTGCATGATTTATTATGGAATTCCAATGTCTTTGTATTCTCAAACTGTAATGTAATTTTATACTTGATGGATTTTTGTATTACCAATATAGAACTGGATGAACTCTTTGGAGAAATGTGAGATAATAATCAAGTGTGCTTCTTCATATTGTCTTTATTAAATTCAGTATTAACAATCTTGTGAAGTCCTCTTCAGTATTTATTCACAAATACAGAAAAATGCTGCTAAAATGGTTAAACCCTGTTCTCTAAGCCTTGTGACATCTCTTATCATTTTGAGCCTCTTGGTAACAAAGACAGTTGGAGGCAAAAATTTAAATTACAGCACAGCAATTATACTCTGCTTTTTACAGGGAAGTGAATATATAAGTGTATTATGTCTCCAGAATTCTTAATACATCTAGAAATATTATAAATAGCCCCTCCCCAAAAGAACCCTACTTCCCAAAAAAAGACCCCAAACCCTATCCTCATTCCCTTTAATTTTATTGTTTTACTATTATGTCCCTGTGATCTTTGGCCCCTAAAAATTATTTTTTAGAATTAGTAGTATACATGTTATTTCTGTCTTATATGATATGCTTAATGAACTTTATCCACTGAAGTAGTTTTTTTCTTAGTATTTTATGTTTATATGTATCTCTTACTGAATGTTTGAAAACTTTGTGAAGATTTCTGTAGGAAAGAGAATGGATGTTGAGCTGTATTAGACTTAATTCCAAGACTAGACATCAAAATAACACCTGGAAAGAACATTCTTGTCCAAACCTGTGCCTTTAAATTTGTGAATTCTTCCTCTACTTGAAAACATGTTCTGCTTCTACCAGAGACTCTGCAGTATTTTGTGAAAAGAAAAGTATCTAATGCTAGTATTCTTTGATAGCATCAAAATGCTTGACAACATACAATCTTCAAATGGCAAGTGTGTTTCTGTTGTTTTTGTGTTTGTGCACTTTAATTTAAGCGAGACTGTGAAAAGCATTCGTTGGTTGCATTAATTATAGGAGCTATTAATCACTATTGTAATGTATTGTTTGTCATTGTGAGCTGAGAACTTCTCAAATTCTGAACATTACTCAATATTTTTTCCCTTTGGATCTGTGCTAAAATAAGAATTAAAATGGAGAGCTACAAATGCCTCTGAGGGAGCATTCATACCATTACTGCTTTTGTAAAGCTCTGAAGTTACCTCCACACTGTGGCCTACTATTTAGAGTTGATTTAGAGATGGATTGCTAGAGTGTCCACCAAGGTGTATATACCAGTATTTTTAATTCTTTGTGAGTACATCTGGTATAATTACCCAAGATGTAAGAAATGAATTCACATATAGCCTGTCCTTCATCTGACATTTGTGCCCTGCAGTGTCAGTAAGGTTGGATATATTTGGATGAAATGGAGCTAAACTTCTGTTAAGGTCATTACTGGTTATCTTTTCTTCAGTGATAGCTGGAGGACTGCAATCTTCCATGTTAACAGAAAGAAAAGTTTGACTGCATTTGGAAAATGAATGGCTGGACAGTAAAACCCAACCAAAAAGGGCCATTTATTTGAGCCGACATCTTCAGTATAAATATTTGTACCTTGCAGCAACATTCCTTTTTCAAAGCAGACATCGCACATATTGTAAATGTTTATACATTTTCAGTGCTAGGTTAAAGCTGTTAGGATTCAAGTTGTAGCAAAATTCTGATTTCTGCTCGGATTTCTCATTCTGAGTTGCTCATCTCTGATTTTTTCGCTATTCCATTGGCACATCAGTTTTGCTTTATTGTCCTGTAGTATGTAGTAGGTCTTGGCCATGCCATACTACATGGACATGGACAGGACATACTACTTATAAAAAAGGGACTTTGGAACTTGCTTCAAAATAAGAGTTCCAGCTGCAAACTTCTTTGTTTCTTATCCCTCTCTGCCATTTCCACCTATCTTTTATTCAAATTTTCCCCAACGTTGGTATGTTCTAGGTTTCAATTCCTTGAGTTGATGGTTTAGTCAACTTGCAAACTATTAGTCCTGCAAACTATTTTAATATCTCACCTGTATTAATCCAGTCAACGTCCTAGAAAACTGCTGGGAAAGGTTAAAATCCATATAAATAAATGAAAGGTGATCAAGCTGCGGAAGGCTGTTCTACTCATTGCAGCTAGCCTAGTTTTTCAGGGAGAATATATATTTATATAGTCCATGGCTGTATTTTTGTTGCTGTATAAGTGTTTAATTAGGTATTTGACATTTAGCAAGTATCTGCCTAATGGTTCACTGAACCTTACTTCCTCCTTTAGCCTTGGTAATCTTTGGGAGTTAAGATCTGAATAGAATACAGATATTTCAGTTGTAAAGATATTTCAGTTGCTTTCTGTTATATGCCTTTCTTCGATCCATACTGCTGCATCAGCACTGACAGGGTTTTTTTTTTTCATATTATTATAGGTAGTTTATCCTTGCATTTTTGGATTACAGTTAGACTTGTTTATGCCAGGGATCAGAAGATACACATTCATGTGTTTTGAGATGTGCTCAGTGCAAGGACAAAGGAGGAAATGTGTGTAAAAGCTGCCAAATAACTTATTATCCAATAGGTTTGTGCCAGTAATGTTTTGTTCTTTGCAATTTGTGGATTTATTGCTTCTTAGTTGTGAGATAATACAGAGAACATTATGTCTTGCAAGCAGGTTTAATCTTGCCTGTTTTATCCAATGGTGTTAATAGTGTAAAATTGGTTGCATCCAGAGTAAGCTTTTTGTTTTAATATAAACATCCTCCCCTCCATCACATGTGATTCTCCTGTGTTTTCCACAACTTCAGTTTCCTTCTCCCCTTTTTAATGCAGCAACTTTGTTATAGATGTAAACTCATCTCAGCCTCTGTCTAATCGACAGGACCCATTGGAAGAATGAATAGGAGTTTATTTATTGATTTATTTGTATCCCACCTTTATTATTTTTACAAATAATGCAGGCTGCAAATATATCTAATACAGCTTTCTCCTCCAATTTTTCCCACAATGATGACTCTGTGAGATGGGTTGGGCTGAGAGAGTGACTGGCCCAAAGCCACCCAAATGTCCCCCCCCCCCACTCTGAAGCATCTGGAAGATTCAGAGCTGTTTGTTTGATTTAAATGTTTGCAGCAGATATTATTTTAGCTTTGAATTTTTAAAATATTATAATAGGAGTCTATTAACATAGGAAGGGGAAATAATGCATTATACTTTTCTTACACTCTTATCCCCCAACTTAACTCTTTCCATTGTGTGTTTAATATGCAGTTGTAGCTTTATAAATTCAGGGCTTTATTTATTTTATTTGTAATATAAGAATTGTGGAACCTGCATACACCCTCTAGATAAAAAACTGTCCCTTTCAAGATAGAAGGGAACCTTTTGATGTTTTATTGCACTCAGCTAAAGGTGAAATGCAAGAACATAGGAGGTCATGAGAGAAAGCCCCCATCTTACTGGCAAATCTTTGCCTATCTTGCTCAAAGAAGCAATTCTATACCTATTCCTTTCTTCCTTATGCTGATCTTCTCTGGGATACAATTAGATGAATAATGTGGTTGCAAATTAGTAGTGTGTAATAAATTCTCTACTGTATAAAAAGTTGCAAGATGTTTTATTATGAGTTGCATTAATTGGATTTAAAAGAAAACATTTGTTAAACCTATTCATTTGCATTGGTATCAAGAAGATAATGCTTTGTCAGTCCACTCTACATTTATGTTGATAAATCTATTGGCTCATGAAAATTAAAACATGTTTTGTTAATTTCAAGTGAATAATTTAGAACTTAAAGCCATGCATGGGAATGGAATTTAACATTGAGCACAGCTTTCTCATTAGTGATGTGAAACCTTCAGTTAACAAAACCAGAAAACATTTTCTTGTCTTCATTTTGCATTCTAAGCAGCTTATGAAGCCACAGTTTTGGGGTCACTGTGGAACTCGGTAGGATTTCTAAATAGTTACTGGATGACATTTTTCACAATCCTTTATGTTGTGTGCTTAAATAAAATGGTATAATTTTATCCTTTGGATTTTAAAGTTAGTTAGAACAATTTTCAGTCTTGTGTTCCTAGTGCAGTGCTGACTAGAGAGCAAATGTAGTTGTAATACTTAGCTATTTTTAGCAGTCAGGCTTGTTAGTATTGTTGAAAACAAAGGCAAATATTTAGCCAGTCATGGGAATATCTAGAAACGGGAAACTTGGAACTGCTAAAATGATGTGATCATTTCGTCTCATAATTTGATTTAGGGTTTTTTTAAATTGTAATTAGTGTTTCATGCTACATTTGTTTTAAATATAGCAGTATCTCCAAAAAAGAAAATATCATTTGGTATCAGATAGATCTGAACATCTCTTTGGAAAAACGAGGTATTTCTTAACGTAGTTTTATTAGGTTGAAAGGGGACAAAATCATAATGATTACAGTAAGGGTACAGGACTAATTTTAGCTTTCAATTCATGGTATCTCTGCTAAAGAATAAGAAACCAGAAGTAATTATTTATCTAAGGCTGAACTGATGTTTATATTAATAACTATAATTGATACTATTAGCAATTAGCAATTCCTTTTTATACAATACTTCTGTCAGAGTGTATATTTTTGGTGTCTGGTTCTCTTGCATTGTCTTCTTTGAGCTATATTTATGCTACCTTCCCTGATCTGTGCTCTTAACATACTACCTGTGCATCTCTTAAGCATTTTAGCTAACCCTTGATATTCTAGAGATGTTTCTAAAGTTTGGTTTCAGCAGAGACAAGTGTGACTGTTGGACTTTGGCAATTTTCCATTAACCAGCCAAGCATACAGCATTCTTTTCACTTATAGAAAGTGTACTATGGACATTCTGTTAATGTTCATTCCTCAAGCAGTTGGAATGTTTGGGAACATTTTGTGATACTGAACTCTAGAGTCAGTTTCAGAAGCCAGTGTGCTGCAAATAGGGTATAATATACATTGCTACTATTTCCACTGTGGAAATTCTTTTTGTCAGATTGCAATTCTTGATATAGCTGTCCTATAATTATACTTTTCTTTGGTTCATCTAGAAATATAATACATACAAGCCATGCCTGTGGTATTATTAGTATTTTGGATGTATTGAGATAAAGGCTTATGGAAAAGAAATGCTTCTATGGTTCTTTGTTCCTTTTGATTTCCAGGCAGTTTATGAATTCAGAGTTTATTCTTGTGCAAGTCTTGTTTAACTACACCTAGATCAAAGTGGCATTAGAAAACACCCTGCAACTATACTTATTCTCACATTTAACTCTTTCTTCCTTGAAAAGGGTGATGGAGGATTTTAAAGGATTTATCCTGTAATATTCTATATGGTGAAATCATACTTACTCCTATTGTGTTAATACAGCTAGGTTGAAATTGGCAAATAGATTAATTAGAGTTTCCAAATGTTCTTTCTTGATGTTCTAATAATAGTGTGATTGCATTTCAAGTTGTGTAATAGATCGGTAGCTACAGTCATAATCTGAGTTGAATGAGTAAGCATCTTTTAATTTGTTTTACCCAAAATACATGGTTTTGTAAACTATTTAAAGGCCTTAGCAGCTTTCTTCTATGAATTACTGGTATGCCATGGAAAATGTGAGACTAGTATTAAGTGAGTGTTCTTATTTATTAATACATTAGTATATTTGGGGACAAGAGAGTAATGGTTCAAAAGCATATTTTTATTCAGAATGTTAATATCTTACTGTTTTAAAAGGCTATTCTTGGCTAACAATAAAAAAAAAGAAAATGCAAAATCAATTTTACTTTTAAAAACATATAATTGAAATAATACACCAAATAAACAAGCAGAGGCAGTAAGAACTATCTGTAGCTAAAGAAATAAAAAATAAAACCACATCCAATTAAAACAGCAATAGCACTTAGACATATATACCGCTTCACAGTCCTCTCTAAACAGTTTACAAAGTCAGCATATTGCCCGTAACAATCTGGGTCTTCATTTTACCAACCTTGGAAGGATGGAAAGCCGAGTCAACCTTGAGCCGGTGAGACTTGAACTGTTGAATTGCTCGCAGTCGGCAGACTTGGCCTGCAATACTGCATTCTAACCACTGCATCACCATGGCTCTTGAGTTGAAAATGATTCAGTTCAAAGCAAGAATATGTGGAGAATACTCTGAAGGAGGAAATATCTTCTGGTCTAAAGAAGGGTTGGCAGCCTGATGCCTTTCAATTAATTTGCACTACAATTACCATACTCCTTTGCTATCTTAGATAGTGTCACATGGGACTTGAAAATCAAACAATTAGGATGGTATCAAATGGTCTATATTCAATTTAAAATATTGTTCATATTTTAGGGAATCAGAATGATCATTTCTAGTTGGTTTATCTACTTGCAGAATAGGGAGAAGCAAAGAAACAGTAAATGGCTGCAAGCCCTAGCAAGTTATGAATATGTGGTTCATTTACTGTGCAGTACAGTCACAACTGTCACCATATATATATGGTGGTCTCTCTGCTTTCAGGAGGATCTTTACCCCTTTCTACATTGCAGGCACTTGACTTCTGTATGACCTATAGGTAGTCCTCTACCTATGAGCGCAATGGAGTCCAAAATTTCTGTTGCTAATTGTGATGTTTGCTAAGTGATTTTACCACCTTGCTTGCCACAGTTGTTAAATGAATCACTGCACTTGTTAAGTTAGTTAGCTGAATCTGGCTTTCCCATTTGGCTTTGCTTATCAGAAGATTGAAAAAGGTAATCACATGACCCCGGACACTGCAACCATAATAAATATGAATCAGTTGCCAAGTGTCTGAATTTTGATAACATCAGAGGTGTCAAACTCAATCCTGTCGCAGGCCACGTTGGGATTTTGTTTGCCCTTGAGGGGCCAGGGTGGGCATAATCTGGTCATGGTGGCTGACTGGGTGGGAGTGGCCGGGCCTGGGGCGGCAGGGGCCGGTCCCTCGCCATGTCCGGGATGGCCTGTGGGCCAACTACATGACCTATCGCGGACCAGATCTGGCCTGCAGGCCGCATGTTTGACATCACTGGATAATGTGATGCCACAGTGGTTGTAAGTGTGAAAATGGTCACAAGTCACTTTTTTATTGCCGTTGTACCTTCCAGCGGTCACTTAAAGAACTGCTGTAAGTTACGGATTACCTGTGTGTGGAAATGAAATATGTTGTGTAAATGCTGTTTAACTCCTGGTGGCTGTTTTGTCTTAGTGCCAAACTTCTAGGAATTCCCTAGCATTTCTGGATTTAACTTGATCTAGGGTGCTCACAGTTTCCCAGTTAAAACTATTGTTAAATCTTTTCATGTACAGTATTGTGAAATTAAGGAAATTTCATTGTGTCTTCTGACTGCTACTTCTTCATAGAAGCACTCTGCTACTGTTTTGTTGTATGTTAAGGATGACTCTTGATTTTTTTTGTTTCTGGACTATTTGTCTTTTGGTTTCCTTAAAATGATTTCAAGGGCTTTAGTTGGTTTATGTGCTGTCGTGATGCCCTGTGATTGTAGTAGTCTGCTGATTGTTTCCTAGAGGTTTTTGGTTTTATGACAGAGTTATGCTTTTCACAGTTTGTGTTATTTATGCTGAGGTGGATTAAGTGGTCAGGCAATTTTTTTTTATTTGTTTGTTGGTTGGTTGGTTGGTTGGTTGATTGGTTGGTTGAATTTATATGCCGTCCTTCTCCGGAGACTCAGGGTGGCTTACAATGCGTTAAGCAATAGCCTTCATACTTTTGTATATACCTGCTTAGTAGGGCTTTCGTCCCCCCCCCCCAGTGGTGTTCTTTTTTATACAAAGTCATCTTATTGCCCCCACAAACTGGGTCCTCATTTTATTTATCTCGAAAGGATGGGAGGCTGAGTCAACCTTGAGCCTGGTGAAATTTGAACTCACAGTAATTGCAGGCAGCTGGTGCTACTTAACAGCACTTTAGTCTGCTGCGCCACCAAGGTTCTTTTATGGTCAAAAAAGAAGAAGTGGGGTGCATGGTGGCTCAACGGTGAAAGATGCTGAATTTGTCAGCTGGAAAGCTGACAGCCTGGGTTCAAGACCCGAGTGCTGCATGACGGGGTGAGTCCTATTACTTGCTCCAGCTTCTGTCCACCAGGCAGTTCAAAAGCATGCAAATGGGAGTAGATAAATAGGTATCACTTTGGTGAGAGGGTAACAGCGTTCCATGCACCTTGGCGTATAGTCATGCTGGCTACATGACAATGGAAATATCTTTGGAAAACGCTGATTCCCTTGGCTAAGAAACAGAGATGAGCAGTTCCCCCTAAGGACAGGGAAAACTTTTACCTTTTCTTTATTAGATGTTTCGTTTTTCTGGTGTTTTGGGTTGCTGCGGTATGTTTGTGCTTGTCGGAATAATATTCTTACAAAGGTGAGGTACCTTCTGTGAGGTAGGCTTGTTACTTTGACAGTGGAGCATTTGTTTAATGTGTGTAGTTTTTCTAGACTTCTTTCTAATTTCTGTTTTGTGGCCATTTCTTCTGCTGACGAGGATACCCAGGAAAAGGTAGTATGTTGTTGTTTTCTTCTTCCTTTATGAATCTTTTTCCTTTGAAGATGTTGATTGTTTCATGTATCTTCTCTAAAAAAGTAAAGGTAAAGGTTCCCCTCGCACATATGTGCTAGTCGTTCCCAACTCTAGGGGGCAGTGCTCATCTCTGTTTCAAAGCCGAAGAGCCAGCACTATCTGAAGATGTCTCCATGGTCATGTGGCTGGTATGACTAAACACCTGGTGAACCTTCCCACCAAAGATGGTCCCTATTTTTTCTACTTGCATTTTTTACGTACTTTTGAACTGCTAGCTTAGCAGAAGCTGGGACAACAATGGGAGCTCACCCCATTACATGGCACTAGGGATTCCAACTGCTGAACTGCTGACCTTTCAATCGACAAGCTCAGTGTCTTAGCCACTGAGCCACCACGTCCCACTGTGTCTTTAGTTGTTTATTATGAAAAAAGTGTCTCAACATACTGGATCTGTATTTGGGCTGCATGGATGGGAGTGCTATCGTTTCTAGACATTGCATTGCACGCTTTGCTATGAATCCTGAGAGTGGTGATTCCATGGGTATTAAACCAAAGTTTCAACTAATAAACTGTGAGTTGTTTGATTTCAGGATGGTTGGAATATAAATTTAATAAATACATCCAAAAATGGTAGGGAATTTTCATAAACCTGGCATTCACAAAAATCAAAAGGCACCTAGAGATGAACATTTATATACCATTCAAAAGAAACAATCAAAAAGCTAAAAAGGAAACAAAAAGAATCAGAATTCTTCCCTGCCAGCGATCAACACCCAGGTAAGCAGGGATGAACAGCAGAATTAACAGCAGACAAACAATCAAGCAGTATAACCTAATCAGTATTGTAATCAAAGAACTAGTAAGTCAGACACACAATCAAGCAATAAATTCCCTAATCAAGTGACTGCTAAGGCAGAAAACAACACCCCTGCCAACATGACAGGACAAACCAGGAGTCTCCAACCAGTGATGGGTTGCCCCCGATTCAGACCGGTTTGCAAGAACCGGTAGTAAAACCGACGGAAGGTTCCACCCACCGACTCGGACGTCATCAGGAAGCTTCTGCACATGCGCGTGGGCGATCCCATTGTGAACCAGTAGTAAAGGTAAGTACCGTATATACTCGTGTATAAGCCTAGTTTTTCAGCACATTTTTTATGCTGAAAAAGCCCCTCTCGGCTTATACTTGAGTGAGGGTCCCACTTACTTGTTCTTCGGTGCAGTGCAGGTGTTTTCCGGTCTCTCCCGCTTATCTGCGGGCACTTGCAACCTCTGTGGGTGGTCTGATAACTGCTGATAACTGCCACTCTTCTTCTCCCGCTCTTCTCCAGGGCTGTGACCAATGGCGTAGCCTTTACAGTCTTACCCATGCTTGGTCATGACCCCTTGCTCCGCCCAAGCATTGCTGAATACAAGTATCTATTTTTATTTTTGAAATTTACCAGTAGCTGCTGCATTTCCCCCCCCCCCCCAGGCTTATACTCAAGTCAGTAAGTTTTCCCAGTTTTTTGTAGTAAAATTAGGTGCCTCGGCTTATATTCGGGTTGGTTTATACTTGAGTATATATGGGTAGAACCCACCCCTGTCTCCAACCTTAGCAACTTTAAGGCTTGTGGTCTCCAACCTTGGCAACTTTAATACTTATGGGCTTCAACTCCCAGAATTCCTCAGCCAGCAAAGCAAAGCTGGCTGAGGGACTCTGGGAGTTGAAGTCCACAAGTCTTAAAAGTTGCCAAGGTTGGAAACTCCTGGGACAAACTGCTGTATAAAAACAAAGAGCAAATCCCATTTCTTTCTAGCACTGAAAAAGTTACCTAGTCTGGTAATGAAACATCTTCAAGCAAATAACCAGACTCAGAGCACCAGGTTCTCCACATTAGGAGAAGTCTTCAGCTGGTACAAGAAATTAGGGACGCATTCAACCGAGAAGTGGTGATACTAGAAGATTCAGCACATTTATCCTTGTGCCACAACTTAAGAAACCAAAACTTCAAGATATCCTAATTCAGGGGGATTTCAAAGTTTTTTTCAGGCTCCAGAACCTGTTTTATTTTTAAATTCCAGAATCCTTGATCAAGAGGTAAAATTATAGAGGCAGAAAATAGAAAACAGAATGAAATTTGTGTTTGTTGTGGTTTATTTAAACAATTCGTAAATAAAAGTTAAGTAAGGAGGTATTTGCTGATGATATTAAATAACATCCATTCACAAAAATGGATTCCCCCTGAAAATTTATCACTTACTGCAAGTATAACAAGTAAATGTAAACGTAAGTTTAATGTAAATGCAAAATTAATGTTTTCAGGGTTTTTAAAAATTAAAAACTTCAATGTCACAACTACTTAGAAGGTTAATGTTTAACCAAGCAAATCAATGTTTAATGGGTAGAATATTTCCTTAGGAAAATTTCTATGGAGGCTGCTGGCTATCTTTGAGTGAACATTTTTTCCCCTCACAGTTTTTCACAGAACCCTATAAAATTAGAACTCTACAAAATTTTCATTAGAACCCTTAGGTGTTTGAAAAATCCTTCCATAGCTGACTATACTGTAAAATGGTTGGTTCTTGGAACTGAGCAGGGCAGAGGCAATATTAGATTTGATCCTCAATGGCTACTGTTCACATTCTGATGAGAATATAAATGTTACAGGACTGATTGGAGTGACCATAATGCCATTATGTTTTGCATCCATGCTAATGGAATTTGTAAACAGTATCTGACACATTCATATGCGACGACAAAAAAGGAAACTTTTAAAAATGAGGGAATTCTAGTGACAAAAGAGACTGAAAGGAATGTGGAGAGTGAAATCTTTTCAGAATACCCAAACAATGTATTTGTTACACAATGCTGGAAAGTCCCAGGAAGAGGCCAACATGACTCTGTAGTAGCGTCTAGAAAAACGACTGTACACGAATGGAATGGCTCTCTTGTTGAGAACAAAAAAGAGTGTGTGCTTTTAACTCAAGTGTGAAATTGTTGACTTCCTAGCAAAAATAGATAAGTTGTCTCTAAGATCACATGCTAGAGATAGAAGGGTAGCTAACTTGACACTACCTTTAAAAAAGAATGACGGGGAAATCCTGAAAATGAATACTAACATGCATATGAATGGAGATGACTCTGTCAGCAATTGTACACTGGGATTTCCAAAATAGTCTTTGCCCAAATCTCTGATCAAAGGCTTTTTGGGAAAGTTAATAAGAATAGGAATAGGAATAAGAGTAGTAATAGGGTAAACAAAGCTGCATTTTTATGGATTGTTTACCTGATCTTAATTTAGAGGAGCCAGTGAACTGGCTAGTTTTTCAGACAAAACCAAATGATTCATACTGATGAAGACCAAAACTAATTGTGATTAAGTCCCAGAAGTATGACATTAAATCTTGTGAATGATGAACCAGGGACACAAAATACAGTTCAGTTTAAACAAATAAAAAGGATGCACACCAACGGGGGAGGGGGGGACGGGGACTTTTATCCTATAAATACACTGTTAAAAACTCCATTTTGGAAATATTAATAGTATAAAGTATAATTATAATACTTAATAGTACTAAGTATACTTATAATTAATAGTATAGTAAGTATAATGAGTATTACTATGTAAACAGTAACATCTCAGAATGGTTTTAAGCATTCCAAGTCCCATAATCTCCAGTAATTCAACACATTTGGAAGCCACTAGGTGCATTGCTTTGGGTAAAGAAGAGGCTGCTGAAAGCAGCTGTACTAACATTTTGAAGTGAAAACATCTTGAATAGATCTCAGCATGGAGAATTGATGATGAAATGGCGTCTGCTTTTTCTAAAAAAAAAAAATTTTTTTTACACTGTAATATATTGGGTTTTGCAAATTATACATATACACAAGGGATGCAAAAAAGGGTGAAAATTGTCTTCCTGGATCATATCAGATAGCCATCTGGTCTAGCATTCTGTGTCTCACATGGGACAACCAGGTCCTCCCAGAGAAATTAAGAAAAGGCATAGTGGAAAAATGACCCATGTGGATTGCCTCCAACATTGTTTAATTATAAGTGTGATCAATGCATTTATCCACCATGATTTTTTAAAAAAACAATGACAGATCTGACATACATCTTTTGAAAACCAGAACAAATTTGACTTCACATCCTCACTTCTCTTCTTCCATCTACTGGAAGGCAGAATTGGAAATACCCACTTCCATTTTGACACTAACTCCTCTCTCGATATGTGAAACAAGAATAGAAGTCAGAGGGAAATTGTGAGCTTGAGATTTGCTGTGGCTGTTTCATGAACCGGCCAGTCCTTGGTGTTGGATTTATGGCGAGAACAGCGAAGGCATGCTGTTCTAACAAAACAACATCACCTGCTTGCTCTGTATGCCTTCAGCAGTGCAGCATTTTAAAAATAATCTGTACTGAGTTTAAGTGTTTTCATCTTGAAGACACTAGTTCCTAATTATTTTTATGCCAGTGAGTCAGGTGGTAATTAGATTTACATATGCTGTTTAGACATTGTTATTGATAGGTTTCTTTCTTCTGCAAGTCCCATTGTGGAGAATTTTTTGGGGGGCCTTATAGGAATTCAGCTGTATGGCCTTGCACTTGTCCCCCCTCCCCAAACATGTATGTACAGGAGCTCCAGCCATGGCTGATTAGCATCAATCCCTTGCTGACATCTTAATTAATGGTTATGCTAATGTATTTATGAGAAAAAGAGACATGCATATTTGCAGATTGCTAGGGAAAAATGAGGTAACTGGGAGGTTGGACTGAAACTAGATCTTGTTTCTAGATGAATTTTAATACCGCGAGTTAATGTCACGGTGTATAATGCATAATTTATATTGTCATTGAAAAGGATGTTAGGGAGGTGTCTTCAAACCAGGTTAAGAAAAGGCAGTTAATGTTATCAATTACCTTCAGAAAACATTGAAACTGGTATTGATGAGAAAAATTAGCTAATTGCATAATAGCATATTTCATCTCTTTTTTAATGGGGATGTTTAGAAGAATTTGTAATATGAAAAGCACCCGAAATCCCAATAATTATCTTAAGAGATAACTTGGATTTGGGATTATAGTGCCTACATTCTTCAGCAACAAAAAAACATTTTTACTATTCATTAAAAAATATGTTTGATCATGAACAGCTTCATTAGTAACCTTTAGCTCTATAAAATATATAGAGAGACACTCTAAGAGGAATGGATTCACAGCAAGAGTTATTAATGAAATGATTGTGTTTAAAAACGATCAGTATTAGTTTTCTGTAAATTATCACAATATACTCAATTTGAAAAAAAATTCTCTAATATTAACTTAGTTTTAATTTAATATAAATGTATTTGATTTTAGTGGGTTACAGTTGCTGCTCCCCATTGGTATTTTTCATGATTCAGAGGGCAGAAACTAATGCACAAAATCTTATTTGGACAAAATAATAAGGAAGGCAGTTTGGATTTTGCAAGTTATCATACACTGAAAGATCCTAGACGGTTCTCCACAATGATCTTTTCTCAGCTAAATTATAAAAAATATGTGTGTATATTATGAATATTTACATGCACATGTGTAAGGTTATTGAACATACAGGTGAGTCCTTGACAGATCTATCTAGTGCTACTTACACCATTTTCACAGTTATGACGGTTTCACCCCTGTCATTGATTGCATTTTGTGCACTTGACAATCAGCTCACCCTTATGGCCGTTTGCAGTGTCCCATTTGCACAGTCTCATTACATGACTGTGATTTACAACATTTTTGCTGATTTACAGCATTTACTTCCAGATTTGGAAAAAAAACCGCCCATTGGGGAAAACACGTTTGCTTTATGACAGATTTGCTTTAACGACCACAGCAAATTTTTTTTGGAAAATCAGGTCTGGTCACACCATATTTCAACTTACCACTGCAATGATTTCACAGCCATAATTCCAGGCTTCATTATGGTCTTAAGTTGAGGACTACCTGTAACAAATTATACCATTTTTAAAAAAGCAAACGGTGCTGTGCACTCTGAAAATACCATGGCAAAAGAAGTTTAAACCTTGAAGAAGTAGCTAAATTCATTATGCTTTTCCAATTATATACATTGATAAATCTGTATAAACCTGTTAAGGATGTTTTGAAGAAATGACTCCAAGTCCAGTTCTTGGGAAAATTACTGCAATATAAATCATCATGTTCAAGTAGTTCAGGAGTAGGAGGCCTGCAGATATAATGCAAATTTCCTTTCCACTCTCCAGGAGCTTGCATGACCTAACTAATTTTCCTCTGGGCATGCTGGTCAGCTGCTTGGTGGGCTGCCAGAGAGGGCTATTGTAGTGAGGGAGGAAACATGGAGATGACACTTGCCCTATAGCAATGTCAAAGAGTCTGTTCCTGTGAAGGTCACCTGACTATTACCACATGCAGCCCTTCAAGGCCAAAAAGATTACATGCTGTGAAGTAACCAAAGAAGCAAAATCAGCAGTGACCACTAACTTCAACATTTATTCCTTCAGTGTCCTGTGGCTCTTCAAATACAATCTTCCTTCTCACCCCTCCCCAAATTTTTAAGAGATGGGAAAGAGGCTATATGCCCGGTGAAGCCTGAAAGCAAAATATTATGTTGGCAGTGTGCCATTAACAACATCTTAATATTTTAAGTACTGCTCTTGTGATAAGACCTATTATCCATGAGTCTGATGGTTTACTTAGCTCTGTGGGACTTAAAGATGATGTAAGACTGGGTGTAGTTGGGCTTTAGGGACCAGTTGGGATTGTTACTATTGTACTGCTGTCTATGCTGCATAGCAGCTTCCCTGCCAGAGTCATCAGATTCAGTTGCTCAGCTGGCTGTGAAGATCCTGAGACAATGAGTTGTGGAAGATTTCATTTTGCCATCAGATGATGATAGGATTCATGGTCTCAATAGGAACAACGGACCCTTTCTAGTCATCAAGTATATTGATAGTCACACTTTAAATATGGTTTTATCTCAGGGCAATTCCACTTGTTTGTTAGTGGAAGATATTATCATCAATCAATAACCAGTGGAACAAATTGCCTTCAGAAGTTGTAGGTGCTTCATCACTGGAAGTTTTTAAGAAGAAACTGGACAACCACTTGTCTCAAATGGTATAAGGTCTCTGCTTGAGCACGGGGTTGGATTAAAAGACCTCCAAGGTCTCTTCCAGCTCTATTCTGATTGAATCTATTGGTGAGGTCAGATAATTCTCTGATTCCCTTTTGACTTGAAGGCGTCAACCTAACTCACAAGGAGATAGGGTCTGTTAGATCAGCCTGTCCCAGGTGACTTATGGACTCTTCTGGATTCCAGACTGAGTTTGTGATTTTCCCTGAGGATCTGGTGGGTGGATTTCATTTGGCCACAATCTGTAATGGGTAGGACGCAGTGGTGAAATCTAAAATTTGTTACTACCGGTTCTGAGGGCGTGGTTTGGTGTGGGGGGGTAATGTGACTGGGTGGGCATGGCCAATTTTTTTTTTACTTTTAAAACCATTTTTTCTACAATCTCTTTGGCGAAGAGGTTGTAAAAAAATGCTTTCAAAAGGCTTTGACAATCCCAGCTGAGCCGTGCGATCATCAGAGGCTTTTTAAAAAAACTTTTACTTTTAAAAGCATTTTTTCGGCCAAAGAGGTTGTAAAAAAAATGCTTTTAAAAGTAAAAAAAAAAAAACACCCTCTGATGATTGTGCGACTCAGTTGGGCATTTGGGGGTGGGGGGCAGGGATTTTTGCTACGGTTCTCCGAACCACCCGCATCCATTGCTACTGGATCGGACGATCTGATCCGAACCGGGAGCATTTCACCCCTGGTAGGACGCCATAGCTTTGCTTAGTGAACTCCGGTAAGATTTTGTTTTGTTCTGCATGGGTTTTTTTTTTTTTTTTGGATGAATACCATCTGTTTCTTTTATTTTATTGTTGTGGATTTTTACATACAGTATATAAAGCATCCAGAGTTAGTTGAAGGTTTTGAATCTATGACAGTAAATGAATATTGCAGGCTTTGAAGAAAAAACATCTGTAATATCTTTTCAGAATTGATGTATCTGGAGAACTATGGGACATTGGAGTGTCAGATTCTAACTGCAGACTGTGTAGGCACAATGTCTCTTTAATTCTGCAAATGAAGCTATTTTAAGCAATAGAGAAGGAATTAGTTACTTAAATACTGATGGAATAATTTATTTCTATGGAATATGTCATTGTTAACAAATGATATTCAAGATGGCTAAAGAAACAGTAACATCTACAAGATAATTAAACTTCCAGTTAAAAGATCAATTGATTGTACATTTAAAAATGAGCCTATAAAAATAATAGCTTCAGTCATTTCCCCCAACTTCAGCATCCCAAATTTTCTCACACATCAAAGACCTGCTTTAATGAAAATGACGTTTATTAATAAATGTTTGATAATGGGGAGATCAGCTAGCTTTCTTTTCTTTAGCAAGATTTCCCACAGCTTGGAAATACCTAAGAAGGCCATTTTGTACTTCAGCCTTATAGATAAATTGAGGAAAGTTAATAGACCAGTAAGTGATCTGCCTCTCTGTGTTTGTGTTGGTTGTTTATGGTTTAATTTCTGCCACCTGTATGAAAGCTTTTTCTGCTTGGTTACCTGAAAAAAAAAAGGTATTGCTTAAAATACCCAAAACATTCCAACCTAGAAACTTTCAAGAATGATGTGGGGTAGATGTAATGATGAGTAATTATGATGCAGTACAATTTAAAATTGTATTGCAATTTTAAAATGTAATGTAATGTAAAATGCAGCTTCTTTAGTTACAAATTGACAACGGAGCTACCTCCCTTTCTCCAGTAACAGAGAAGCAGGACAAATGGCTAAGATGCCTTGTTGATATTTGGATGTTACAGTTGCTGTTGTCTTGGGTTTATAATTCTTTTAGCACTGAATATTTGAGCAGAGAATAAAAAAGAAAGGAAAAGAATGAAAACTAAGCATTTTGTCCCTGGTTAATATTATGCTACTTTTTACACGCTATAAATCTGACTGTTCAATAAATGAGCTGGTTTTTCTCCATTAATTAGTGATAGGCAGAGAATCTTGAAAAAAAAACAACAGAGACTGGCTCTGTATAATAAAGCTTGAAATACATTCATATTCCATTGAGAATTTGTGTGTTTTTACAAGTTCAGCTAGTTTCAGTTGCCTTTTGTTCAACATGTATCTCCATTTTTATGAATCTCAAATTCTTGTCAGTCTGGAATATTCTTTTTTTTTTTTTTTTTTTTTTGTTATCAGAGCTCCCTCTTACAACCTTTTAAAATAATATCCTGGCCATGGAAACAGTGTCATTTTAATGAAGATGATAGTGATAGTGATAATAATGGTTTATATATCAATTGTGAGGAAAGTATTTTAGATTATCTTTTTCTAACTTAGATGGACTCTTTTGGAGTATGGTTTTGGCACTTTGGCATTTACAGTTCGGGTTCATGCAGCATTTCCATTTTGCATTCCAATCAATTTGAAATGGTGCAGTGACTTGTCTGATTTATCTATTCAGGTTTATTAAATTTATCTGATAACAACACTCAATTTAGCCTATCCTTTATATCAGTCAGATGCAGTTCATAACCTATTTATAGAAAACTTACCTGGTGCCAATTCAGCAATCCTTAGATTCTGGGTTTATTTGCTCAGACATTGTTATGTTTGATTATGATAGTTTTATGGCACAACTATTATATGCAAGCAGTTATACTTTTATTGTAACTTTGTTATTGACTGGTTTTACCCTAGGGGTTTTATTGTGAAGATTGTCAAAAATAATAAACGGATAAACAATTCCATAAAAACTTTTGAGGCTGTTTTGTTAGCTGTTATTACTGGACATTTGATACTGTTGTGTCCTTTGACCTCTTGGGATTTGAATAAATGCACAGTGGAAAGATTTTTTAAGTGATGCCATTTATATTTAATTGCCATTCCTGTCAAATTGGCAGCTGCTAAGAAAAGACACAGTTGGTTTAAAGAGTTGCAGGCAGGTGCACCCATGCTGTCCAAAAACTTTTTGGAATTGAATTTAAGGCATTTTATGTACTGTGTCTTGAAATATGTATTATTAGTATATTCATTTAACATGATAAATTAAGCACTATCAAAATCGGTGCATAAGTATTCTTGGCATTGCACCTAATGTAGAAGGACGTAATGGGAATGTTGGACAACTACTTGGATTATAACGATCATTTCTCTGATTGGTCAGGCTAAAGGACTTGACATGCCACATTCCTGATTTAGTTCATCATTCTGATTAGTTCATCATTCTGAATTTCTGGCTGAATAACCAGCCAGAAATTTCTGAAAGCTCAAAAACAGGTCTTGAAGCCTATCGCCAACCACTTTTACATAATTTCTGGTGTTGAGATGTTTGCTGCTTCTAAATGGATATGGCTAGCTAAGCCAAACACAGATTGTAGAATTTGCATCTGAGCAAAATAAATTAATAAATCATGAAGTGGGTTTATTGATGACATATGAATCTTGGCTTATTTGGGTGGAATCAACCGTAATACCAAGCTGTTATTTTCTTGTTTCTTAGGACGAAAACAAAATAATATATGAACTTTAGAGTAACATCTACATAGCCAGTAGAAAATAGAAAATCCAAAAACTGCAAGCAAAATATTTGGTTGGCACATAAAGTGTTAACATAGAGCAGCTCTTAATGCTCTTCTACCAGATAAGCCCTCTTCTATAAAGGATTTGTAACTATTGGCCAAGGTCTCTGTTTAATCTTAAATCTCAGTATTTTACTATTCCCATGGAAGTTTTCAATGGCATCTTTCTACTAACTTTTATGTTCTAATTAAGTTTAAAAATGCTGGCAAGATGTCATCTCACGACACCTCCATAATAATTTGTTACCTTGGATAGACACTATTCTTCATCAATTGCCACAGTAGAATTATTGTAAAAATTACAAGTAAGGAAGCTGTGTGTTTGCTGAAATGATTATATTGGCAAAATATAATAGGAACTCTACCTCTTACGGTGTTCACCTATTTATTGAAATGTTCAGATGAAAAAAGGGGATTGAATCACATATCTGTACATACAATCCATATTTTGTGGATATGTACAGATAAAGTTCAGAGTGACTTATTCCCAAAGAAAATTATTCTTCATGTACTTGATGAATATATTTTATTATGCATATTCAGAATCAAATTAGATGAACCAGAGAAATCTCTCATCTAATTTAAATGCTGGTAGAGATGGGCTTGGGATAATTGTAACTAATTATGTTTACTTATTAAAACCACAGTCTTGAGACTACTTATAAGCTTATTAAGTCTCACTGATTTTAGTTCAGTCTAAATAGTGATTTTACTGTATTTTAACCTGCATTCCCGATGATTAAAAAGAGCATTTTTTATTTATTTAAAATGAAGTAGTACATACGTGTTTGTGTGTGTGCGCATGTGTGTGTGCAGCTTTGTAAGAGAGAAACGTATATAGATCTGAGGGATTTGAAGTGCTTTCTGTTGCATAAAATAACTCTTGCTTTTTTGCTATACTTTGAAAAAGTAGTGTTGCTTACTAAATGTGACTCGAAGTCATTTATAAAAATAAATGGCAGTAACTGTATACTTTTTTCCCCAACCATATTGAGGTAATGTTAATATGTACACAGTTCTTCATTAATTGAGGAACAGAAATCATGTTTTCCATTACATGATTTTGCTTTCCAAAATAAAATCCTTTATGACAAGAACCTACCCAGGAAAATAGTTTGTAATCTGAATATTTGAAGAAAAGCTATTATTTCCATATAAGAACATATGTGGGGTCAAATCAGAAGTTTATTGGTCCAGAAGACTGTTCCCTGATTGGTTAGCCAGATACTTTTAAAAAATCCACAAACAGTATCTGATTCTTAACATTTATATTAACCAACAACTGTGATTCACTGAGAAAATGCCTCTTGAAGCTTTTGTGCACATGCTTGGAATTCAGTGGGAGGCTATCAGAAGTAGTAAAAAATTCCCATTTTCTTTCTTAGAAACAAGTTATAATCCCATGCTCCAAGAGTGGATACAATATATGAATACACACAAGCCATATTTCCTCCTTTGAAATCACTGAAAATAAAAAGCCACTGGATGCCATAGATAACACCTCTTTTTTTTTCCCTAGGGAAAAAGCCAAACATTAACTTCTTCCTAGGAGTCCTCAAACAGGGCTTGTTTTTCCCTTGGTAATCAGTGTGTGATAAATCTGGTTAGAAGAAGTGGTTGACAGTGGCATATTTGGCTGTATGGCATGTCACTCGATCCCAATTGCTGACTGTAACAGGGAATCAGAATTGCATGGACCTTCCAGATTTAATGCTAATCAGGAAAATTTTTTTTAAAAGACTATGTACTGCTATCCCAACTATTATTGAACATAGGCCTTCCCAACGATTCTGCAAGTAGTTAGTTTTTTTGTACAGCTTTGGTAAGTAAGGAAAATGCATCAAATGGCCACCCTGCTGTTATTATGATGAAACTTTAATTTTGCAAGGCTCCAGAGACTTGGCTGTTTCCCCAGGCATTTGGGCCAGGAGGTAGGTAAGTTGTATTGCTGATGGGTTCTTCTGAATAAGGATGCATTTGTTTACCTTGGGTGTCATGAACGACTAGTTAAAGCTATTGTTTGAAACCCTGAACACAGCCCATAGTCACTGTATTGAGATTGGCACCATGAACATAATTTAAGTAAACCAGTAAATAAAATCAGTGTTCGATTTATGCCATTTGTGTGATGATATAATTATTCACTGATGCAAATGTAATCCATCAATTTGTACCATTTGCATAGTGCAAATGATATAAATTGCAGCCTAACTTTGGTAGGCTGCATGCAGAATCCACTTGATGGATTGAAGTCTGATAATTTTGGGATTTCAGTGTAATTCCTTAATATATCCACAAACCGCTTATCTTTTATAAAGTTTCTGAGAACAAAAGCTATCTACCTGCATAGGCACTTGTTTCTATGTGTTTCTATGCATTTTGCTCTTATAAGTGGGTGGGAAATGATGAAACATATATTATGACATTGCATGTAGGTATGGAAGGGGTGGAGTGTGCATTTTGATCTTGTAACAAACGTTTCATAATTCTGATGAAATTTTCAGATTCTACAGACACCTCTGGATATTAGAAAATTCAGTTGGGATTTTTCTTTCTACAGGGGTTTGTGTGTGTGTGTGCATGCATGTGTTTATAAAGTGCTGCAGCATCAGACCCAGCTATATGTTAGTGGAGCCCATTCTTTGAATGTGTATATCTGTGTGCATGCACTGGGGTGTGTATAATCACAGTGAATGCAGAAACCCTGTGGAATTTGAGATTGGTGTTCTCAGGAGGGTGAAACAAAATGCTAATGGGGGGGGAGGGAGAGCAAAATGCAGAAGCAAATTTTCTGTGTCATTTTATTAATCTTTTTAGATTTTCATTAGATTGCATCTGACTTTTTTTAAAAGTAACACTATTTGTGATTCTTAGAGCGATTGCTGGAAACATTTGCATGTATATTACGTCACGGTTGGCTTTACAGAATTATGCTTTGTTCAATTCTTTCCACAGCTAGTGGAAAGTACAAAAAGTTTGGTTGCTGAATAAAGATTTCAGGACCAATTGTGTGTTGCTTCATGTGTATTCTTAATATAATCCACTTTTTAATTTTATATTACCATTAGTTCTATAGAACTGGGTGCTCCATTGGAAGACCTGAAAGACCAGTTTAGGTATACATTGACATAGAGAAAATCTGGTTGCTAAAACTCGACGACGACTTCTACATTATATGTAGAAGTGCCTCATATGAAGATCTAGGGCTACAAAAAAGAAGACAAAACACAATTTTAGACTTCATAAGTATAACTAAAGTTTCCAGATCAGTGAAATATATCTGTCTACTCTGCTCGACATTTGTCAGACCCTGTTCTTGAGTAATTTGTCCTATTTTTGAGATAACATTTAAAGAAAGATTGAGATAATCTTTCGGGTACAAAGAATGACACAGATGTTTGGAAAGTCCTGTGAAGAGAGAACAAGTAGCTTTTGCCCTGAGAATGAGTATTAAAGGAGGTGATAGTCCTCTTCAAAAACCTGAAGAAAACCCTGCCCTGTTCTCAAACATCCAAAAACTAGGACACGTGGTAAGAGTCTTAAATTACAGGAAGGTTCCACTTGAATATTAGAAAACATTTATTAAACATAAGAGCAGTTGAATAGTAGAACAATGTCTCGTTCATCTTGTATAAACGAATACAGGTAGTCCTCGACTTACGACCATAATTGAGGCCAAAATTTCTGTTGTTAAGTGAGACATTTGTTAAGTGAATTTTGCGCCATTTTGTAGCCTTTCTTGCCTCAGGTGTTAAGTGAATCACTGCAGTTGATAACTTAATAACCCAGTTGTTAAGTGAACTTGGCTTCCCCATTGACTTTGTTTGTCAAAAGGTTGCAAAAGGGGATCATGTGACCTTGTGACACAGCAATGTTTATATGAATCAGCAATGAACCAGTTGCCAAGCATCTGAATTTTGATCACGTGATCATGGGGATGCTAGAAATGTTGTCATAAGTCACTTTTTTCAGTGCCATTGTAACTTTGAATGGTCACTAACCAAACTGTTGTAAGTTGAGGACTACCTGTAAAACCTTCAGCTGGCTTTATTATGCTGTACTGCAATTTTAAATCAGGTGTTCAAGTACAACCACAATAAGTGAGAAAGGTTGCTGTTCAGTGATCCATAAAGAACGTTGGACTTACCTGAGCATTCGTTCTTTGTGCGCTGCAGGAGAGTCCAAGCATGGGTTAATTCTGTCTGTCTGGCCAGAGACTGAGTTACAATTTCTTTGGCCACGCCCCTTCCTCCCGACTGAGCTCCAGTTTTTCGATGAAGATGTGGATCTGGAGGGGATGTAGCCAGTACGATGAAATCAACCACTCCTGGTCACTGGACCCATAAGGAAACAGAGTGGGATTGGACTCTTCTGCAGCATACATAGAAGGAAAGTTCAGGTAAGTCCAACGTTCATTCTCCTGTGTGCTGCTTGGAGAGTCCAAGCATGGGATATACTCAAGCTAAGTATCCCTAGGGTGGGAAACAGACTGGTCAAGGGTTCCCTCATCCGGAAGGACCCTCTGTAGTACTTGTCTCCTGAACACCGCCCCAGCCGAGGCAAATATGTCCAGTTTGCTCTCCAACGCAGAACCCTTGTCCGGGCCTTCCCCAGACTCCAGGGGTGGCCCATGTTCCTCCCCAGCCTCCTCACTGTCCGACTCCACTGCCAGCTCCACAGGCTGCTGGCAGCCCACACCACCACTCCTGAAGGAAGTCTAAAACATTTGGGACTGACACCAATGTGGGAACAATCTTTTCCTTGGCGCACCAGCAACCAAAAGATGACCAGGTAGCTTTGTATATCCTTTTCGTTGATGGACGTCAAGCAGCCTGAATAGTCAAAATTACTCTCCTTGAGAAATGGCTTCTCTTCAGGATCTCCCTTTCCAGTGCCAGACGGCCAACTGGAGCCACTGAAGCTCCAGGTGGTACACAGCCCCCTGGCTGAGGGAGATCCTGTCTGGGGCTATCCTCCAGGGACGAGCGATGGATAGGTTCACCATGTCCGCAAACCATGGATGCCTGGGCCAGTGGGGTGCTACTAGGAGAACCTCCTCCTTCTCCAAGATCTTTCTGATTACCCGCAGAATGAGGGGTTGGAGAGAAGGCATATAACAAGCTGGGAGGCCATGGGCAGCAGAGTGCATTGGTCCCCTTGGCTCCCCTTGTTTGGAACCTGGAAAAGAACCTTGGAAGTTGAGAGTTTGTTGGGCTGGCAAATAAGTCTATGCTGGAATGGCCGAATTTCTCTGACGGTAAAATAGATCTGGGTGCAGACACCATTCAGACTGATCAATGGTTGTCCTACTCAACTAGTCCACCTGTGTGTTGGGGACTCTGGAGATGTGCTTTGCTCGTAAGGAAAGTAAGTGCCTCTCCACCCAAAGGCCTAAGTCCCCTGCTTCGCTCATCAGGACCTTGGAACGTGTGCCTCCCTGTCGGTTCACGTGAGTTTTGGCTGTTAACATCGTCA
This sequence comes from Masticophis lateralis, assembly GCA_030761175.1. Lineage (NCBI taxonomy): Eukaryota > Metazoa > Chordata > Lepidosauria > Squamata > Colubridae > Masticophis > Masticophis lateralis. The sequence continues at coordinate 61,535,848 of JAUDYJ010000003.1, read as the reverse complement.
ACAATAAAACATGACCTGACAACATCTGTTGAAAATGACGTAGCACCAAATGCGCCACTTTAGTTCCAACCAATTGATATCGTCTAGAAGCTCTTCCAGGGACCACCAACCCTGGATCACTTGGGATTGCAGGTGAGCCACCCAACCAAGAAGGCTGATGTCTAAGGTTATGACCAGATGGGTTGGTTCCTTGAACAGATAGCCTTTCTCCATGGCTTAGACGGCTATGTCCACCCGTCTAAGGATCAGAGCACCCTCTGAGGTACCCAGATTCATATGTTGGAATTGCTGATCCCTGATCTTTGACTTGGCAGCAGGAGCCATTCTAGGGCCTGAGCATGTAACCGTGCCCAAGGAACGATTGCCAGACAGAAGATCTTCCCTAGTAACTGGGAAAGAAGAATCAATGGTACTAGTCATAGAGATTTGACTTCATTTACCATGGCCTTTATGCTGGATCGGCGTTCCTGAGATAGGAAAACTTGACAGGTCACAGAATTGATCACTGCTCTTAGATGGATCAACTGGTAGAGGGCCTCAGGTGACTCTTCTCCAGATTTACAGAAATACCATGGTCCCGGAGGGTTTGGACCGTTATGTGAAGGTCCTGTCTTGCCTGAAGCAGAGATGACGACTGGATCAAAATGTCATCCAGATAGCATTGCAGTCTGATGGGTTTCATGCGAAGATGAGCTGCCACCACATCTAATAGCTTGGTGAAGGTTCTGGGGGCTGAAGAAAGGCCAAAGGATTCTAGGAGCCGAAGAAAGGCTGAAGGGGAGAGCTCTGTATTGGAAGTGGAGCTCTTCATAGGAAAATCTTAGGAACCTTCTGTGGGATGATTGGATGGGTACCTGGAGGTAAGCCTCCTTGAGATTTATTGATGTTAAGAGATCTCCCTGTCTAATGCAACCCAGGGTAGAATGCAGGGATTGCATTTTGAAGCGTTTGTACTTTAAGCATACATTGAGCCTCTTCAAGTAGAGGATGGCTCTCTGCTCCTCCCTTCCTGAACTCTTTGGGATCAGAAAGAGGATTGAATAGAAGCCAAAACCCTGCTGTCCCACTGGTACTGGCTCGATGGCCCGTATGTCCAGCAGATGCTGAATCTCTGCCTCTACCAGAGACCTCTTGATTGCCTCCCTGGGAACCAGACATCAGATGAACCATCTTGGGGGTTGGGAGCAGAGTTCTAGAATGAGCCCGAGCCTCACTGTTTGTAATGCCCAAGCATTACAAAAAGTGAGCTAGCCAATGGCAAGTGGTTTCTTGCCATTGGATGGCAAACATACTTAAACAGCTGCCAATGGGAATCTCGGATTGAAAGTCACTTTGTCCAATGGTAAGGTTTGCTATTGGCTTCCCGAAAGGGTCTCCTGGTCTGCAGTTGTCTGGCCTTATCTCAAAAGGATGATCTGTCCCGCAAGTGATCCATACTCTGGGGATATGATCTCTGATAGGCCGGGGCATTAAACCTGGCCTCAGTGGCCTGAAAGGACTGTCTGCAATAGAAAGGGGTGGCCCTTCTCTCTGTCCTCCTATAAATGTGAGTGTTGTGGTCTGCCAGTAGCCTGCAGAGTTGGCAGCAGAGTCAGACAGCGATGAGGCTGAGGAAGAACATGGACCAGTCCTGGAGACTGGGGAAGGCCTGGATGAGGGCTCTGTGTCAGAGGCAGAGATGGGGCCAGGGCCATCAGCAGACTCCAGAACCTCCAGAGACTGATAGGAGTGAGGCAGAGGAGTAGGAAGAGCCTATTCCTAATGCACGCATGAGAAGAGCTGCCAGAAGGCAAGAGCAGCTCAAGCAAGGAGGACAACTCGGGAGTAGGGCCAAGAGATGATTGGCCCCCTCCCCTAAGACTTAAAACAGACCAGCAACGACATTTGGGCTGTGCCAGAAAATGAGTCAGGGATAGATAGTTATGCTCAATAAAGAGAAAATTTCCTGAAAGATCGGCTGTTTGGAAATTTAATTTATTTCGCGATGACATCGTAGCCTGACATGTTGGTAGCTTCGTCTTCTTCTTCATCTATGACTTACATTTGTTTTTGTATCTGTGACTTCTGAACATTTGCCAAGAAAGGCCTTTAGCAGTTTGCCTAATTGGACCAAGGTTTGAGATAGGACAGAGGAATTTGTGTTGAGAGGAATTGCTTTAATTTAGTTGAACAACATTGGGAATGAAGTAATTCTCAGCTGTTCGAATAAAGTTTGTTTCTTCACTGACAGTTTTTTCTTACTACTTACTTGGGCCTGGGTTATAACAGTGAAAAAGAGCTTTCCTCTTTTCCTTGCCCTCCACTAAGATAGGGTCTAGCACCTCCCAAAAAAGATTGCTTCCCGTTAAAGGAACGGATGCTAGCCTTCACTTAGATTTCATATCAGCTTCCCAATGGCGAAGCTATAAGAGGCATCTGGAGGTAACATTTGACACCAGTGTCCTCGAGGCAAACTTGGCGGCATTGAAGGTCGCATCTGCTGAATATTCAGCTGCTCCATTAACTTACTAATATCCTGATGCAGTCTACTGTCCTCGGGGGATGCTCGAGCCTGCATTTGTTGCAGCCAGATTAGCGATGTCCTAGTGAAAAAGGATGCAGCCATGGCTGATTGCATCACCCAAGCGGCTGCCTTGTGCATCTTGTGAGCAGACAGCTCTGCTTCTGTCCTCCGCCTTCAGGCCCTCTGTTGTGTCAGAAGAAAGGACGGCCACTGTTGCCAGATTGGTCAGTGGAGAGTCCACAGCCGGTAACTTCAGGAGCTCCTCTAGATCCTGCTCTATGGTATAAACTTTCTGTCCATCCCACTGGGAGTGGAAATGGAGCCAGTCTGATTCCACTGTCATTGGATGACATTGACAAAAAGCTTAGGGTAAGGTATCACTTCCTGCGCTGTGACTGGCTCCGTGAAGAGTAGGGAACTGGGAACCTGAGGGTCTGTGGAAGCATCCTTCAGGCCATCAGCTACCCCCATATTGGCCGATGTTTTGGCTTTAAATAACAAGGTCTTAAACAAATTGGGTCAAAAAAGCCAGGTAAATACTGACTGATCTAGGGCGATACCTTCATCTTCAGAGAATTCATAGTCACCCATTTCCTTATCACCAACAAGTGAAATATCGCTGTGGCGTGAAGGTAGCGGTGAATGAAGCTCCTGAATGTAACCCATATCTGGTGGTAATTGAGGTGGTAGAGTCGGTAGATAGGGGGCAGTGGTAATGGGCCCATAAAACCCCTTTGTTGTAGGGCTGCATCTATGCCTTGTGAAATGGTTTGGGCAATGATGCTGCAAAGCTCTTGAGACAAACCAGGCCCCAATTCCTCCTCGGAGCGGAGCCCCGCCGCAGTAGGAGTAAAGGTGGCAGATGGAACAGAGGGCCTCATAATCAGGGCAGAATCTAATCCTGCTGGAGCAGGCAGGAGAGAGGAACAAAACCATCCTCATAAGCGGATGCTTGAAGGTCTTGAAGCCCGGTGTTAACGTTAGGAGACCAGTTTAGTTGGTTCTCCTGTAAGATCTGAGGGGCTAATTCCTTTTCCAAGGAAATGCGGGCCTCAGTCCTACTCTCTCGGATTTTTGATGTCATGGCCGCTTCTGCCTGTTTCTGGGCCTTTGCAAAATGTTTTTCCAAGACCTTTTGCCTTCTCTTGGCATCGTTCTCGGACGTTGATGAGGCTGACCTCGACTCTTTAGTCTTAGCCCTGGTAGAAGGCCTGACCTTATAAACTGACCTTGCCCTTTTGGGATCAGAAGCCTCTGATCTCTGTCGTCTGGAAGAAGAATCAGCTGAATTATTGCTGTGAGAACTAGATCGGTCCGCCATTTTGGAAGGCTGGAACTGCTCCTGCTATCTTCAGCTGATAGCCAGATGCTAGCTCTGGGCAATTCCCAATCCTGGGAAAGACACCCCTTTTGGGATAATAAGTCTGGCTCAAGTCCTTTGGAAGGGGTGGCAAGCTGGCCAAGGGATTCGCAATACTCACTGCGAAATTCAAGCAGGTAAATTGGAGCCAAACTGACAACAGATCCAATTTAGATCCAATTTTAAGGGGATCTGGGAGGAGGGTAGTTTTTAATAACAAAAATGAGACTGGGGGGGGGGTCTCTTAAGGTTCATTCTGACAGTCCATTCTGACAGTCCTGTCGGGTTGGGAGTCGTGGGGGATGTTTGGAGGAGGCTGGGACATTCTATACCTGTGATGGTGGGAAGGGGCAGAAGAAATCAAAATAGGAGTAGGGAGCATCACACCAGAAGCATTCAGATGGTGGCTTGCTCCCATACCTCCTGCTCACCCTGTTTTCCTGGGGATATGAAAGTGAGGGAACCTGGTCTCCATCTGGTGTATGTGAATGCCAGGTCCGTGATGAATAAGGCCCTCCTCATACGAGACCTTATTGATGAGGGTGTGGACCTGGCCTGTATCACAGAGACCTGTTTGGGGCAAGAGGAGGGAATCCCTCTCTCTGACTTATGCCTCCCAGGCTTTCATGTCCTGCACCAGCTGCGACACCAGGGAAGGGGCGGGGGGGGAGTGGCAGTGGTTGTCAGGGAAGGTCTGAGTCCTAGGGAGGTCACTGTCCCTCAGATAGGCAGGTGTGAGTCTCTTCTATTGAAGTGGGACCCTGGAGTTCAGTCAGGATTGTTGGTCACATACCTATCTCCCAGCTATGTTGCCACAGCCCTACCTGCACTGCTCGATGTCTTGACTGAAGTGGCACTTGAACTCCCCAGCCTTCTGGTTGTGGGAGATTTTAATCTGCCTTCGATCAGTGAGTCATCTGAGACAGTCCGGGAGTTCATGGCCTCCATGACAGCCATGGACCTGACTCAGGTTATTCAGGGCCCAACTCATAGGGGAGGACACACACTTGACCTGGTTTTTCTCTCTGGGCAGTGGATAAATGGTCATGGTAGGGGGGAACTTTCCATCACTCCCCTGTCATGGACTGACAATTCCCTCCTTAGACTGGATTTTCAATCTGCCAACCCTTGCTGCATGGAAACGGAACTCATAAAATTGTTCTGCCCCAGGCGCCTGATGGACCCAGAAAGGTTCTTGAAGGAGCTTGGGACATTCCCCACCTCTCAATCCTGAAATTCAGCTGAGGCTCTAATGGCATTCTGGGAACGGTCGGCTACTGATGCCTTAGACAGAATTGCACCTTTGTGGCCTCTAACCCGCCCATGGAGCTCCAGGAAATGAAACTTCAGAAAAGACGCCTAGAGAAACGTTGGAGGTCCTCCCGATCTGAATCTGACCGAACACAGTTAAGAACCCATATTAGGTCTTAACTAGTGGCAATGGAAGCGACGAAATGAGATTTCTTCGCCGCCCTCATTGCATCTGCAGAAAACCGCCCAACGGCCCTGTTTCGTGTGATCCGCTCCCTCCTCAATCAGGGAGTGAGGGAAAACCCTTTACAGGGCAGAGCTGAGGATTTTGTACAGTTTCTGCATGATAAAATCGCTCAGATCCAGATCGGATTGGACTCTGACTGGATGGAATCCAATTGGGAGACTAGGGTGGGTCTTGAGAATAATATCTGGATTGAGTTTGACCCTGTTTCTGTCAAGGAAGTGGACAGGATTATGGGCAAACTTAGTTCCTCCACTTGCTTATTGGACCCTTATCCCTCCTGATTGGTTTCGGCTGCCAGGGAGGTGACTAGAGACTGGATCCAGGCAATTGTCAACGCTTCGTTGAGAGAGAGGAACTTCCCTGCTTCTCTTAAGAAGGCGGTGGTTCGACCTCTCCTCAAGAAGATTTCCCTGGATCCAGACTCACTTAATAACTATTGTCCCGTCTCCAACCTTCGCTTCATCGCAAAGGTTGTTGAGACTGTAGTGGCGCAACAGCTCCCACAGTTCCTGGAGGAAACAGAATACTTGACCCGTACCAATCGGGCTTCTGACGCGGACACAGCATGGAAACGGCATTGGTCGCTCTGGTGAATGATCTCTGGCGGGCTCGGAATGGTGGTTGTTCCTCCATTCTGGTCCTACTTGACCTCTTAGCGGCTTTTGATACCATCAACCATGGAATCCTACTGCAGCGACTTGAGGGGTTGGGAGTGGGAGGCACTGTCTTATAGTGGTTCTCCTACCTCTCAGGTCACTTACAGTTTGTATGAGCGGGAGGGCAGAGATCCACCCTGAGGCCCCTAAATTGTGGGGTGCCTTAAGTGTCGGTTCTCTCCCCCCCTACTCTTTAACATCTATATGAAGCCACTGGATGAGATCATTTGTGGCTTTGGGGTGAGATATCATCAATATGCTGATGATACCCAATTATACATCTCCATCCCAGAGATGCCTTTCCGTGATGTCCCATTGCCTGGAGGCGGTACAGGCCTGGATGGGTAGAAACAGACTCAAACTCAATCCCTCCAAGACTGAGTGGCTGTGGATGCCGGCATCTCGGATTTCAGAAGTCCCATCACTTTTGATGGATGGAGAAAAACTTTCCCCTGTTGATAGGGCTTGCAACTTGGGTGTCCTCCTGGATGCTCGGCTGTCCCTAGAAGACCATCTAACGGCTGTGACCAGGGGGGCCTTCGCACAGGTTCGCCTGGTGCGCCAATTGCGCCCTTTCCTGGACCGAGATGACCTTTGCACAGTCACTCATGTCCTGGTTACTTCCCGCTTGGATTACTGCAATTCCCTCTACATGGGCCTGCCCCTGAGATGCACCCGGAGACTCCAGCTGATCCAGAATGCAGCCGCATGGGTTGTTACGGGAGCCCCTCGTTATTCCCATATAACACCCTTCCTGCGTCAGCTGCACTGGTTACCAGTGGTTCTCCGGGTCCGCTTCAAAGTGCTGGTTCTCACCTATAAGGCCCTACATGGTTTAGGTCCAGGATATTTTACAGGACCTTCTGCCAGCTTCCCACGTCCTGTTCGCTCACATAGGGCCGCTCTCCTCAGGGTTCCAACGGTGAGCCAATGTCATCTAGCAGTGTCCAGGGGTAGGGTGTTCTCTGTGGGTGCTCCCACCCTCTGAAATGAATTACCTACCGAGCTCCGGATGGCTCCTGATCTCCGCTCCTTCCGTCGGGAGCTGAAGACTTGGCTGTTCAAGCAAATAGGCTGATTCTGATTCTGGGTTTATTATTTATCATTAATTAGTTATTTGATTTAACGTGCGATTTTATTGTACATGTTTCTTAACTTGTGTTCGCCGCCCTGAGTCATTCGGGAGAAGGGCGGCATATAAATAGATGTAATAAATAAATAAATAAACACGGTTTGTAAGTGCAATCAATCTGCAGCAACAACAAAAGGGCACAAAACCGACAACACGGTTATAAATGCTGTGATTAAATGACTAGCGCGAAGCCAACAACACAGCTTGCAAAGCACAATCTTAGACAGCCCCTGCTCCCTGCTGACCGAAGCCTTCATCTGTCTCAGCTTGACTTGGAAGGTAGCGGAGCCTTTGTGGTCTAGCCTGCACGGGTTAAGAAATAAGCACCTGGCTGGTGGCTCTGTCATCGCTCCCAGTGACGCAGTAATGGAACTCCGGCCTTCTGGCCAATAATGGAGTGGGAATGTGATCTGCGGCTGCCGTGGTGCTTCAGCAATAAAACACTGACTCTCCTATCTTCGTGTGGTTTGTTTATTGTAATTGCAGAAGAAAAAATAATTTTGTGTCTCTCTAGGCCGACTGAGTTGAAAAACTGGAGCTCAGCCAGGTGGAAGGGGTGTGGCTAAAGAAATTGCAACTCAGTCTTTGGCCAACCAGACAGAATTAACCCATGCTTGGATCTCCAAGCAGTGTACAGAAGAACCTCTGTTTTAACCCATTATTGTTACCATCTCCATTTCATTTTTAATTCCACCCCCATTGTCCCAATTGCAGCAATCATATCTGGTCATCAAATTCCAGTTCTCCCCATTGGGCTCTTTTTCAACTTTTCACTTTTTTAATCTTCTGAGTACCTTGAACATTTTTGATTTGCTTCTTTATTCACCAGGCTTCACAGCTATTCCTTCCCCATTGTAAAGGCAAGGGTTCACCTCACACATATGTGCTAGTCGTTCCTGACTCTAGGAGGCAGTGCTCATCTCAGTTTCAAAGCCAAAGAGCCAGCGCTATCCAAAAATGTTTCCATGGTCATGTGGCCGGCATGACTAAACACCAAAGGCACACGGAACACTGTTACCTTCCCACCAAAGGTGGTCCCTATTTTTCTACTTGCATTTTTTATGTGCTTTCGAACTGCTAGGTTGGCAGAAGCTGGGACAAGTAATGGGAGCTCACCCCGTTACGCGGCACTAGTGATTTGAACCACTGAACTGCCGACCTTTCGATCAACAAGCTCAGCGTCTTAGCCAGTGAGCCACTGTGTCCCTTTCTGCCCCATTGACTTCGATACTATTAATAAATATGTTATTGATAATCTATTTAATAATCAGTATTTCCAGGATCAGATTGATATAACTGCTAGGCATTTGTTATTCTGAAGTTCTTCATCTGAGGTAGCTTTCTGCTGGCTTAGATACAAGAGAACCACCAAAATATTGTGGCTGCTTCCAAAAAAAACTGTCTCACGCAAAGTGGTGATGAGGTTACCCTGATACTCTTAGTTGCTAAGTGGCTTAAAGTAAGATTGCTTTTTCTCCCAAAGCAATAAATGATATCTTTTTTCTATTATATTTGCTTCAAGGGGGACCAATTATGCTTGGAAGAGATCTTGTGTTTAAAACGATTTTATCTTTTGTTGTCCCAGAATGGAATTTGGCTAAAGTTGAAAACAGCAGCTTCTTTCTGATCTTGACTTTTACTGGTGTGAATAGAAAAATAGAAGTTAATAACATTAGTAGGCATATTTACCCTACTTTAGAATTTCTTTCTGAAAGCAAGGAACATGGTAAAGCTACTAGGTTTAAACAACAATAACCCTAGAATTACTGAGAAAGAAATTCTCTTACTATTTTTGTGAGTCATTTATCATATTGGGCAATCTTTCTGGAAAAATTGTATTGTGTTAGGCATATCATTCACTGTTTATGGTGGCTTTTTTCATTCTTACTGTGCAGATACTTTTCCCCGATAGGCATTTGGCCAGCAGCGAACAATGGCAGTAATAATAGTTAGAACATTTCCGAATGCAACAATTCTTTACTATTTTCTGCAACATGTTGGGAAAACTAACATGAATCTGTTAAGGCAAAAAATGCACTCACTGGAAAGGAAAGGGAATATTCAAAGGGTTCTCAAAATGTGGATATAAAACGAGATAGATTTTGAATATATGTTTTTGTGATAAAAGAGAAATTGTCTTTGGCTTCTTAACTAATTATTTATAATTATAATTCAACTAAACAATAATACATGTACTTAGGGCATCTTTATGAGCCATAAATAGTCTAGTCAATTTAATCAAGATCCTGCATGACTCATTTTGAGAGAAATTATTTTTTTGCAATATGAGAAGCTAAAATGATGCTGATCCCTTTTTAAAGAATAATATTTAACCCAAAGGAGCCCTTTAATTGCTGTCTCACGAAACTTTTCCAATAGAATATTTTTAGCAGTTTTTCCCAATTTAGAAGCCTCCAGATGTGGTTGGTCTATAAATCTCAGAATTCCACTTAGTCCATTGCAAGTTCAGAGAATGAAATACCACAGACTTCACCTGTAGTAACGGATGAGCACATGGATAACTTCTGTTTTTGGCACTGTCATCAACCTCAGATATAATCCGTGTTGTAATGCACAATCTCATACTAGGTACATAAAAGCAAATCCTATTATGGAGGTGGATTTGTTTATTTGTTTTGGTGCCTTCATATTAATGTTGAGTCCTAATGACTTCCTGCAGTTTCCGAGGTAAGATTTGCAGAAGTGGTTTGCCATTGCCACCTTCTTCCTAAGATTGACAGAGAGTATTGGCCCCAAATAACCCAGCTAATTGTGTGATTTCGTGTTAAGACAGGACTACAATTCAGTCTTCTGATTTCTAATCTAGTGTCTTTAAATACTATACCTAACTGACTCTCCTGTTTATATTAATCTCCATGCAATGAACATCTTAATATCAAGGCTTGTAAGCCAGTTATTTCTGTTCTAGTTAGCTGGTTTTGTTAAATATTTTGGGAACAGTCGAGGCAATGGCACCATTTACTGTATATTTGTGTGTGTGTGTGGGTGCATGTGCACGTGCCTGTGCCATAAATTTCCTATATATTCTTTAGCTGATTTGACCTGATTCTTCATTTGTAATAATCACAAAAAAGTGTGAGTGTCAGGCATGGGAATTACAGATTTGTAATTTCCAGTTTTCAGCTGTAGGCTTTCCGACTTTCAGCTGTTGAGTTTGATGATAAAAAGTATGTGAATTATTTTCACTTGGCAGGATCAGATTGTGCCCATGGTTTATTAGGGCTATGCTTCACTTCAGAAGTACAGAAAACTTTACCTTTTTTGCAGGTGCAAAACCTGCCACAGAAATGTGACTGTTGGGTTGTAATTTGATTCTGCTTTCATTGTTCAATTCATCCACTTTACTGTTGTTCAGAAGTAATAGCATTTTGGAAATATGTTTGATAGGAGTAATATATAGAGTGGAAGCTCACACATTGCGCTAAACTCAGGGTTATTATAACTAATTTGTTGAGAGAGCTATAATATCTGCCTTCATGTTAAGTTCCAAAGTGTGAAAAGAAAAAAAAGCAGACACAAGCTATTTTTTTCTTGGCATTTTTTATTGAAAAGTTATGAATTGAATCATAGTTTTTCTCACTGTAACTGTTTAAATAGAAGATACATGGAAAGCAAAGCATATTCCCATTCAGTGACATGCACAAGTTTATTATTTCTTTTATAAATAGGAAATTAGTTGCAGCTTTAGAATTAGGTATTACTACTATTATTTAGATAGTTGCTATTACAAGGAAATCACTATAACAAATTTGGTGTTTTTCTTAAATTAGGAAGAATGTATGTGAATTATACATAAATTCTTTGGAAAAACTGTAATTGGGTATAAAAATTGTCAAATGTATACACTTGGTGAGATTTGGGCTCAAATCTCCTTATTTCCTAGAAAATAAGGCTTCTAATTAAGTGTTTAGTTTCATTTTTCTATGTTAAACTGCGTGAGTCAAGGTTCTTAAAATTATTTAAGATGAATAGTAGCGTTGGAATGGTATATACTGGAATACTAATTTATTCAAATTGAAGAAGAAGAAGAGGAGAAGAAAGATAAGGAAAATTACCGTCCATTTTACAAAACAATGTATTAGCTCACAGTTCTGTAGACACCTGTGCTGGGTGTGGCCGTCACACACTCAGAGAAGCAACTGATATTTTTAAAAGTGACTAGGCAAATAGCAAACTAAGTTATACAACGGATTTTAAATTTTACAAACAGATTTGCAAATCTATAAGTGCTATGTTTTCAGCTTTTCATTAGGTTAGACTTTAGAAATATCAAAGTAAAGTTGAAAGATAAATGTACTATGAAAATCAATAAGGCTCGTTTTGAATAAACATCTTGAGGGCTCTGCATAGATGCCCTGAGATTTATATTTCAGTCTTTGATAAAAGACTTTGTTTTAAGTTACGTGAGATTTGCATTTTGAAGGCTGGCCTGCAAATATAATCAGGCTTTTAGAAGATAATAAAAGGCCATGGTTGCAACAGTTGGCCAGAGGAGGGGGAGAGAGCGGGTGGGAGGGAAGGAAGGAAGAAGTGGGGGGGGGGGAGAGGGAGGGGGGAGAGTTTGGAGAGAGTATTTGAAAATATAAGCTAAATCAATCAAAGTGAAATGGTTAAGACGTATAGAAAATTTGCACACTTGTAGAATGGGGATTACATACAATTCTCCCTAAAATACCTCAGATAGCCGGGTGTGAGTCCATCTTTGTGAGGTGGGGTCGTGGTGGGCAGATGGGTCTGTTAGTCATGTACCTTGCTCCCTGCCACGTGGCAACGACCCTGCCCGAGCTTCTCTATGTTGTAGCCGAGGTGGTGGTTGATACCCCCAGGCTTATGGTCATGGGGGATTTCAACCTGCCATCTATCGGTGAAACATCTGAGATAGCCCGGGAGTTCATGGCTTCCATGACGGCCATGGACCTGACCCAGGTAATTCAGGGCCCGACTCATATCGGTGGACACACCCTGGATCTAGTTTTTGTCTCTGGTCAGTGGTTGAGTGGTCTTGATATTGGGGATATAGGTATGGAACCCTTGTCATGGACTGACCACTCGCTCCTTCGACTCGACTTTCTGACCGCTGCACCTCACCGCAGGGAGGCGGAACCGACCAGGTGGTTCCGCCCCAGGCGCCTGATGGATCCTGATAGGTTCCAGACGGAGCTTGGGCCATTTCCTGAGACACTGACACGCGATTCGGCTGAGGACCTGGTGGCGGCCTGGGATAGGGCGGCCAGTGGGGCCTTGGACCGCATCGTGCCTTTGCGGCCTCTGACCCGGTGTCGAACTCACTTATCTCCTTGGTTTACCGAGGAGCTGAAGGAGATGAAACGCCGGAGAAGACGCCTAGAGAGCGGTTGGAGGGCCAGTCGCTCTGAATCTGACTTGACACTAGTAAGAGCTCATATTAAGACTTACTTAGTGGCGATAAAAGCGGCGAAGTCTAACTATTTTGCCACTCTTATCGCGTCATCAGATAATCGCCCAGCCGCCCTGTTTAGGGTGACCCGCTCCCTCCTTCATCTGGGAGCGCGGGAGGATCCCTTGCAGGGTCGTGCTGAGGACTTTGTTCAATATCTGGATGATAAAATAACTCAGATTCGGGATGATTTGGCCGCTGACTGGGTTGGTTCAGGCGGGGTGACTGAGGCAGGTCTTGAGAGTGTTATCTGGGCTGAGTTCGATCCTGTGGCTCCCGAGGACGTGGACAGGACTCTGGGAAGACTGAACGCAACCACATGTTTATTGGACCCATGTCCCTCCTGGTTGGTGCTGGCCTCCCGGGAGGTTACACGAGGCTGGCTCCAGGAGATTATAAATGCCTCTTTGAGTGAGGGTGCCCTACCGCCTGCCTTGAAGGAGGCGGTGGTGAGGCCCCTCCTCAAGAAGCCCTCCTTGGACCCAGCTATTTTGGCTAATTATCGTCCAGTCTCCAACCTTCCCTTTTTGGCGAAGGTTGTTGAGAGTGTGGTTGCGTGGCAGCTCCCTCGGTACCTGGATGAAGCTGTCTATTTAGACCCGCTCCAGTCCGGCTTCAGGTCTGGATACAGCACCGAAACGGCATTGGTCGCGTTGGTGGATGATCTCTGGAGGGCCCGGGGTAGGGGGTACTCCTCTATCCTGGTGCTGTTAGACCTCTCAGCGGCTTTTGATACCATCGACCATGGTATCATGTTGCGCCGGTTGGAGGGACTGGGGGTGGGTTCTCCTCCTACCTCTCCGACCGGTCGCAATCAGTGTTGACAGGGGGGCAGCGGTCGACCCCGAGGCACCTAGTGTGTGGGGTGCCGCAAGGGTCGGTCCTCTCGCCCCTCCTGTTCAACATTTATGTGAAGCCGCTGGGTGAGATCATCCGTGGTTTTGGGGTGGAGTTCCACTAGTATGCTGACGATACTCAGCTGTACATCTCCACCCCAGACCACCCCAACGATGCCGTGGAAGTGATGTCCCAGTGCCTTGAAGCCGTGCGGGTCTGGATGGGGAGAAACAGGCTTCGTCTCAACCCCTCCAAGACCGAGTGGCTGTGGCTGCTGGCGTCCCGATATAGCCAGCTGACACCATCGCTGGTCATTGGGGGCGAATCACTGGCCCCCACGGAAAGGGTGCGCAACTTGGGCGTCCTCCTGGACCCACGGCTGTCATTGGAGGATCATACGACAGCTGTGGCCAGGGGGGCTTTCTATCAGGTTCGCCTGATACGCCAGTTGCGGCCCTTTCTAGATCGGGACTCCCTACGCACAGTCACTCAGGCACTCGTCACCTCTCGCCTGGACTACTGCAATGCTCTCTACATGGGGCTCCCCTTGGGGTGCACCCGGAGGCTCCAACTGGTACAGAATGCGGCCGCGCGGGGGATTATGGGAGCATCGGGGCGCTCCCACGTTACACCTCTCCTGCGCGAGCTGCATTGGTTGCCGGTGGAGTTCCGGGTGCCTTTCAAGGTGTTGGTAATGACCTTTAAAGCGCTCCATGGCTTAGGACCAGGGTACTTACGGGACCGCCTTCTGCCGCCAATTGCCTCCCACCGGCCGGTTCGCTCCCACAGAGTGGGCCTCCTCAGGGTGCCGTCAGCCAGACAATGCCGGCTGGCGACCCCCAGGGGGAGAGCCTTCTCTGTGGCAGCCCCCACCCTCTGGAATGATCTTCCTCCAGAATTGAGAACTATCTCCGACCTCCGGACGTTTCGTCGGGCCCGGAAGACGCATCTTTTTCAACTTGCCGGTTTAGCCTGATCCCTGCTGCATTTTTAGAATTTTTTAAAATTTTAAAATTTTTAATGTTTGTTGCGTTGCCGCATTTTAATATTTATTTGGTTTTAATTCTCAGCCTAATGTATATGGGTTTTAATTTTTAACTTTTATGTATTGAATTTTTATTTCGGCTGTTCACCGCCCTGAGTCCGTAAGGAGAAGGGCGGTATACAAATCTAATAAATAAATAAATAAATAAATAATAAAATTGCATACAAAATGACTCATAATGTTTTCAAGGGTATTATATCTAAAAGCAATGGAACAAAGGGTATTGTACCATCATTGATGACAATGATATCACAGCAAAGCATTGCTAGTGTTGCAGAAACAGAGTGCCTTGCCTTCTGCAAGTTTATCTTTCTTTGTTTTGTTTTGTTTTGTTTTAAAGCCACCTGGTTGAAGGAAGAGACCAAGGGGTTATTAAACATTTAAGAAAGAGAGTTTTTTTGGTGCAGCTGGATGTCTCTGCAAGATTAAATCACACTGGCTGAAATAATAGTCCAGCTCTTAAGATTACATGGCTGAGTTGTGTAGGAAGAGGTAGATGGGTGAAGTTTTAAGAAAACAAAACTAGTCATATCCACTTTCTCTAGCATGCTTTTCTCATGCTATACATTATGAATCAGACACTAGCTTTTCTTTAACATTTGGGCCTTTTGATGTGAACTTGCCTTCTTTCTTGTAAATGTTGCATAATATGTTGTCTCATACTATAGTTGGTGATTTTATCCAGGCAAAATATCTTCTAAACTTTCTGTGAAAAAGATATAAACCTAACTGCCCTGTAAAAATAACTTCTTAACGATCTACAAAAGGATTGACACAAACATACACACATGCACACTACACATAAGAGTAGATTAGGGGAATGTTTAAAGGATATCTTTAGATACACATTGTGTTTTATCTTGAATCCTCCCAATAGAGAGTTGCTTCTTAAATCTGTCTGGTTTTAAGATGTTGGGACACATACAAGAATTCTTGTTAGAAAATTTTTGGCATTAGTATCATTTATATATGCTACCTGTAGGCCTTTTCTTTTTATAAAAAGCTGCTGCTCCCGTTCTTTATGTCCTTTCGTTTGGTTCTTATACAGATTTTTTGGAATGTTCATTCTTGTTGAAAGAGAAAGAAGAAAGGATTAATATCGGTCAAAATGAATTGATCTCCTTAAACTCTTACAGCTCATAGCATTTTACCCCAACATGGTATCATTTAGTTGCATTTGGACTACAGCTTTCCAAATTTAACAAGACTGAGATTTCTGGGAATTGTTATTCCAACTGGGTTACAGTACAATATATTAAGTTAGTGTAAGTACAATATATTAAGTTAGCGAAATTAAGTTGGTGAAGGTTGTTGAGAGTGTGGTGGCGCGACAACTTCCTGAGTACCTGGATGAAGCTGTCTATCTGGATCTGCTCCAGTCCGGCTTCTGGCCTGGGCACAGCACGGAAACAACATTGGTGGATGATCCCTGGAGGGCTCGGGATAGGGGTTGCTCCTCTATCCTGGTCCTGTTAGATCTGTCAGCGGCTTTTGATACCATCGACCATGGTATCTTGCTATGCCAGTTGGAGGAGTTAGGAGTGGGGGGCACCGTTTTGCGGTGGTTCTCCTATCTCTCCGACCGGTCACAGTCGGTGTTGGCAGGGGGGTAGAGGTCGACCCCGAGGCATCTTGTTTGTGGGGTGCTTCAGGGGTCGGTTCTCTCGCCCCTTCTGTTCAACATTTATGTGAAGCAGCTGGGTGAGATCATCCGTGGCTTTGGGGTGGAGTTACATCAGTACGCTGATGATACTCAGCTGTACATCTCCACCCCAAGCCATCCCAACGATGCCCTTGAAGTGATGTCCCGTTGCCTGGAGGCCGTGCGGATCTGGATGGGGAGTAACAAGCTTCGACTCAACCCTTCCAAGACCGAGTGGCTGTGGCTTCCAGCATCCCGATATATCCAGCTGGCGCCATCGCTGACTATTGGGGGCGAGTTATCGGCCCCCACGGAGTGGGCTTGCAACTTGGGCATTCTCCTGGATGCACGGCTGTCTTTAGAAGAGCATATGACAGCCGTGGCCAGGGGGGCTTTTCATCAGGTTCGCCTGATTCACCAGTTGCGTCCCTTTCTGGATCAGGACTCCTTACCCACAGTCACTCAGGCACTTGTCACTTCCCGCCTGGACTACTGCAATGCTCTCTACATGGGGCTCCCCTTGAGGAACACCCGGAGGCTCCAACTGGTGCAGAATGCGGCTGCGCGAGGGATTATGGGAGCGGGGGGGGGGTGCTCCCATGTGATGCCTCTCCTGCATGAGCTTCATTGGCTTCCAGTGGTTTTCCGGGTGCGCTTCAAGGTGTTGGTTACCACTTTTAAAGCGCTCCATGGCATAGGACCTGGGTATTTGCAGGATCGCCTTCTGCCGCCGATAGCCTCCCACCGGCCAGTACACTCCCACGAGAGGGACTCCTCAGGGTGCCGTCAGCCAGGCAATGTTGCCTGGCGACCCCCAGGGGGAGGGCCTTCTCTGTGGCAGTACCTGCCCTCTGGAACGATTTGCCCTAAGGAGATACGAAGGATATCAGATCAGCGGGCCTTTCGCTGTGCCCTAAAAACTTTTCTTTTCCATCAAGCAGGGCTGGCGTAACCCCCATCCCCTTTTCAACCCTTTTTTAGCTTTTTAAAGTGTCAATGGGTTTTAGTTGGGATGTTTTAAATTTTGGGCCAAAGTTGTGTAATTCTTTTAATAATTTTTAAATTTTGTATTGGTATTTTTTTATTCTTGGCTGTGCACCGCCCTGATTCCAGCAGGAGAAGGGTGGTATACAAATTGAATAAAATAAAAAATAAATAAATAAATAATATGGGATCCTGGAGGAATCCAGTTTCCAGTGCATTTATGCTAAGAGTGAGTTAATACCATAATCATGCTTGTCCCACCTTTGTTTTCATCCTAAAACCCTGTTGTTAGTTTTCCAGAGATTTAAACAGAAATATTAAACGTTTATTCTCACTATGAGTTTTTTCATTATTTAGAATTGGTGTTCAAAACTCCCATTACTAAGCAAGCATTGTTAAATTTGTTCCCTACCTCTGTGGAGATTCAAGGCATTGAAACACACTTGAAATATTAGGTAGAGTTAGGGAGCTACTGTTAAAATAAAACTTCACTGAGTTAATATTTCACTGTACTTTTAAGTATATATTTAGTTTGGATTAATTATAAATATATATTTAGTTTTGGATTAATTAAGTATATATTTAGTTTGGATTTAGTTTAGATTTGCTTTTTTTTCTTCAGCATATTATGATATTTAATATTTTTCTATTTTATATATATTTATTTATTCTATGTAATTAAAAGAAATACATCTAGTGGAGAGGTTCCAGAGTTGTTTATCGGCTGCAAATGAACCCTGTTATGACATTTGCATTTCTTACTGACACAGTTAGCTCATTTTAAACCTTGTATTTGTCTCTTTTTTCCATAAAGTGACTCAAATTGATGTACGTTGGATCTCTAAATAGTCTCTCATTTATATTGTGTGTGACTGATTCATCCATGATATAACATATAGCTACACTTGCATATAAATCTGTGGACTGCTGTATGTATTTTGAATATTAAGATTTATTTTTTAAAAAATGGTTGCTACTGTGAGGACTTGCCTGTTCACAAAATGGCTGGTGTGATGAGTAAATTGCAAATGGGGAGGTGGCTCTTTATCACCTACTTTCTCCTCTGGGATGTTTCTTATCACCTCATTTTACCTTTTTTCCTGTATATTTTTTTCATTTTGACTCAAAACCTTGGGCTATAGCCTTTTGGTATTTTTTATTTTCTCACTGCTAATGCTGCATTTTTAAAAATAAAAATAAGGCTTTGCCTCATGTCTGCTTCCTAAAATTAAACAAGAGTCTGGGTGGCACAGCAGCTTAAATACTGCTAAAGTGACACCAGCTGCCTGCAATTACTGCAAGTTCGAATCTCACTAGGCTCAAGGTTGACTCAGCCTTCCATCCTTTCAAGATAGGTAAAATGAGGACCCAGATTGTGGGGGTAGTAAGCTGACTTTCTATAAAAAAGAACACTGTTTGGGGGGGGGGGGCAAAAGCCCTACTAAGCAGGTATATACAAAAGTATGAAGGCTATTGCTTAACTCATTGTAAGCCGCCCTGAGTCTCCGGAGAAGGCTGGCATATAAATTAAATTTTAAAAAAATAAAAATTAGGGGGTTTTTTTGGGAGGGAGGGATAAGAATTAAGAAAATTTTAGAATGTCAGAAAATTTTAGAAAATGTCAGGTGGAGGAAGAAGCGCTAAATTTGACTATCTTGTATATTTTTTTCTCCAAAATAAGACTCATTTAAGTCAACAGTACTTATTCCTGAGTAAATATGCATAGGATTGAATTGTAAATATATTCTCCTGGGAAAATTACTATAATGATAATAGTAAGAATGATCCAACCTTGGGTTCAGAAGAATTAAATTATCTTTTTTCTCCCATTCATATATTAAAGACAGTTGAATGCAACTTTTTTCAGTTTCTGAAGTCGAAACAAGATGAGGGTTTTCAGAATGTTTTTGGTGGTTAATGTCTACTAAAAATGCATACTACCCATTTAAAGCATCAAGTTGATTTACTTGTCGAAAATGTTTCCCTGTGTGACTTACAACAATTTGTTGTAAGTGATCAAAATTACAAAGGCATTGAAAAAAGTGACTTATGACCGATTTTCACACTTCGGACGGCTGCGACATTTCCATTGTCACATGATCCAAATTCAGATCCTTAGCAACTGACTCTTATTTATGACGGCTGTAGTGTCCATGTAGTGTCCACCTTTTGCAGCTTTCTGACAAGGAAAGTCAATGGGGTAAGCAGATTCACTTGACAGCTGTGTTACTAATTTACAACTGCAGCGATTCACTTAACAGTGGCAAGAAAGGTCTTAAAGCGGGGTAAAACTTACTTAACAACTCTTGCTTAGCAAGGGAAATGTTGGGCTCAATTGCAGTCATAAGTCAAGGACTACTTATATATATATTGTTGAATTGCATCTGAAGTGATGTAAACAAACGACCTGTTCTGAGAACGGTACTGACAATATTATGCACAGGTGGATAAGATCTGGATGTCTGGGGACATATTAATAATATTTAGTGGGGCTACTGTGATGAAAAATGGCCAGAATTAACTGAAGGTAGTTAAGGAATTTTGTTGGTGGGTTAGTTAGTTTATCTGGTATGATTTCTTTAGGCTTTCCCAACTGAATATAGCAGGAGATCAGTTTTCAGCAATTTAGGGGGATGTTGAGGGTAATCCACACCTAGCCTATTACAACTTTTATAAACCTTGCTAGAGGTGTGCTGACTGAACGGATAAGAATAGATCTAAAATATTTGAAAGGCACTGTATTGCTTTCCCTGTCTTAATTGTTATGCCACACATTCCCCTTCTTTTTTGTCACAATAAAATATGTGGTCATGGTAGCCAGCTGTATGGGATCTATATATTTCTGTAAGCTAAACTCAGACTTCTTGGTTTTAGCTAGCAAGGAGTAAATACTTTATGTGTTTTGTGTGTCACAAAAGGAATAAAAGACCTTTGGAACTTATGTCCCACACTCTTGCAGGCATTTTTAAACTACAATAAAAGCTCAGTTTAACAGATCATTTGATGGCAGGGGGTTCCATTAAATCCAAATTGATTGAATTATATCTTTACACAAGAAAATGTAAATGTAGACAAATGACATACAATGTCAGTCGCATCATTACACAAATGATGTCTATTACGTCAGTTTGTTTATACTGTATTGCTTCAGAAACAATGCTCTTTGCTATTTAGGGTTTAATTTTCTCCATTGCTTTTGAAGCCTGCTGAAAGAAGATCCGGAGAGCCAATTACTGTATAGTAATTTCTTAGTAGGCTTCAGAAGGATTCATTTTCTTAAATAAATATATTTAATGTTTTACTATTTTCATTGCTTTTGAACTCAATTCATTTTTAAATGGACATCTCTAATAATTATTATTTCCTTAGCTCCGTTAAAGTTTCATGGATGATAAACTAAGCACCAGTTCCTTACCTAAGAATTTTGGCTTTCCATTTAAAATGTTTTATACTGGATGATTTAAAACCACTTGATGACAGCAACTTTAGCAAGAACTGGGACTGGCAATAAAATTGTACACCTAGTTGCTTCATGTTAGTGCTTTTGTGAATATTGACAGTTTCTTTGGAAAGTTTAATAAAAATGAAAGGCTTAAGAATGCAGCCTTGGGCTAGTCTAGGGTTGTGTTATTATTTTTTCATGCTCTTCCGTTCATATTGGCTCCGTGAAAGGTTTATGCTAGTCAGACAGCACAAATAGATGCAAACTCCTACGTTTCATAGACTTGGGATAAATAACCTTGCCTGGATCACCTTTGTTGTTTTTCAGGAATTGATTTCTAGAAAAAATAAATCACACCTATTCTTAGATGGCAAGGACAGTGTGAGGATATCAGTGTGTATTGAAACTGGGAGAAAAGAAATAGCTTAGAAAATATTTACTGACATTTGTTGTTGCTTGCTAGCATAAAGCAAACTTGTAGAGGAAAAATATTTTGATAACATTATTGGTAAGAAACGTCCAGAGCTTTTCTTTTTATCTTTCTTTAGTATGAATGTGTAATATTGAAATTCCATGGACATAATTTAGCCTTTTCCACAGAAATAAGCCAGGTTTGATTTCTATTCTCTAGAGATCGTTATTACACTATTCCTTTGGAAATCCAAAATAATAATCTTGACTTTTACATGTTATTTGTTGTATAGAACAATTCCTTTTCAGATGGTTTTATCTTCTTTTAGAAAAAACTCATTCACTATGTTTACTATGGAAAATTGTGTGTTTGTGTAGATACATCTACCCTGTTTCCCCTAAAATACGACATCCCCTGATAATAAATCCAAATGGATTTTTGAGTACAAGACAATATGGCCAAGTGCTTATTTCAGGGTTCAAAAAAATACAAGACAGGGTCTTATTTGGGGGGAAACATGGTATATAGGTGCATATATATTACCTTGGGACTCTTTTGGTGAGAAGTAGCACATTCTGGTCTCTTCAACTGTCTCCCAAGGAGAACATCATGACAAGGGACAGGACATCAATCCTGGCTTCACACAATTAAATAAGGAAAGTTGCTTCTGATTTCTAGATCAGGGAACAGTGGAACTGGGGTGAATATGGAAATACTGTCTTTCTTTGATTTTTTCTTCCTGATTCCTTTTTGTTTCATGTTTTACCTTTTAGGTTATGAACCAAAAAATGGGAACTGTCTTACTATTTGTAAATCTTAAGACAGAAAAGGACATTTTGACTTAAGAGCATAAGAGCATAAATGTTTTTCATCAAGATAGAATTTTGTGGCTCCAAATGTTGCTGAACAGTGGTGCTAAAATAATTATTTCTTTGTCACATCACAATACCTCTTATTAGTATTGGATCAGATTTGTAGTGTTCTGCCATTTATACTGAAGAAATCTCTATCTTCTTCACATTATCAAAATTCTGAATAAACTAGGGAGTCAAATTCTACTTGAAAGTAATTTCTCCTATTTAATTTCATTTTAAAAAGATTTTGGTAGCAAGTGGAACTAATAAGCTAAACAAGATCAGCCTTGTTAAGCACTTGGATGGTAGACCTTGCTTGCCTGGAAAGTGAGAAAGAATTTCTGGAAGAACACAATAGCAAGTCACTTCTTTATTGCTATCAAGAAAGCTAACAGAACTTCATCCAGGGTTTGGCTATATTATTTCTCTAGAAATTCAAACCTGTACTTGGAAGTAGAGTAGAGTAGAGTAGAGTAGAGTAGAGTAGAGTAGAGTAGAGTAGAACTAGAATAGGGTAGGGTAGGGTAGGGTAGGGTAGGGTAGGGTAGAGTAGAATAGAATAGAATAGAATAGAATAGAATAGAATAGAATAGAATAGAATAGAATAGAATAGAATAGAATAGAATAGAATAATAGTTGGAAGGGACCTTGGAGGTCTTCTAGTCCAACCCCTTGCTCAGGGAACTATCAACAAAGAATCAAATACGCCAAGTGAAATAAGTTCATCATGTTGAATCCTGATTTTTTCCTCCCTGTACATGTTGATACTGTTGAAATTGGTCGGGAAATCTCAACAGAATTGTACACTTGCTGATATAAGGATGCCAAACAAAGACACTGAACTACATTAGTAGTAAATAGTTAGTATGCTTAATTAAAAGAGATTGCTTTAATTTTTAATTATCGGAGGCTTGTAAAATTTAAGAAAGGCTTCTCTCTGTATAATTTTACAGTTGATCATTAAGATTGCATAGCAAATACAATTGGGAGGTAACAGATTTTTATAGTGGGATTTAGTGGAATGCATTACTGTTATATATAATTATTTTAATATGTCTTCAAAACCTAGTGTCATCGTGATGTGACATAACTATATCTTGCAAAATTCTGAGACAATATCAGGTTGATAGATTGTGCTATGTTGTTTCAGAGATGAATAATAATGGTGAGCATTGTTTTTATGGGGTTATTAATTGCTGAACATGAGGCATAATATATGTAACAAGTATTTGTATTGTAATGTATTTAGGATATGCTGATAACTTATTTTTTACCTATGTAGAACTATTTCAATTAAGTTGGCTGGAGTGAATAATACAATCAAACCTCAAACTTTATTAAAGCTACCCATAGCTGCTGAAGCTCAGCATTATCTTATCCCAGATTTATAGTGGGTTGTATCCAGATTTAGTCCATAAATTTCCAGGAGTCTCTCCTAAATATAGCCAAATATGTATTCCAGCCAGATTTAGTGTCAGTATATCAAGCAATCTCACCATCATTCTAAGATATATGATATATTAAAATATCCCTGATAAAATTTCCATATGTTCTGTTCTTAACCTTCTCAGGCTGTTTTGTAAATCCAAAAAGGCCCAGACCATTTCCATCCTTTGAGATCCTTAGTTATAGTAATACAAATCATGACACATGAAAATAAATTAAGCTTTTTTCCTTGTTCAGAAAAACAATGCACTTCAAAGAATGTGGTAATTATATTTTACCTATTGAAGATGGGATGTGTTTTTCCTTTGTTCTGAAGAGGTTAATTATGAATGTAGCATTTCATCTAATCAGAGAGTTATGAGTGCATATTTGTGTGCTGTGTGTGTGTGTGAAGTATGTACAAAAGGTTCTAGAGAAGAAGGAATATGTTAAAAATAATGGTGTGAATAGCTTTTTCAATATTATACACCTAAATTATTTCAGTCTTGAGATTTCATGTGTCTTATGTGGTGGTTGTTTTTATTTATTACTATTGTTTTATATCTATGGGTTAACTGCAAAGACTGGCTGCCCTTTTATTTTTTATATTGGAGTGGAAATGTAGTTTGGACATAATGGATTATTGATTGGTCTGAGAACAGCAGAAGCCCCAAGGCCTAGTCATCAATGGTACTTACTCTCCCATTAGAGAATGCATCACTTCATGCAGCCATTTGGGATCCAAATCTGTAGAATATAAGCTTATAATTGTTGATCTTGTAACAGAACAGTTTTTAGGGCAAGGAGCTCTTCATTATTGTGATGGGCTTGCTCTGTCCCCCTCCCATTTGCTCAAATAATAGTTTCTTTGTTTTGGTAGTAAGATAAGCTGGATCAGGATGTTAATGATGTATTTTAATTCATGCCTTATAGTGCTACAGTGTAACCCATAGAATACATTTCTTTGTCTCTGTGAAGACAAACATGACCAGTATACTAAAGCACAAAATATGTACTGAGTGGGTGACAGGACTATGTTTCTCTATATCTCTTGTAAAACTCTGCAAGAATGAACCTTTTAGTAAAACTCCTTTTAAAGAAGGGTTCACATTTTTGCTCCATGCTTTCCCTTGTTTTCTATCCTGTGAATCTTCTCTTCCTTATTTCTCACTGGCAAGATCTGTATTTGCTTAATATATCCTTATAGGTGTGTCTCTCCATGAAGGTTATTATTGGTAATGCTGTTTCAGAAGCGCTTAATTATTTTCTCAGGAATTTTGGAGCCCATTTTTAATACCATCATTAACTCAGAAGAGGGAGGGAGAGAAAGCAAATGATGTGGGCAAAGAATCTCAGAGTAAATCTGCAGTGTTAACAGTTGCAGATCTGAAAATAATGCCTTCCAGAACACAAAAAATATAGCAGACATCTCTTTGCCCAGAATAAAACAAATTGGCGCTTTAGCATTTCTGGAGACTAGGATCCTGGAAACAGGATGAGACCAAAGTTCCCAGCCCTTGAAAAATAAGCCACCTATAAGATTTGCAAAACGGCATCAATTCAAATGAAAATGCAGAGTCAGAAATAAATCGACTGAGCTCACATTGGATTTTGAGATCAGGCAGTTCTGGAGCTGATCCTGAAATGGTGCAGAACATTATTGAGCAAGTGCCTTTTTCACCTGCAGTTTTTTTTTTTTTTAAAAAGGCTTGGCAAAATTTTATCATCTTCTATGGCTCTTGAGAGAATAAAATCAAGGCAAAATCCTGCTAACTTTTCGCTAATGCCTATATTCACTCTGAAGAACGTATCCTGCTGGGATTTCCTGTAAAAGTCAAGGATGTCCTTACTATTTAAAGACAGGCTGTTTTCCCCTCCCTGGTTCATCTTGCTACTCTAATGTCTCCTAAACGCTCTGCTGTTACAGAACAGTTGTGTTATCCTTGAAGGATAGGAACTGCATTTTTTTAAAAAAACATGTTTGCTTGTACAAACCTCTTGGCATCATTTCTTATCTGAAGAGTTTTAATTACAAAATAAACTGCTATTAAAGAAGTGAAAGTTATTTTCTTAAGGGATTTTATATATAAGATTACTTTGAAGCACATGAAGTGGAATAGATATAATTATTACTTGTCTAAAATAAAAGTATGATTTAGTTTTATAACTGTTGCCGCTAACCTGGCAACATTGAAGTGTGGAGACAACTGTCAAAATTCTCAACCAGCATGGTTCATCTTCTTTTTATATTTTCTATTCTGGCTAGATCTTAAGGGAATTGGAATTCAATAATTTATGTATGCTATATATTCCTGGCTTAGCAATTAATTCTGCATACAGCTGCTTCAGTTAGCAAACAATAGTATTGCCTGAGAATTCCTGTACTTACACAACCATTGGTATGCATTATGAGTTGGCTATATAAAGATAAGATAGGGTTTATCACAGTGATAATAGATATAGATGATTCATTGTTCATGGCCCTTTAATGGCATGGAATTGAGCTGTGAAGGGCAAAATACCATGATAGAACACTAATATCAACACAAGAGTACATTATTATCAATTTAGTCAAAGTACTTGCAAATAGCATTCTCTGCTGCCAAATCAAATGAAATATTTATTATTAGGGCCACCTTACATTTTATGCTAGCCCAATGGCTGAAAAGCAGTAGTCGTAATTTTTGATGGAAATCAATTTTCTCCCCATAGGTCTGGCTCTACTGGTTCTCAGATACCCTTTTAAACTAACCTGGTTAGCAAAACCTAACTCCAAACTCAAGTCAGTCCTTAGTCTCCCTTTGGAAAGCCTGTCCATTAGAGTCTGAAAATGCCAGGTGTCATCTTAAGCAATGTAACTGGGATACTGAGTTTTCAACCAGTTTAAGCCTAATACCCAACTATACAGATTATTAATTCTTCTCAAAAGGCCATATAGCCTTATTTTAGCTCTCTTTAATTCTAATTCTGAAATTCTCTTGGCTAGGCTGGAATCACCACCCTCTGGAATTCTTTAGGAGTGATAAAAAAACATCCCTTTTCAGCAGTGCTTATGTACATGTCGAGATGTCCCTGTGGAACAAGCCATATGCTCCTTTTGTTGCTCTCTACCGCGAATCAAGGAAGATACATATCTATTCCATTTTAAAGAATCACCCCAGTGGACAGCACAATGTCTAGCTGACCATGCTTCTATCTCACCAGCATTCTGACACCTTTCCAAGTTGCCGGATATTTTTGCTACCATTTGGTTTATCCCTCTTACCTACAGTTGAAGTGTACCAAGAATTTTTGTGATTGCCACTGCTAACTCTATTACAGTTACTATAATAATATCTTTGGTATACTTCTCTTGTATTTTATATGTTTTTAAAGTAATAATTACATGTTTATATGTTTTATTGTTCTATTCTGAAGGCCCTAATAAAGGTTTGATTTGAATTATGACCACAGACCAGAACACATTATCAGTGTCACAGAACTGGATCTCTCTATTCCTGGTCTTAAAATGTTTTAAATCTACCATGCTGTTCATAAAAATTGGTTAATATACTTCAGGAATAATCGCTTTGGGGAGATGTTTTACATAAAATCCATCCTGTGGCACATACTTTCCGGGAGGAGAATTAAAATTAGGTGGGGCAGAAATACAGATACCTTGAAGCAGAAATGTAAATCTTCCTTTTGAAGTATTATATATACAAATGTTACCATTGGATCCATGCTTTGTAAATTAGATGCATCTTCACCAACAGAGAGACAGGATTGTTTTTTTCTTAAAAAGCAGGGATAAAAAAAAAGGGTATTTTTCCATTAAACATGAAGCACTTGTAATAAACAAGTAGAAAGGTTTCTTCAGTATATAAAAGAGATTATATATGCATGTATCAACCATTTATTTGCAGGGCAGAAAAAACAGCCTCTAATTTTGAATAGGTACAACAGAAAATACAGATGTTCTCGTCATAGTTGTTCATTTAATGGGCTTGTTTATAGGAATTTTATTTAACTAAAATAAGACGCATCCTTTTCTGTATGTCTGCATGTTTAAGAAAGCATTTTTAACAAGGTTAGCTTACTGAGTCCTACAGAAATCCTTTATCTCTAGACAAACAAAATTTTGGCTGTTTTTCATGAAATTATACATGTGTATAAAACCACAGACTTAAAATATTACAGTTACTTCAAGAAAGGGCTTATTAAGTTGAAGCTACATGCACACTATTTTTTGGTTTGGAAAGACAAATTTAACTGTTTGTGAGATTGATGTTCTTATTTTTAGCACATACCAATTACATGCATACTCTGTATCCCAGTAACTGAAACTACTATTTCATAGGTTTGTTTATGTTATCTTACTGAGCTTATGAAATATCCTACTGGGTTTTTCTGAATTATAATATCATCCAAGTTAAAATTTAATACACTTGTGTGTACCAAGAGTTTGATTTAGATGAAAAGCAAACCGTAACAGAGGCCTGTCACAAGAGAAGTGACAAAGAAGAATGTTGTGAATGTGCTTCCAATGAAATGCTTTTGCATTTAGTAATGAGGTATTGTGCTTTTGTTTTGGTTGCAGGTTTTGTTTGCCATTTGACTCAGAAACATCAATGAATGCTTATATCCGGAATGTTCTCAAGCTGAGAAGCAATTTGAATATAGGAATGAAGAGATAGAAGCTTGGTGAGAAACATCCCCAATAGAAATTTCAACATAATTTTCCACTCCTGGGCAGGGCCTTAACCTGTTGACTGATGTTGTTGGAATACAGATGGATTGTAGTGTAGGTGCAAGCATGGAATTGCGAAGAGCCTCCAGTCCTCACAGGATGAATAAGAATGATGTGGATGCAGACAAATCCATGTTGCACAGCTGCTGCATATGTGGCAAGAGTTTTCCCTTCCAGAGCTCACTGTCACAACACATGAGGAAGCACACAGGGGAGAAGCCCTATAAGTGCCCTTACTGTGATCACAGAGCTTCCCAAAAGGGCAACTTAAAGATCCATATTCGGGGTCACAGAACAGGCACCATAAGCCAGCGGAATGACGTGGAGACGGTGGGAGAGGCCCAACTTAATGAGATGAGGGTCTTTGAAGGCTTTGATGGTTGCACCAGCCCTACCAAAAGCACCTCTGCTTGCAACAAAATATTGAATGGAACAGTTCCCACAGAGGATAGCAAGATCTTGCTCAGAAGCAGCAGAAAAGAGGCATTGGCCGATGATGTTAAATTATGTACTGTTCAGTGCAACTTCTGTAAAAGCAAATTTGAAGGGAAGAAAGAGTTGGAGCAACACATACATCAAGTCCACAAGCCTTTCAAGTGTAGGCTATGTAATTACATGACCCTAAGACAGGAGACCCTTTTAAACCACATAGAGAGAGATCATATTACAACTCAAATTCCAAATGGGGAAGCCTACCCTGAGAACTGCAAGCCTGAGTCCAATGCTGGAGAATTTCCTTGTGAAGTCTGTGGACAAGCCTTTAGTCAAACATGGTTCCTCAAAGCTCATATGAAGAAGCATCGAGGGTCATTTGACCACGGATGCCACATTTGTGGCCGGAAATTTAAAGAGCCCTGGTTTCTTAAAAACCACATGAAATCTCATGGCCCAAAAGCTGGGAGTAAAAATAAGCCAAAAAGTGATTTAGAGCCCATTGCCACTATCAATGATGTCATTCAAGAAGAGACTATTGTGACTGGATTATCCCTCTATGAAGTTTGTACCAAGTGTGGAAACCTGTTTACAAATTTGGAGAGCCTAAAAGCACATAATTCTGTACATTGTAAATCTCAAGGAATTTGCAGTGATCCCAGAGGAGAGAGACTCATAGATGGAGATTTGGATTCATCTATAGCAAAACAGTTTTTCTTCCAATATCTGAACCTAAGGCCCTCAGTATGGATAGAAGGTGTTTCAAGGGGCCAATCAGGTAAAAGAGTAGCTGAGCTCGATCCAGTCAACAGTTACCAAGCTTGGCACTTGGCTACCAAAGGGAAAGTTGCAGAGCCTTCTGAGTATGTTAAGTATTTAGGATGGGATGAAGTTCTGGCAGATGCTGATGTCACGTATGACAGGGATAAAAGGGAATATATTCTTGTTAGCCAAGAGAAACGCAAGCAAGAGCAAGATTCATCCAACTCTTCCAGTAATCCAAAGAAGAAGAACTGCACAGGTGGTCGTTCAGAAAAAAGCAATAATGCACAAGCAGGGGACAACTGCATCCTTGGTCAAGATGACCTAGAATACAGACCATCCTCACGTCAGAGCAGAAGGGCATCACAGAACAAGTCCACCGAGTGCTTTGAGTGTGGCAAGATCTTCCGCACATATCACCAAATGGTCCTTCATTCCCGAGTCCACAGGAAAGAGCGCCGAAGCTGCAGTGAAGGCGGATCAGTAGTTCAGCATGATAGATATGGTTCTAATAGTGAGGATGGTGATTCTGGATCTGTCAGTGCACCAAGTACACCAAGTTCTGCTTCTGCTCAAGAAGAGTCCGTCACTTCTGGAATAGGTGAAGAGGGTCCTGAGGATAGTTCTGAGGAAGGAATACATGAGCCATCCCCATGTAAGTATCTGTAGGTAATTGCATTTTAATTCACAAGTCTTTCTTTTCTTTTCTTTTCTTTTTTTGTAAAACTTTATACAGGTATTCCTCAACTTACGACCACGATTGAGCCCAAAATTTATGTTGCTTAGTGAGACATTTTGTTAAGTGAGTCTTTCTCCCATTTTACAACCCTTCTTTCCACAGCTGTTAAGTGAATCATTGCAGTTGTTCAGTTAGTAACATGGTTGTTAAGTGAATGTGATTTATCCATTGACTTTGCTTGTCAGAAGGTTGCAAAAGCGGATCATATGATCCCAGGACACCGCAACCTTCATAAATATGAGTCAGTTGCCAGTTGTCTAAATTTTGACCATGTGACCACCGGGATGCTGCAGTGGACATAAGCGTGAAAAATGGCCATAAGCCAGGGATATTGTAACTTCAAATGGTCACTAAATGAACTGTTGTAAGTTGAGGATGACCTGTACATACTAAAGCCGCTTTAGGGTTGGTTATGATTTTTTTAAAAATAAAAAGATCTAAAAGCATGAATAGAATTTCACCAGCTGTTTAAGATGGTGAAATGGCTTTTGGCCATGGATTGATTCAAAGATATTATAGACAGATATCAGTGGTGACAAATCTTTTTGCCGTCGCGTGCCCATACCCATAATGTAATGTGCCCCACCCCCACGCATGCACGCATGACCCCCCCATGCCCTGCGCATGCACCCGTAAATTCACATGCGTGGACAACCCCCCCCCCCATGTGCTTTGTTTTGGGCTTATCAGGCCTCCCTGAAGCCTCCGGAAGCTTCCGGTAGGCCCGTTAAGCCTGTTTTTCACCCTCCCCCATCCGCCCAAAGGCCCTCCAGAGGCCGGAAACGGCCTGTTTCCAGACTTCCAGTAGGTCCGTTTTTCACCCTCCCAGAGCCTCCGCGCAAGCCCTGTACTTACCTGGCATCCAAAACAGACCGCATGGAGACTCCTGGGAGGGGCTGGTGGCATGGGATGTGCACGCATCTTCTGCATGTGCAGCAGAGACCTGAAAATCAGCTGGCTGTCGGGAGGTGTGCGCACATGCACGGTGGAGCTGATCTAGGGCGATGGCTTGCATGCCATCTGTGGCACAAGTGCCATAGGTTCACCATCACGGTTATAGGTGGTCCTCTTTTAGCCAGTTCAGACTGGTAACTTAATTGATAAGTGGTCACTAAGTGAAACTGTCCCTTTGCCTTTGATCTTACTTCAGATTTCCTTTGCTTTACAGACTTGTGAAGGTTGTAAATGCAAGGATTGATCATAAAGTTACTTCTTCAGCACCATCGTAGCTGCGAATGGTTGCTAAATGAGGCTAAAGGAGGCCTGCTGGTAATTGTACTTAAAGCTGTTGAAACGTCTGAGCAGTTAGTTGGGTAGTTCTATTAGGATTAAGGTTTGACTATGGCCTAAACTGCACCTTGTTTGGCTTATGTGAGGGAAATAATAGAGCTCTGAGTCCATGGAAGAGTGAATCTGGATTGAGGATATTACTGCATTTAGAACTAC
The DNA here is from genome assembly GCA_030761175.1 of Masticophis lateralis. NCBI lineage: Eukaryota > Metazoa > Chordata > Lepidosauria > Squamata > Colubridae > Masticophis > Masticophis lateralis. Next base: position 61,504,513 of record JAUDYJ010000003.1, on the reverse strand, counting down.
TATATATGGCTAAAAGCAGGTTCCTTGTTTCAGACTGTCTCCGTTAGCATGATAACTAGTACAAAATGATGGAGGGGAAAGGGCAGTACATAAGGATTGAATGTCTAATAGGACTAATGTCTGGATTTGACCCAGTTCCTTAAAATTGTATGTTTACAGTGGTCAATTTCCACTCAACATTCATTACACTCAAATAGCAAACTAGGTGAGATTTTTGTTGCTGGAGTCCCTGCACTAGTGATCCACAAGGAAAGGTTTATGTCTGTAGACCTGTTTCACCTGATTGGCATCCTCCATTCCAGAATCACTGAGTAGGAAAGACATGTGTAATTAACTTCATCTTTGTTGTTGGTTTATTTTCAGCTATTTTCTAGGCACTGAATTGCACTTTGTACCAACAGCTCTATTTCTCTGAGTACATAACTCACATAGTATATTTAATTACATCAAGGCTTTTAAAAATCTGATATTATTACAGTAATCTTTTAATTTAGTAGCCTTGAGTTTAGTTTCATATTTAATGGACAAATTTGTTTTTGGACAAAAATGGGTTTGTCCAAATGTCTCAAAATAGTATATTTAAAACATTCACTGCTTCCCCTCATAATCAATATTCACTGTTATCGATAATTTTTTTCATATTTAAATATATTTTGGGACACAAAAATTTCTGTTTGCTATAAAATGAACATTAGGCTGCATTAGAAAACTCTTTAATTTGTTAAACTGAATTTACTATAATGTAAAAATAATGAATTGGCAGAATATGTTTGAGCATTAAAATTGGTGTTCCAGGTTGTATGGATAAGTTAAATCTTAGTAGGATTTGCTATAATTTTTTTTGACATACAAATAATGGAAGACTTCCTTACACTGAGAAGACAAGATAGTAGTAATTTATAGAAGTAGAACATAAATCTTTTTCAAACTCCTAGAGAGCAGAGGCCAGAAGCGGCCCGTTTTCTGACTTCTGGTGGGACCTGAAGGCCCGTTTTTTGCTCTCCCCAGGCTCCAGAGGCTTTCTAGGATCTTGAGGAGGGCAAAAATGGCCTTCCCCACCCCCCAGAGGCCCTCCGGAGGCCGGGAACATCTCAGAGTGCATTGAATTATGGATGTGGGCACGCATCACACAGTCCCCCCACGCAACCTCCGCTTTTGGCACACAACAGCAAAAAGGTTAGCCATCACTGATTTAGGATATTTACCATAGCAGGCCCAACTTGGTGCTTCTAAATGTTTTGAGAGAACCATTTCTAGATTTACCAGCTAACATGGCCAGTCCAAAATATATGGTGGTATAAAACTTGGGGAAGGTAAAATTCACTGAGAAATATTGCATTTTGCCATAGTGTCCTCATCACACATTTGTTGGATAGATTTGGGGTGCTTATTTTACTTTAATCTATGTGATGCTCTCCATGATTCAATAATAATAATATTTAATGTTTAATGATTATTTAACAATCATCAGTAAAATATATGCATATTCTTTTTCTTCTTCCGTTTTGATCCTGTGCTTTTAAAAGTTGTATTCGAAAAACTCCTAGGCTAATTAATCCCTGTGGATTACTGCAATCCTTAGAGTCTGACTCTGGCTAAATGCAACAAATTATTCTTCAACTAGAAGCAGGGTAAATATTTGAAAGAACACTACTGTGATTGCATTTGTATCATATTTTTCATTGCTTAGTTCTCTTTGTTTATGAAGCTCTTTCAGATTCTCTTAAATTCCAGGGAATTTTTTTCCCCTACAGCTTGTTTATATTTTTTTTATTGTTAGTAGCACAGTGCCTTTCTGCTGACATTTCTCCCCCTTGAGAGTTAGCTGATTTGAGTTTTCAGATTTTTATTATGCAGTGGGAAGCTAAAGAAATAATCAGTGCAGTATTGAGAAGTTTAAAATGCGTTTAGAGTTGCTATACCGAGGAGCTTTTCTCATATTAACCAGTGACACATTTAAGCTGGTCAGCCTAGCTTATTCAGCCAAAAGTAATCATTGCTTTCCACTGAGTGTTAAGTACTTAAAATAGGCAGCATTTGTAAATGTGTTTATTGTAATCATTTTTATAAATTGACATACACTTTAAATTGTATGTTTGTAATGGCTGAAACTTATTTCATATTTCATCACTGTAAATTAACAATCTTCAACATTTTAACAATGTTAATAGTTTCAAAAAAGCATTTCTCAAATCATCAGTAAGGTCAGATGTAAAATTTATTTTATGTATTACTTCATAGCATGTTTAGCATTTGGACATAAATGGATTATTATTGATGAAGTAAAAATATATTACCATCAGTTAACATTAAAAACAAATTATCAGGAAATATTGTGGCAGAAAGAGTTTCCATGTTTTAAGGCTGAAGATCAGGTACAAAAAATAATTCTTTGTATATTTGCCCAATTATTGATGAGACTTACAAGTGTGTATAAATGTGTGTATTTACACATCTACATGCACAGATTAATAAAACAGGAAAGACAACTTGTAAAATATATAAAAGGTTCTGTTCCAGCTGCTTGCTGGTCATGTTATAACTTTAAATTAAACATTTATTTTAGAGAAATATTTACCTGATAAGATAACAATGTTGGCATCAGGTTTTGATTCCTTCCTTTGGGGGAGGATTTCGTAAGCTGTCTGGCCCACTGGGAAAGCCCCCTCCCTTGGAACCACCCATCTAATTTAATTTGACAGAAGTACCCTGCAGAGAAAGAAAGAATAATCTTCATCAATTTGATATTTTTGCTGATCTGGTAGAAAGTCCCCTGATCTCAGTGGAAGTTACAGTAAAAATATAAGATTGCAGTGTTAATAATTAAATAAACAGTTACTATCTGGCATTACATTAGGACAAGGTTTCTTGTCTAATGGATGTGGATTGTCATCGATAAAATAATGCTTATTATGTAGTCACTCTGGAATTGCGGAAGTCTCATAGGAAGTTTGAGTCTGCCTTTCAGAAGCAAATGACAACAGTCCTATTCTGTGAACTTTGGGGGAGAGCTTATTTTATTTCTTGTTTCCTGTTTCCAAGTTCTTTTTACAATGTTTTAACTATTTTCAGCGCATCGGATATTTTGTCAAGGCAATGTGTAAATCAGCCAAGTAAATAAATATATAATGAGAACAAATAGAACTCACCAAATTTAATTAAGAAAGTTGGTTTAGAAATATATTTTAATATGGCTTTGCTGTTTGCAGAGCTCAAAGTATTTCTGAGGCATGTAAATAAATTTTAAATCATTTGAGGGCTCATAAATTAAAAGAAACATTAAAATAATAGATTGCATTATTATGTAAGAAGCCGCTGGGAGACATTTATGTGAATAATTGCTTATCACATTTGTTCTTGGTTATGTGAGATAAAAGTCAAGAGTCTCTTATGTTACCCTTCCTATTTGCAGAGTTCATTGACTCAAGTACTGCTATGTAGGTCAAATGCAGAACTATGTAAACTATATCGAAAAAATAAAATTCAAGATAAAAGTGTAATATGTTGCTGAATATAATAATTATAGATAAATTTTAGAAACTGTTAAGTGGGATTAACTCACTGCAAATTCAGGAAGCCAACATTTGAAAAATCCCAAATTGAAGTAAATCTCAATTTATTAGTTGCATTACTACGTTTTTGCCCTGATACTTTTCTCCATTATCACAATGGTCAAGTTGAATAAATACATGGAATCTATTTTATTAATCTTATGTTCTTTCCTTGATTATTAGGCATTATGGTACAGTCCTTGGTCACCTTTCTCCTAACGGCGGGAACAGAAGGCATGGGAGGTGACTCTGTCTGCGCTCCAATGGGACCAAGTCTGCTGAATAATTAAGTCCCGCCTCTTCCTGTAAGCATCCAGTTTTTCGACTCGGTCTCTCAGGGATGGTCGTGTCTAGAGTTTCTCCAGTTTCACTTCGATTCTGAGCTTCTATCTGGGCTATCAATTCCAGCGTGAAGGGCTTTGCCTGGTCCCGCTGAAGGCTGCATTGTGGCTTCGGTCTGCTGGCTGGCAGACCTGATTAAGGTATGCATGAGCTTGCTCCACCGTGCTTGCCAGAAGCCCCAACGGATTTCATCTACCACAGCTTGCTGCTAATCGGGTGGTAGTCCTGCAGCTTTTTCAGTGTGACGACTCATTCCGCACCAGAATAAATTGCGCACAGACCAGATGGCTAGCGATCAAAATTGGCTAAAATTAAGCCATGTGGAGGCTTCTAACCAGGCGGTGCAGTGAGTAATGGCCTAGAAGGCCTTATTATTGTAGGGAGCGGAATTCAGTGGATCTCCATTTTGGCCGCAGCACACTCTCCTTTACAATGGCAGATGCCAGAGCCATCAAGTCCTCCCGTGTGGCTTCGTCTAAAGGGAAAAGGCACTACGATCCTGACCCGTGTGAAGGTCCTTTGGGGGTTCAACACCGCTCCAAGTCAGCTAGACATCCAGAGGCCCCCACCCCAGCCCTTTCTTGGACATCGGCTTCCTTGAAATCCTCACGAGATGAGGAAAGGTGTCACAGGACCATAGAATGAGCCTTCCAGAAGGCTAAATTGGGCACAAGTGGGGCAGTCAACCCTCCAGCCCCAGCATTTTCTCACCCCTCCTTACATTCTCAAGCTATGCCAGTAGCGTCTGCTGCTACACAGGGGCATGATATCCCAGCCTTGTCACCTGATGTTTCTGTTCAAGGAGAACTTTCTCCCTCTCGAGAGGTGGCCTCTGTCTTTCCTCCTGTGGCCACAGGATTCCTCCTTCTTCTCCGGATCAGCAACAGCAGCACTCTCAGGATTCTGGGGCTGACATTCCCTTATCCACTCCTCCTGGGCTTTCACAAACCGAGGATCACTCTCTTGTTATTCCTCCGGCCTTGGCTAATCTAATATCTGAGTCTATCAGGCTACGGATTGCCCAGGGCCTCCAACAGAAGGCATCTTCGGGTGGTTTCGGAGTATGGCAGTCACCATAGCCGCTCTCTGTCAGTGCAACTGTGGGAGGATACGAGGGAAGGCCACGGTCAGGCGATATCCCCATCCAACGTTAGCCAGGGTTCTCCATCTGACGAGGATGTTCTCCTGGATCAAGATCTGTCCAAAGATGAAGGCTTGGAGCCAGACCAGCCTTCATTTGTTGGCTTGTTCTGGCCCCAGATGTTCCGTTCCCTGCTATTCAAGGCTCAGACCACTACACGCCTTGAAGCTTCGTCCTCTAAACAAGGGACTGCTAATTCTGCTATGGATCCCACTTCGTCTCTTTTTGAGGAACCTTCGGTGCAAACTGAGTTTGTTCCTGCCCTTAAGCTGTTTTCTGATGTTGTCTGGAGGCAGTGGGCCTTCCCTGGCCTTCTCCTAACGCCCTCAACAGGCATTTCGACAGGCGGACTTTTCGTCTCTCTTACACGTGCCTACAGTGGATTCCCAGGTGGTGGCTTTAGCTTCCTCATCACCTCTTACAGGCCCCCCAGAGGAGTTGCTTCACCCAGAGGACAAAAAGGCCGGACAGACTCTAATTAAGGGGCATCAGGCTTCATCTTAGTCTCGTCAGCTTCCTTTTTCAATCGAGCTTCAATTCTCTGGCTGCATCAATTACAGGAAAGGATTCCCTCCTCCGATTTGAGGTCTCATCAGGAGATAAATAAAATTCTAGTGGCGATTGAATTTTTAGCGGGTGCCATGCTCAACGCTGCTAGATTTTCAGCCAAGGCCATCGGTACCTCTATCACATCTCATCGACTCTTGTGGCTGAGACAGTGGCAAGCTGATGCCAGGAACAAATAGCGCCTTGCCTCTTCACCCTTTTCTGGCGATAAATTGGTGATCCTCTCGAGCCTCTCCTCATTGAGACTAAGGATCAAAGAAAAATTTTCCCAGCCCTCTCTCATTGTTCGGAGTTTCAACAACAGAGCTCCTTTGGATCTCACTCCTTTCATGGGTCAGACAGTGGGTACTTTCAACAGCGCTCCCAACATTCCTTTCCATCCAGAGGAGGTCAACAGCAGGATGGTCAGGTTAGATGATTCCCCCCCCAAGAGGTCCTTTAGAGGAGGGAGGGGTCGCCCCTTCCATCAGTCTCGCTAGTCACCCACCGGACTCCCTAATCGGAGGACGTCTGGCGTTTTTCACCAATCAGTGGGATTCATCTGTTTCTGACACCTGGGTTAAACATACCATATGATTCGGCCTTTCCCTAGAGTTTCTCTCTAGCCCCCCCTCCCCCGAGCTGTTTCTGCATTGTCCAGTTTCTCATTGTAACATTAAACAGACCCAGGTGGACCTGGCAATTCAACACCTTTTAACCATTGAGGCCATACAACCTGTTCCTCTCGACCAACAGGGGAAGGGGTTTTATTCTAGATTGTTCTGGTGCAGAAACCTTTGGGGGGCTGGAGAGCTATTCTTGATTTAAAGCCTTTGAACCGGCATATCATTTATTGCCGGTTCAAAATGTATTTATTTATTTATTTAATTCAACTTATATACCGCCCTTCTCCCCAGGGGAACTCAGGGAAGTGAACAGCCAAATTTAAAACACATATAATATAAAAGTTAAGAAAAACTAAAATAGATTAAATAATGGCATTGACAATTTTAAATCCAAAACTGCAGTCTCTGCATACAATTTTGTTCTGTATTAGGCAGGGTGATTTTCTTTTGTCCATAGACTTAACTGAAGCCTATCTTCATGTTCCCATTCTCCCAGATCACCGAAAGTTTCTCTGCTTTTGCTATAAAAGGAAACATCAATACAGGGCTCTTCCCTTTGGCCTGTCTTCGGCTCCCAGGGCATTTACTAAGATTATGGTGACCCTGATTGGCCACGTTAGTTCCATTCCCGTTAGAATTCTTTTTTATTTAGACGACATCCTCATCCTTTCTCAGTCAGAGGACCAGGCTCAAAGGGACCTGGGCACTTCTCTTCAGGCCTTACAAGATCACGAGTTTTCAATTAATTGGGCCAAAAGTTATTTGGACCCCTCCACTCGTATCCAACTCCTGGGTGCTGTCATATATACCATCAGTTCGGAGGTGTTTCTCCCGACTGCCAATCCAGTCTCTCAGGCCTGGTGAGGCGTTTTCGTAGACAGCGTTTAGCCTCACTATTAGGCCTGTCTCGCCTCCTTGGTAAAATGGTGTCTTCCTTTGGAATTATACCTTGGTCTCGCCTTCACAGTCAGGAATTACAATGGCTACTTCTCCCCTTCTGCGAGCCCACAGAAGCATCTCCTTGACTCAGATTGCATTCCCTCCCACCGTTCTCCGATCTCTGGACTGGTGGACATCCGATGCAATCTGGAAGTGCAGTTCCGAGAGCCACACCGATCGTGATCACGATGAATGCCAGCCTGTTCGGCTGCGGGGCTCATTCGGGTCCTCATCTGGCTCAGGGTCAATGGTCCCAACACGATCAGGGACTCAATATCAACGTTCTGGAACTACATGCCATCTTCCTGGCCCTTCAAAGTTTTAAAAGCCAGATTCAAGGATGGGACGTGATAGTTCTCACGGACAATGTCTCCACCAAAGCCCACGAAAACAGGCTGGGAGGGACCCGCTCGAAGGTCCTCATACAGGAGGCTCTGCTTTTAGGCCTGTGGGCAGAGGCTCACCTGAGCTCCCTTCGAGCACAGGTGCCCTGTGTATATCAGGGGCGCCGAATGTCACGGCCGACTCCCTCAGAGATCTCTGATCAATCAGACAGAATGGAGCCTTCACCTGCTTTTATTCCAGGAGTTAGCGTCTTGCTTCAGCCCGCCCGCAGTGGACTTCTTTGCGTCAAGCTCCAATCATCAGCTCCCGAGGTTCTTCACTCGCTTCCCATTGCCAGGGGCAGAAGCTGTGGATGCCTTGTGCAGCCCATGGCCTCCTGGGCTTCTCCTCTATGCCTTCCCTCCGCTTCCGCTGATCTCCAAGGTAATCAGAAAACTTCTGGAGGAGAAGGAGTTGATTCTTCTGGCTCCTCATTGGCCATGTCGCCCGTGGTTTGCAGACCTAGTAGCTCTGTCGGTGGATCGGCCTTGGAGGCTTCCCAACGATTGGATCTCCCTCAACCAGGGTCCGCTCGTCTATCCAGATCCTCAGTGGTACCAGCTAACCCCTTGGAGATTGAGCGGTTCCTCCTAACAGGCGCTCGCTTATCTCCCAGAGTGATCACAACCATTCAGGCCTCCCACAGGGCTTCCACCAACCGCATATATGATGCCACTTGGAAGTCCTTCTCGATTTGGTGCAGGAGACATCAATTGGTGCTTACCTCAGTCTCCATTATCAACATCTTAGACTTCTTGCAGGATGGGTTTTTTTCAGGCCTCACACCCAACACTCTTCGCTGACAGATGGCTGCTTTTTCTTCAATATTGGTGTGTGGTTTGTCAGACTCCATTGCCAGACATCCGCTCGTTCGAAATTTCTTATGGGGCGCTACTAACCTTAGCCTTCTTCCCATCTACTGGTTTCCCACCTGGAATCTCAACAAGGTCCTGTCAGCCCTTACCAGGGCTCCCTTTAAACTTTTGAGGGAGGTTTCCCTACACTTTATCTCCTTCAAAGTGGCCTTCCTGGTCACTATCACTTCCGCCTGCCGGATTTCGGAATTGGCCGCATTATCGATCCATCAGGATTTATGCATTTTCCATAGTGACAGCATCGTTCTGCGTTTGGACCCGGCTTTCATCCCAAAGGTCAACACGAGTTTCCACAGGGCCCAGGAGTTGGTGCTCCCCAACTTCTGTCCTTCCTCTCACCATTGCCTAGAGAAGCTCTGGCACACATTGGACGTTCATCGGGCCATCAGAATATATATCTCCAGGATGTCTACCTTCAGGCGCACTGAAGCGCTCTTCATCTGATTTCAGCCAGCCCCACTGGGATCCAAGGTTACAGCTACGGTGTTGGGATGGTGAATTAGGGCCATCATTTCCTCGGCTTATGAGGCACAGGCCTTGCTGGTTCCCGTCAACATTACGGCCCACTCCACCAGGAGCATGGCCACATCAGCTGCCTGGTCCACACAGGTGTTGCTGGAAGAAGTTTACCAGGTGGCCACATGGACCTCACTGACTCCCTTTATCCGCCACTATCGGTTGGACTCTTACGCCTTGGCAGATGCCTCATTCATCAGGAGGTTTCTCCAAGGAGTTCATTCAGATGACATGTTGCGGCCCGGCATACTCCCTTCTGGTTGACACTTGACTTTGATATGTCCCATGCCTGATTGCTGTTCCTGCCATTAAGAGAATGGGTATTGGTCTTACCTGATATGCCCTTTCTCTGACAGGCGGGCACCCTGGTTTGGGCCAGACCTGGGTTGTTGGGGTGGGTGGCTTCTAACTTTCTAGCTTGTATATCTCTAGACACATCAGCCTTCTGGAATGTCCTCGTCTCAAAACTGGATGCTTACAGGAAGAGACGGGACTTAATTATCCAGCAGACTCGGTCCCATTGGAGCACAGACGGAGTCATCTCCCATGCCTGACTGCCGTGCCCACCTGTCAGAGAAAGGGCATATCAGGTAAGACCAACGCCCATTTTCCTTTCTGTTTTTTTGTGAATTGGTTTTGTAATTGGGAAGGGTGAGTTAGATTATATCTGGCTATTGTTTTTATTTAATACAAATGAATCAAAGGAATAAAATATTTTTATTTGTTAAAGAAGTTAACTTTTAATTTTGGCCAGTGTCCAAGATTAAGTTCAATTTTAAGACAGTTATAATAAAAAGGAGTTAAGCAGTTACTTTCTCTTGGCAAGAGAAGGGGGTTGAATATGTACTGTAAGCATTAAAGAATGGTTTACTCAAACCAAAACAGAATTGTAAAACGTGTCCCAAAACACAAATCTATAAGATATACTTTTTTCTCCTTGCTTTTTTTAAGGAATACTTGAACAAATTTTAAGTTTAGACACTTCTGAAATTTTCTTTAGAATGTTTGTGAAAATACTGTTAATAAATTATTATTTAATAAAAAAAAAGAATTAAGCATTACAAAAATAAAAAATCTTACACACACAGATCTAATCTATATATTATATTATATTATATTATATTATATTATATTATATTATATTATATTATATTATATTATATTATATTATATTAATTATATTATATTATTATATTATATATCACATTTCTATGCTCCCCACTCTCCGAGGACTCTGGACGGCTTACAACAATCGACAGTATACTAAATAACATATTGCCCCCAACAATCTGGGTCCTCATTTTACCCACCTCGGAAGGATGGAAGGCTGAGTCAACCTTGAGCTGGTGAGATTTGATCTGCTGATCTGCTGAACTAGCAGTCAGCTGAAGTAGCTGCAGTACAGCACTCTAAACACTGCGCCACCTCGGCTCTTATTAAATTATTGAAACTATTAATGACATTTGTCATGAAAATTAGATTATTTTACTGATAGCTATAGGTTGGACAATAGAAATATTTTTTAGAGTCATCACAAATTTATGAAATAATAACTAGAGAGTTTTAAATGATTGCCCTGAGGGACCATGAGATTTTAAACAGATTAAACTAAACTTACGTTGTGAATAGAAATGGTGATTGAGCAAAATTTAACTACTCTCTTAGAATCATCTCCGAAGTGTTTGCTAGAAGGGAACGAATAAGATCAGCATCTGTTTTGCTGGGTCTGATTGTTAAAAGAAGTGTAATTAAATCTTTACGCCAATTTAAATAAAAATTGCAATGAAGAAGGACGTGCTATTGATTCAGTTTCCTTCAAGAGACATGAAGATAAATAATCTTTTATGGGTGCTAATGTAAAAACTCATCTGTAAGTTGGGCACAACATGTTATTCATTCAGTTTATATAGGTGTCCATGTCACATTCGTGACTCTGTGTGCTTTACACAAATCACAAGAAAGCAATAAGAAAATACAATAAATAACTCAAACAAATACAATAATTTAAAAAAGCAAAACCATAAAATATAATCTGTGGCAATGAGCAGTCATAGATTATAAACAGTAGGATCATCTTGTGGGTTCATACCTCCACCAGATCCCAGGCACAGTGACAAAACCATGTTTTCAGAGCCTTCTGAAAGATTACAAGGATTGGTGCTGATCTTAACTGCATTTTGCAATTGTCTGATTATTATTATGATTCGTCAACCAGATGTTTGGACTGGATGTGAAATTTTTATCCATCTATTGAGTCTGTCCCAAAGACATGGGATAGGCAGATATTAGTGTTATTATGTATACATTTGAAATTGTCTCAGCTGGGCAGACAGATGAATAAGTAAATATTGTCTGACCTTGGTCTTTTCTTCTTTCTTCATTTTTAATATATTTAGTCTCGATTCATCTTCTCATCTTTCTCATCTTCCTACTACCTTCTTCTATTGGTCTCTTACGATTTATCACTTGTTTGTATCTTATGATTTATGATTGTACCCTATGATTTATGATCTATGACTTATCACTTTGTTGTTCTTAATGTACACCAAGAGCTTGTGTACCGGAGACAAATTCCTTGTGTGTCCAATCACACTTGGCCAAGAAGGAAGGAAGGGAGGAAAGGAGGGAGGGAGGGAAGGAGGGAAAAATGTCATATTGAGGAATCACTAACAGTTAATTTACAAAATATTTGGGGAAAATAAACTTTTAAACTTGAAGTTATTCAAATATTTAACAGAATGAAGAGAAAGGGAGTAGAGTTCAGGAGGAGGAAAACAATTCAAACCAGCTTGAATATGTATGTGTTTCTGATTCTTTGAGGACTATGCATAGACACTGAAAAACAGAAAATAGATCTCTCTCTCTCTCTCTCTCTTACACACAGACACGCACACAAATATATCAGGATAGTGTCACTTATCAAGACTGTTTACATACACAGATTGAAATGTTGGATGATTCAAGCAATTTTTTACTGCAGTGCGGTATGGGAGTAGCAGCAAACATTTTGAAGAACCAGTAATTACATGTTGTTTTCTTCTGCTGTAACCATTGCACAAAATTATACTCAAGAATTGTATAAATCCAGCTAATAATTAAGCATCCATTCTTTTCTTTTCTTTTTTTATCCCAGGTGTATTTTTTATGCTTTGGCATTTAACTTGATTTAAACATAGACAAAAGATTTTGTTTCTTTGTTTTTTAACACAGAGCTTGAAGTTTTTTGGAAACTTGAAAAAGTTCAAAATTGGAAAAGTTCAGAAGGATTTATAAGAACTAAGTATAATTTGAAAAGAAAAAATATATTAAATTTATACCATTTATGCCAGATGTATTGGTGTGCCACACAGCAACATTTTTAAGTCAAATGTAGTTAAAATCACATTTAACTCTCTATATAGTAATCTCACATTAAATTATTATTATTATTTTCAAAGTAACCCTCAATCTATTTGGTGTTGGTGCAAATCTATTTGAAATATATGCAAATCTAACACACACACACACACACACATACACACATACATACACATTTATGCACACACATACATATACACACATATGTGTGTATAAAATCTCCCCATATATGTAATTGACAGAATTTACAAGGTTAAAAATAAAGTATCCTTTGGGTCAAATATGTCTCTTGATAATTTCATGTATACGTGTAGTTTTCCTGGCATTACTATGAAAATACTTTTCCATGGTCACTGCCTCTTTTTTGCTGAATTCTCAGTCTAGCCTTGAGATCTCCAGTGTCTCTGCTTATCTTCTGAGCCCAGACAAGATAAACCAGGTGCTCCCACCTGCTGAGGCACTAACAATGTAATCTCAATATTAATAAGTATGATAATAGGAATAGGAAAGGAAAAGAAGAAATAGGCCCTGGAAATTATAAACTGAAAAACTCCCTATCCCATTCATCTTACAAAAAAGAAAATTTGTGCAAAAAAGAAAAAATAAACCCCCCAAACTTAATTTTTGACAAATAATGGTATCATCAGTTGCTGTAAATCGGGTATCAGTATCCCTTTTCAATATAGCATGTTAATATAGCCTCCTTTTAGTCAAACCGCACACTTGAAAAATCTATAGTTCTTGGTAGATTCTAATACTGGACTAGCCAAGAAGAAAACATATGCATTTAATAAATGTATATTTAATTCAGAATCATATTAACATGGACTGCTGGTTTCAGTCCAGAATGTGGCAGTTTGAACATATTAATGTTTTACCAGCATTTTTTTTAAAAAAATCCATGTTGAGGCAATACCTTCAGTCAGATTTAAAAAAACCACAATAGCTTTACAAATTTAGTTTTAAAAGAGCTCTTAAAAAGAAAGCCCTTTCTCAAAACGTATAGCATTTTTTCTGGTAGCATTTTTTTTTCTTTGCAAGAAAAACTCATCTTTTATTAATCTATAGGGAAAACATTATTGAACAGCAATGAGTAAAACAGAGTCATTTAATCTGGTTTGCTTACTTGATAAAATAAAATTGAAAAAATCAGCTAAATCTAAGCCTGATAATTTATTTTCAAGTTTCTTTGAGGCTGAATCAGTCATTGAATGGTGGAGCTCATGCAGTTTTTTGTCAGCAGCATATATTACTTGTTCAGTTTATTGAGCAACGTCACACAAATAAAAGGCCAACAGTGCACAGATGAGGGCGACACAGTATTTAAATTACAACAGATTAGTTAGTAATCTAAATCTGAAAAACTACCCTAGATGATACTTCTTACTGATGGTAATAAAATTTGTTGAACTTGTTCAACCAGTTAGTTTTTAATTATCTGGGCAAAAAGTAGAACATAAATTTGGAGACTGACAGGCATCAACAGGTAATGCCAGAGAGACTATTTTTTTTCGAGTCGCTAGCTTTCATATTTAGCTTGTGCAAAACATTAAAATGCAGTCAGTGAATTAAAGATGACATTATTCTGATGTTGATTTGAAAGCACACATTTCACTGTGGAGAAGTTGCAAAGTCAGAGAGGCATGCATTTATGGCAAAATAAGCACTCAGAAGTCAGAATCATGGAAACTGCTGAGCAGGAGATTTGAATAAAAATAGATTGCCTAATTCCATTTACAGCAACTAAAATTGTTCTCAAATGTTTAGACAAGCCTTTTGGCAGGTTCTGAGAAGGGAATACAGGGAGGGGCTTCAGAGTGGCATAAGTGCTCATTATCTATTGGAAACATGATGCACAATATTTCTAATATTTTTCATCTCTTTGAAGAAGTCACAGGTAATCCTTGGAAGTTATTTCCTGTGCATCACTAATAAAACAGTGTGTTGTCCATTCCAAAGGGGAAGGTCACAAATGCATATAATCAACATAAAAAAAACTAAACTTATATCCTGAGCAGGATATAGATTTAATTTTGTGCAATAACGTAAGTGCTATTATTCAACTTGATCAGATTCTGGGACATGTGATCCTAGAACATCTGGAAGACAAAGTGTAGGGAAGACTACTTTATACTATCTTCTGCAGTAGAAATAAGTCTGTAATAGAACATGTGTTTCTTAGGTATGGGCTTTCTGAAAAGATGAATATTGCAAAACATTCACCTGGAAAAAAGCAAAGAGATAATAAATGTGCTTGACTAAAGCTCCACAAAACTTTGACAAAGACCCTATTCAACTAAACCCATAGCCACAAACGTATATATGTGTTCATTTATACAACATTCATTACAACAGACAAATAGAAGGGATTGGGCTTCAATGTTAGTCAGATATCAAAAAATAGGAGATAAAGTTAGCTTCTCCTAGATCCAGCAGCATAAATGTGACAATTGCTTTGTTTCTCAATTAGTAAGAGGTTTGAGTCTTAAGTATTAGAAAAAGCAAAGAAATGTTTTTATTTTTATCTCACAAATAATATTGTTTATTTGTGTCTCAGGTTATCTCCAAGAAAAATGGTAAGAATATGAATAGGATTCACAAAATGTTCACAAAAGATTTGTATATCCAGTTAAGATTTTGAGAGCTATGATTTAATTGGGAAACTTAATAGTTACCCAAGAAACTATTTTTCTTATCTAATTACATTTTAAAAGGCAATTTTGTCATAAAGCCAAATACTTTTTGTTGTACTGTGCTTTACTTCTATTAAAATAAAATTTCATGAAGTAAACTTTTGATTTTGTTATGGGTATAATTGATGTACATAAAAAAAAAAAACCCTGGGAATTTTTGCTGATGTATTAGAAAAGTAAATAAATGTCTTTTTACTCCCTTGGCAGTTACAATCAGCTCAACAATACTGATGTTGAAAATTAAGGGATTACAACTTTGGGTGGTAGAAGAAACTCAAGTAACAGATGGTTGCTAAGAAACAAAAGGCCTCTATTAGCCAAATAGAAAAGAATAAGTTAAATGCAAGAATGAGAAGAGTAGAATTATGCATTACTACGGTGATCTTTGTTAAATCACTGTACATGGTTATTTCATTTTATAACATAGAACCATCAAATAAGCATGTGGTGCTGGATGTAATAAAAAAAAGTATATTGCCATTAATATCTATATCATTGTTATTAATAGTATTACCTTCAATATTTTTCTTTGTAATTGATTAAATAAAGATTGCATCCTGAGTTTTGTGAATATATTACAGTAAGTAATATATTCTGGCATATATAAATTGAACTAATAAATAAATAAATAAATAAAGTGTGCTAGTGTCAGAGATGTAAAAGTATTCTCCTTTTTTGGAGACCTTACTGTTTTTTGGGCTTTTTCCAGAGATAATTTGGGAATGCAATTAAAATACTGTGTGCTCTGGAAAGGAGTTACCCATTTTACTGTTAAATTAGGGAATGAATGTGCATACTCTTTTAATATTAAGAAAAGTGAGAAACTTCCCTCCAAAAATAGTTTTATCAAAAACCTAGTTAATGAAATACTACCTTGGCTCCATTATATCTGTGGTATCTATTTTTCTCCAGTGGTGGTAGGAGTGTGTCTATGGCAATCTCTTCCATTACTCACCAAATTTCTTGGCCAACTGTTTTTTTTTTGTTTTTTTTTTAGTATTGTTGAAGGTGTGCTTTTGACTTTAAAATTGGAAGCTGCTGATATGCTGCAGCTGTTAGCTTTTTTTAAAAAAGTACTATTTCCAAGAATGCCCTTGGTTCTTAATAACCTTCGTAAGTTTTATAAATAAAGAAATATGTACTGTTTTGTTAAAAGTTAGCCAAAAAAGTTTATCAAGGACAAAACCAAAGGTCACAAGAAATACTTTGAGTGTTTGTGTTGGGCTGGGCTACAATGCTAGACAGATAGCATTTTGAACAATTGTTTTAGTGTTGGTTATGTTCCTTATGGCAGCCATTTTGTTAATTAAACACAACCCACAAGACATTTCAATATTCTACCAGCTTGAAAAGTTGCTTTCTATGCTCCAATTCAAGGCCTTTGTATTACTATCATCAGGAAGGTAAACAGATCTACCAAATGTGTTTCTCATGCATTGCCTCCACAAAAAAGCTCTGTTCAGACACCCATTATCCAGAGTGCTCAATAAGCAAGATCATTAGATAATCCTCTCATCTATGTCATCTTAATGAAGTCTGCTATTTCATGTGTTGGATGTAAATACATTCAGTAGAAAGGCTAACACATGTACACTTTTTTTTATTTTTTATTTTTATTTTTTATTTGATTTATATGCCGCCCTTCTCCGGAGACTCAGGGCGGCTTACAATGCGTTAAGCAATAGCCTTCATACTTTTGTATATTTATATTTATACAAAGTCAGCTTATTGACCCCACAAACTGGGTCCTCAATTTACCCACCTTAGAAAGGATGGAAGGCTGAGTCGACCTTGAGCCTGGCTAGGATTGAACTCAGAGAAATTACAGGCAGCTGGTGTTAATTGCTGCCTTTAGTAGGAGGCATTAGCCCTCTATGCTACACAGGCTCACTTCCTATATAGGCCAGGATCCTGTGCTGCTGGAGTCTCAGATCACATAGAAAGTAACCTAGTCTTGGTACTATGAACATTGATTCCGAAGGCAGCTGCCAGAGCAGTGGTGGGTTTCAAAATTTTTACTACTGGTTCTGTGGGTGTGGCTTGCTTGGTGGGCATGGCTTGGTGGGCATGTGACACTGGGCATGGCCAACTGCTATCACTCACGGTCACTCGGTCACATGACCACTCCATCTAGCCATGCCCACAGAAAAAGGTAGGAAATTTTTTTGAATTCCTATCTACTTATTTTTTGGCCAGGCCTGGCCTAATCTATCAAAGGCCTCCTCCTGCATGCTGCCCCGCCCTCCCTTCACCAGTTGCACACATCGCTCCATTTCCCCACCTTCAGCGGCCCCGGCCCTAGCCCCGCTTCATCCCCTACCACCGCCTCTTTCTTCAGGCTGCTTACCTTCCTCCCATGGTGGTTGGTCCGGAGTCTGGAAGGCAAGCTGACCTCTGGTAGTTTTTGACAGCCTCCAGCCAGCTGCTGCAGCTGCAAAGCACTCTCAAAGAGACAGCAGGCTGCAAGCAACCAAAAATTACCGGAGGTCACTGAAAAAGCCGCTGCCATCACATCCCATTGCCTTCTGCGTCAGTCTGAGCACAGCGCAGCAGGCAATGAGATGCGCGTGCGCAGCTGGCACGAAGAACAGCAGTGATGACATGGCTTTTTCGGCAACCTCTGGTAGTTTTCAACAGCGTGCGGCCAGCCTCCACCTCTTTGAGAGCCACTTTGCTGGGAAGCGGCTCTCAAAGAGGCGGCGGCTGGGAGGCTTTTTCTTTTTTGATGCGACTGCAAGAAGCCTCCCAGCTGCCGCCTTTTTGCCAGCCGCTTCCCAGCAGTCATGTGGGTGGGCAGGGCAAGTAAGCGGCGACCAGGCTACCGGTTCGGGGGCATGGCCAGCCATCGGTCGCTACCGATTCAATGATCCAGGCCAAATTACTGCTACTGGTTCGCCCGAATCGGTGTGAACTGGTAGAAACTGACCACTGTTCCAGAGCCATCAGAGTAATATTGGAGTGGAAGGAGACATTGAGAATGTTTATGTTGAGTGTTCTGACTACCGAACACCTGGACAGACGTTCTGCTAAATAAAGGCGTGACTTTGGGGCTATAGATGGGGACAGGGAATGGCTTTGGGGGACAGGAAGAAGAGCTACTACCAAGACAATGGTTAGATAAAAGGGGACTGAATATGGGGCAAGAATGTAAGATGAGTAAATATCTCAGACAAAACCTTTTCTAATTCATTCCACTTCTAGAAGAGGGGAATGCATTCAAACTTGCAAAATTCTGTTAATATAGCTTTTCAAAGTACTAGAGGCAATCCTTGACCTACAACAGCTTATTTAGTGACTGTTCTAAGTTACAACAGCACTGAACAAAGTAAGTTATGACTATTTTTCGCATTTATTACTGTTGCAGCATCCCCATGGTTCCATGATCAAAATTCTGTTGCTTGGAAGGCTCTGTGCCTTCCTTGACCCAGAAGAAACCAGCACATAACCAAATTCGTGAGGGCATTCCCATTGCCTTGACTCTTTAGGAAAGGTTGATGAGAGTAATTAAGGCTGAAGTCTTAACATTCATTTTCTAGAAATAAGGTGTACTGATCTCAGTGGCACTTGCAAATTGATTTTAATAAAATTGCTCTTTTTATCGCTTAAACTGTTGCTTAGATTATGGTAAATTGTTTTGCTTTTGTGCAACTCCACAGGAGTTACCCATATTAAAACAAAAACAAAGAAAAATCCTTACAGAAGCATTTTTTCTATTACATTTCTCACCCAGAAAAGTGCTGTTTCTTCATCCCACTTGCTGTTGCTTACAAATTACTTAAAGATTTAAATAATAGACTGTGGGACAAATTGGTATCTTCTGTTATTACTACATACTGCTTTGTCATGTGTTACCACATATTATAAAGAATAATTTATTTGGCTTAAAAGGGAGAATTCTATTAAGAACGTTATATTAAATGGGGTATTTTTTTCAGATAATTTCAGGGAACTTTAAGGTATAGAATAATTTTTGGTTTTTTACAAGCTGGTTTTTCATTTTTTTAAAAAAAATATTTAAAAGAACACAAACTAGTAAAAAAAAATGTGGTGGATTTAGGAAAATACAGGGTTGTCACCAAGCAAAGACTCATTCATTCATTCATTAATAAGGATTTCTTTTATGTATTATGTATTGAATACCTCAAAGGACATATATAAGAACATATAAAGGTGCCTCTAGATGTTCTATTATTTATTTTAGGAACAGTTCCCTTTTTAAACTTAGAGAAAAAGATTTTTTTAAAAAATAGCATTGGTATTTTTAAAAATTGATTGGTAATGCCACCATTTGCTGATTGGGGATCATGGTTGCATTATTCCTGTGGAAACCAATAATGTGGTGGGGAGAGGGTTGGCACAGTTTTTGATTTAATTTATTAAGTGGAGCAAGACAAGATAAATGGTTTGCTCCTTGCCTTTTGTCACTGGCCTAGCTAATAGGAATAAGGATGCTAATTCACAAGGTGTTTTGTTGAATGCCTTGGCTGTCAGATATCTTACATGGTATTAGTTTGGGTGAAAGTATACTGAGATGTAAACTAGTTCCCATTGTATTTTTATGACTGCCTCTCATACTTTGAAAATTCATTTCTTTGAAAATTCATTTAATTAAACTTTTCAGTCTTCTATCTTCCTTTAAAAGATTAACTTTTCCTCTCTTGCTTTAGTTAAATGCATACATAACAATGATACTTGAAATCCTTCTCTGCTTACTATTTTGGCTTTGAATAGACAATAAATAGTGGTGCCATCAGGTATTTCCTGAAAGTAAGGTATACAGATAGGTAATGGTTGTGAATAACCAGCGATTCAGCCTGACAGCATTCCAGATTCCAGCATATCCACCTGGTTGTCTCTGACTAATCGATGCTTTTCTTGCAACATCTTCAGACAGATGATACCTTTCTGGCATTATTAATCTACAGATAAAAAATAACTTCCCTTTTTCTTTTCCAGGGAACCGTGATAATGTTCCTGTTCTCAGTTTGTTTAATCTGAATTCAAAACATAATTTTGATAGTGTCACTTGCCCTAAAAAAGAAGAATGGCTGATTGTTACTGAAATGTGTGAATAATGTGCTCTTATTGATGTAAATATAAGCAAGAGAAGCCATGTTAGAGAAGGTCATGGAACTGAAAATGTACTTGGCACTGAATGTGGAGCAAATACGTTGTATTCCATAAATTATGTGACTTCATTTTTGGGATGGATTCCATTGATTCAGAATCCAGACCAGATCTGTAAGCTCCAGGTATAGGAATAATATAGGTTTTGAAGATGTATAGGTATAGGAGCACCACAAAATGGTAACAGAGAGATGCAGAAAAAAATCTTTGCAACCCCTGAGTGATCACTGATAGGAACGTATCAGGTTCTTTAAACATCTCAGTCAGTATTTTTAAATACACAAAACAAAGGTTGGTATAAGAGGGAGTGCACTCAACCCTCATCATTAACATATTTTGGCAAAAGCCAGGTTTTGTTTGTTAGTAATTTGGAATAAGAAGTAAGGAATCAACTTTCAATCCTTTTCTCCCAGTGTCAAGTCAGGGGAGTCCAGCCAAGAGTGTCATCTTGTCACCTGGCCTGGAGAATACTTTCTAACTCATGATTTTAATTGGTGGGAGTAAGGATGCTGGTGGAAACTTCAGTATCATCTGAAATTATCCACATCAAGAGCATGCTGCATAATGTAATCCAGTGCAAATGATACCAACAGTCTGCATCTCGCAGGTTAGATTTTGTATTTTAGGCCCACTCCTATACCATAAAGCCAAAGTTGGGATTTGCCTACCTGATTTATGATTTGTGGCCATGATGAGGTGAAATGAATTTAAATGTTGGGACTTGTTGCAGGGAAATCTGCATTGATGATTCAAGAAAATTATCATTTGCCTACTAAAGATGTTGCAGTGCTATCATGCATATGATACATTTTGATGTCCAATTGATTTCCTGTTCCATGTATAATTAGATTATAATCTTCCATCTGCTTTCTTTCATACTTCGATACTTTCTTTAGTAAAATTAAAATTGAAGTGTTATTCTCATGTAAAGTGTTTATAAAACAAAAATGGCCTATTAAAATCTAAATTCTTATTCAGTTTTATTTTTTTTAGAAAGGAAAGTGGCTGATATTCCAGCCTCAACTATAACATTTATAATCTTAATTGTCCAATTTGTTAAAAAGTGGCCCCCAAGGCATCAGGGAACAATTCCTGGGAGATAGATTTTTCTGCGGATTGGAGAGGGCATGCTTTCTCATGCTGCCTGCATCCCGCTTTGCTTGCTTGCATGGACGGTTGCTGGCATGCTGCAGACCAGTGCCAGTCCATGGACTGAGGGTTGGGGACCCCTGTATTAAAGGAAGAAACAAGCAAATAATTAATATCCAAGGTCAACATATTCTTTAGAAATAATAACATCCAGTGATTAAACTTTCTATTCACTGAGACATAGAGGTTATAGTTAGCGTAGTGCATTGAGGCCTTTTATTAGGAATGGTGTGGGGATACAGGTGCCTCCATAGGAGATCATTGACTGACTGGGTCAGGCACTATCTTTCAGCCTAAGTTCTCTGTGGCAGGATGCTTGATTATTCAAGGCCTGTGTTACGAGAAGGGAAGAAGCTTGTTTTTCTTTTTCTACAATCCAGATCAACACCCTTAATTATGCATTTCAGAGGTTGACATAATAGAACAATTTACATACATGTAGTTTATCATTACATGCTGTCTTGCTTTATTTTCTTCTATTGGAAGAAGTAATACTAATGCTTGTAAGAGCAATACAAGAGGAAATAATTTACATGGAAAGTTTTGTATCATAGCCACCTCTTCTAACAAAGTAGTTAATACCTGATCAGTCATTACTTTCCCACTTGCTGAAAGCCTTCTACAATAAGAAATGTTTTAATTTACTTTGAATCTAAGAGGAAGTGTGGGTGTATGCTTTTGTGTGAAAAGCCAATAAAACCACCCCATGTTCACAGTGTCTGCAATGCCCTAATGTAATTTCCACAGTATGGCAAAAAGAAAAAAAATAGAAAGGTAATACATCAGTAGTGTGAATACATTGTATGACGTTTAATCAGAATCTCAGTTTCCTACCAAATATTTATATTTCTCTGAAGTGATTGTAAATCACACACAACTCCCATACAAGAGGGAGTGTGGGAATGGTTGGAAGCTCATTCCAATAGTTCATGCTTGTTTGCTTATTATCAAACTCAGCTGGAAACATATTTTGTATTCTTTGCCGATCTGCTTAATAAACGTTATTCCCAGAAATCTGCAAATTCGAATTCATCCTTTGAAGGTAACAATGGAAAGGAATTAAAGCTTTTTTAAAAAGTTTCATTAATGCTAAAAATGGCAACCTTTCATTCTTCAGTACCCAGCAGTCCAGCTCTGTTGTTAAAATCCCTTCGCCTAATATTATTTTTATTTTTTTTAGCTATGTTTCTTATAATTTTTTAATAATTATAATAATTACGCGTTTGCTTAACGCATTGTAAGCCGCCCTAAGTCTCCGGAGAAGGGCGGCATATAAATCATATTAAAATAATAATAATAATAATGATGATGATGATGATGATAACAGTTGTTGAATTTTGATTAATTATTTGTTAGCTTTGTGATATGCTGTCCAGAGTTACTTGCTTCATGAAGCGGGCAGCTATATAATCTTTTTGAGAACATGGGTATTCTGATAAAATAGCTGTTATGTAGAGCATGACAATTTACAAATGGATGCTATGGCTCTCACCGCCTAGTCAAAAAACCCCATTTTGTAGGGTGAATACAACTAGTTATCCAATCATGCATACCCCCCCCCCGGTATGATCTTTTGTTCTGCCTTTGCCCATGTGCCGCAGAATTGGCATTTTGTGTGTCCCTTCAATTAAAGTTGTCTTTCAGAATGCAGGAAACATGCCTTATCTATTGCATCGCTTGCCTTCTGGAAAGACATTGCCTCTGAGATTTATGTGGCTTCACACGTTGGCATTCTATAAAGCCTTTAATACCTAGTTCTTCTCCGTGCCTTGGATGAGATAAATGGAGCTGTGTGTGTTGTTGTTGATGTTGTTGTTGTTACTATTACTGTTTATACAATATGCCCAGAGTCCATCTTGATTTTAGTTTGTGTTAGATTGTATGTTATTTTTTTGTGAGCAGTTCACAGTTAGTTGGATTTGGGCTGTGTCTACATTGAATTAAATAAACAGCTAAAATAAAATGAGAAGCTCTTTGCTGCCACCATACTTGCTTTTGATGAAGGTGATTCTAAAAGCAGTTTCAGCAGAAGCTTGATAAAGAAGGTTCCAAGCCAGGAAAAAGTTTTAAGGTGAATGTTAGAATCCCAAATTCTCCTAAAGCAAATAGTTAACCTTTGGGAGGCTCATGACGAAACCACCATGGATTCAAACAGCTTCTTGCAACTGCTTTCAACAAATACAAATAGATCCCAAGGAAACAGCAGACTTGTCAGGTTGACATCTAGACTGGACATGGTTTTCAAACAGATTATTCACTGGCATATTCATGAGCACTTAGATAGGCTTGCTACAATTAACAGGACCCAGCTGTGTTATTTGCAAAGAAAATCATATCACTGGTAGACTAATCATATCTCTTTTGCTAGAGTTACAGATAGCCCTGAATGAGATAGTTCTGTATGAGATAGATTTCTGCTTTGTTCGGCAACTGTTCATAGTTATGATGGTGCTGAAAAAAAAATAACTTTCCGACCAAATAACACATTTATGATCTTTGCAGAGTCCCTCAGTCTAGTGATTGCCATTACAGTCAGTATGCATTGCCCTGTGCCTGACCTATTATTTTTCCTTTTTTCTCCCCTTGCGTAATGGGGGTCGGGGTGGGGGTTGGAGAGGAAAGGTTTATAAGAAAGTAAGCAAACAATGGGAGATGCATATTGAAAGCAATGTGATGGTGTTGGCAGCCCCAAGTGCATTATGCAAACAGTTTGATGTATTCCCCATTGTGTGCCTGCTTACTCTCTTGTGGTCTTTCCTCTCCAACCTCGCTGCTCCACAAGAGGGGGAAGAAAGAAAATAATGTGAGTCAGACACAGAAGAAAGATTTGTTTTACTTTGTCCTGAAGATAACTTTAAGTTTAGCATTTTAGGTTCATGAATGTTGAGTAGGAGAAGGAAAATATAAAAAGTCCTCAGCATCATAAAGTTAAACATGTATGTGCTTTTGAAAATGTTTTTACTTCCGTTAAAGCTAATTGAGATTGGAGAAATATTAAAAGTTATTTCTAATTGCCATTGATGTAAAGATTCATATATTTTTTTCATTTAGAGAATTTCAGAATGTATTTTGGATTATAAATTGTGAATAGATGCCACCTTGTGGTTTCTTAAGGAAAATGCAATTCCAACTGAGTAAAGCTTTAGGCAGCTGCTGTCTGAATGAATACCACTATCTTAATGTATTATATTCTTATCAAAGATTACTTATATTCTGAATGTTTACCCCTTTTGTACAGTGGCTTGTACTGAGGCAGCTCAGCTGTAATTATAAAAAAGACAATTGAACTCTTACTATATTTTCTGAAGATTTTAACAGAAATAAACTTTGTGTACATATGTAAAGCTATTATTTTTTTAAAACAAATTTAAATTTTCTTTTTAAGGCAATCATTTTTATAATGCAGACAAAAGTATTCTTTGTAAATACTATAAAGAACTTTCTCTGCATAGAAAGCCTATATTTGTTTCTAAATTAGTACAGACTACTAATCCCGCACAGGAACCTGGACTCTCTGCCATGAGGTACTTGTTTAGTTATTTGCACCTGCATGTAACCCATAGTCACAACTGTCACACTCCGAAAATCCCTTTCTGGTACTAAGAGTAGTAAGATAATTGGTAGATTTTATGAACCTTCATACAATTTTATTGAAAGAAGAGCAATTATTAGCAGAGTTTTATATGGTAATGTTTGTAAGAGGGTTAAAACTTTTTGATGTAATTTAAAAAGAGCCTTTTTTTAATTTACCTGATTAACAGTAATCTGATCAGAATATGTCATCTTGTCTGGGTATCCCTTAGTGCTTTAAGGAATATTAGCAAAAAATCAGAACATAGCCAAATTATCACCAACTTTTTTAAGTACAGCAGTTGGCAAATATCTTCTAAACAGATGGGTTCAGAGCAGGGTGGATAAAAATCATTGATTTTTAAAGTTTTTTAAAAATCAGATTTTTAAACATTTAAATCAGTTTTTTTTAATTTTTATCAAATTTATTTTAATAAAATGCTTTTGGAGTAAAAATCTATCTAAAAATAGTTTTCTACTCA
Organism: Masticophis lateralis; assembly: GCA_030761175.1. Lineage (NCBI taxonomy): Eukaryota > Metazoa > Chordata > Lepidosauria > Squamata > Colubridae > Masticophis > Masticophis lateralis. Next base: position 61,479,215 of record JAUDYJ010000003.1, on the reverse strand, counting down.
AGATACATTAATAATTTAATTAATTCATCATGAAATGGAGCTTAGTTATGTAGCATGAGGCTGTATATTCTGCAATATTGGGACTGTCAGTGAGTCAACAGTGGGTCGGAGGAGCCGCTGTGGGACAGAGATGACAGTTGCTCTTAAAAATTATGATTTAAATCGAGTGGATGTAAATCAAGCCATTTTACTAGTTATTTAAATCATGGTTTAGAGGAACTCCACTTATTGAGTGGGAAACAGGTCACGCTTGCTGTTCATCTCCACGTTGTGCATACTAACAGTGATGTGTCCATATTAGCCATATGACAGTGGGGGAAACTGAACATATCTTTTGGTGACTGGAGGTAGAGCGGTCTTGTGTGTTTTTTCTCAGATGTTTGAATGCATGGAATGCATTTGAATCGGGTGGGTTCTAAATTTTTTTACTACCAGTTCTGTGGGCCTGGCTTATTTTGTGGGTGTGGCTTGGTGGGGGGTAATGTGATTGGATGGGTGTGGCCAACTTTTTTTTTTAACTTTTAAAAGCATTTTTTCTACAACCTTAAGAGGTTGCAGGAAAAAAATGCTTTTAGAAGCCTCTGACGATCAGGCAACTCAGCTGGGATCGCCAGAGGCTTTTAAAGGCATTTTTCCCCCTACAGCCTCTTCAGCCAAAGAGGTTGTAGAAAAAAATGCTTTTAAAAGCCTCTGACAATCCAAGCTGAGCCGCGCGATCTTCAGAGGCTTTTTTTTTTAACTTTTAAAAGCATTTTTTGGGCTGAAGAGGTAGTAGAAAAAATGCTTTTAAATGTTAAAAAAGAGCCTCTGATGAGGTGGATGGGGTAAGTGAGCGGCGACTGGGCTGGGGACCAGTTTGGGGGCATGGCCAACCAATGTTATTACCGGTTCTCCGAACTACTAGAAATTTTTACTACCAGTTCTTGCGAACCGGGAGCAACCCACCTCTGATTTGAATGCATGTTTGAATACATGCTTTGATACTTGAATGCAATTGAAATTCTGGAAGAGATAAAACCTTGTGATTATTTAGAGATGGGAAATAGGAATGTGTTAATTTTAGTTATATTCCTATAATATCTATTTATTATATATCATTAGGAGCTTCAGTGATTAGAATGCAGTATTGCAGGCTAATTCTGCTGACTGCCAGGGGTTCGATTCACTGGCTCGAGGTTGACCCAGTTTTCCATCCTTCTGAGGTGGGTAAAATGAGGACCCAGATTGTTGGGGGGCAGTATGCTGATTCTGTAAAACCACTTAGAGACTGCTGTAAAGCACCATGAAGTAGTATATAAGTTTAAGTGCTATGCGCTATTAGTTTTATTTTTGAATAACTGCAGAGATTCTGAATTTATTTATTTACTTAATTATTTGTTTGATTTATAACTCCGCCCATCTTATTTATATGGTTCTGGGAAGCTTATTGTTTTGCTAACTAAAACAGACTGAGTGATTTATGCACCACTCTGTCATTCGATGGAAATTATGTGAGGCCATGCTTTATGTTTCTTTAACTGCACAATATGTCTAATGACTTTTTTTCAGTTTGTGCTTATTCAGTTAAAAAGCAGTAGTGGTTGCAAATCCCTACTGTTTGGGCCCATTTTATTATTGTTTCTATTCCTATTTATGTTTTAAATAGGAATTATACCCTTCTAAACATACACAGGCTCCTAATTTTTTTTTTTTTTAAAAAAGAAAATATAATTGAAACATGAACAAATAGAAACAGTATTTGTCTAATATGGTTATAATAGGCCTGGATTCAAAGGGTGAAAAACATGATTCAGAGCATACTTAGGCATTATATCAAAAGTATCTCTTCCCAAAATCTCATGCCAGCTGTTTTAAGGAATTTTTGGCAGGTGCTGTGTGGGGGCCCAACGATCTCCTGAATCTCATTTTTGCCCATCAGATCTGCATCTCTGTACTGCCATACTGTATAAAGCAATAGTTACAAAAAGTAATTTGACCGAACAGGTTTAGACAACTGGCTGTCTTCAGACTTTCTCCCATTTAAAAAAAGAAGCAGCTTTGGGCATAAAGCCTGCTAGTTTGGTCTGAAGTTCAAGGCAGTCAGATAACTGCTATGTACAGAGCTTGAAATGGCATGACGTGCTGTCTCCATTTATTTTAGGTAATCTAAAAACCACATCGCTGCTTCTTAGTAGAATAAGTAGAATTTGTTCTTTGGTAGCGCGAGTGGTTGGATTTAATTTTAGTAATTTAGAAACGCTTATAGACCTAGGATTGTGTAGCAGAGTTTATGAGATATGACATAAATTAATTATCCACATGGATTAGGATTGTACAGTATGTTCTCCAAATATATTGGATTGTAGGCTTCCTACGAAAAACAAGGCTGATTTCCCAGTGGGGCAATATTTGAATTACTACTTCAGTCTCAAATGTAATCTGGCAAGTAGATGATGAAGTGAAACAGATAAATAAAGTTTGACCAATCTTGTGTCACAATTAGTTTCCTTTTGTATTATTTATATTCATTTATTTTGGTGGCTGCTGTCTTGTTAATTTCTTTAAAATAACTTTATTAGTCGTACCTCATTTTATCTTGCATAAAAATAATGTGGCAGATTAAATAGTAATACCAAGAATGTAATAGCATCATACTTTGATTCTGGTCATTTTGATTGTGGCATCAAACCTAGTCCATTCAGTGGAATTTAATGCAGTATATAAGACCACAGAAACGTGTGAAACGTGTTGTTTTGTCACCAGGGTCCCTCCCAGTTCTACCTTCTTTGCTGAGGAGAGCTATCATCCAGAATAATCCAGGTCATGTTAATAGTGTGCATGAAATGGGCATCTATTGAATTAAGGTAGAAAATTATCTTTCCTTACTGGCTATTGTGATGTAATGTATCCAGAATAACTCACTCCTTTCTAGGTAACTATTACATATATAAATTTAAGGAATACAACAGAATCTAATGTTTGTTCCAGCTTTTAGCCAAAACGAAATCCTCAAGGTCATTTTATAGTTTTGCACATTAATTCTCCTACCCCATATTGGTTGGTATATCACAGTGATGGCTAATCTCAGACCGCTCGGCAGCCTGGGCACTCCAACAAACCACGCTGAGACGAGATGCTCGAGCAAACAGAAAAGCAGTTTATTTTCGTCTTCCAGGAAGCCGTAGATTACGCTGAGTTCACCAAAAGGGATAACACAAAGTCGGCGTTGGGATTCCCTCACCCCAACTCCGTTTAAATAGCCGCGCTGTACAACCAGCCAATCAGCGCTGCTTCCAGGTTCCACCCCACCCATTATGCAAAATTGCAATTAATCATGGTTAGCCTAGCCCGTCCGCAGCGTGACCGACCGCCTAACTCGTGACACCCCCTCCACCATTGTGCCCATGTGTTTTCTCTTGATAGCAGGTGTGTTCTCTCCACCCCACCTAGCAGGTAAGTCCTTTGGTCTGATGTGTCAAGCTGGGCAGGCTTGACAGGCGGCTCCCCCTACCAGGAGTCCCCCTGGAAGACAAAAGCATAAAGTTATAGCAATCGTTATCAAACCACCCCACCCAGCTTGCCAGGTTTGTTGGGATATTTTTTATGAAATTGACGACGTAGCCTATTTGCATTAAGGTTTTCTAATGGAACCCAGGTTGCGTCTTCCAAGGGTTAGCCTTTCCATCGTACTAGGTAGTACAACTTATTTCTGCGAACTTTGGAATCTAAGATCTCATCTATTTCATATTGATTTGTGTAAAGAGGTCCAGGGCGGGTTAACAGGTCTCGTGTTTCCGTTACCGGTTTGAGGAGACTACTATGGAAAACAGGGTGGATTTTTCCTAACAAGGGTGGTAACTTCACCTCGACAGTTACTGGATTTATAACTTTTGTGACCGGAAAAGGGCCGAGATATTTAGGGCCCAATTTTTTGCTGGGTACCTTCAACTTGATGTATTTTGTGGACACATACACCTGGTCTCCAACTTTGAATGGTGTAATGTCTTGTCTCTTTCTATCGGCGTATTTTTTGTACTCGTCCGCCGCTTTTCCTAAGGCTGTTCTGATGGTTGGCCATACTTGACAAATCCTCTCCCCCCACTCCTTTGGAGTTGTTTGGGCTTGACTAGTTTCCTCTAACTCAGGGATAGCGGTGAAGTCCCGCCCATGCACCACTTGGAAAGGTGTGACTCCTGTGCTACGGTGTACCGCATTGTTATACGCGACTTCAGCAAATGGTAGGAGTTGTGACCAGTCGGACTGTTGATACGAAACATAACACCTTAAGTATTTTTCTACCATCGCATTGGCCCTTTCTGCAGCTCCATTGGTACTTGGGTGAAACGCTGAGCTGAGCCCTTGCGACGACCCTAATAAGGTGATAAAGTCTCTCCAGAACCGGGCCGTGAATTGTACTCCTCTGTCTGATATTATTCGAGTCGGAGCTCCGTGCAACCTATATATATGTTTCACGAACATGTGTGCTAGTTTTCTCGCGGATGGGAGACCTCGGCAGGGGATGAAATGGGCCTGCTTTGAAAAGAGGTCAATCACGGTCCAAATGACCGTGTACCCATTACTGTCAGGGAGGTCCACAATGAAATCCATTCCTATCTCCTCCCACGGTTTGTTGGGGGTCGCAACAGCTTGTAATAAGCCCAACGGCTTACTAGTGTTTGCTTTTGTTGTTGCACATATTTTACACCCTCTGATATACTGTTCTGTATCCTTTCGTAAGCGAGGCCACCAAAATTGTCGTCTAACGAGATGCAACGTTTTTAGGAATCCGAAATGTCCTCCTATTTTTGCATCGTGACATCTGTGCAACACCACCGGTCTTAATGGTTTAGGAATGTATAATTTGGACCCTACCCAGGCAAGACCATCCCTCATTGTTAGTGTGGTTCCATGTTCCTTTACCCAAGGGTCATGGCTTACTTCCCGTTGCAACTCGACTTTTAAGGTATCAGGATCTAAAGAGGTAGCTTGTGTTCGTGCTGCTTGTTGTGGTTTTGGGATGATAGCCTGAACTATTTCGTTTCTCTTACTATTGAATTGTGGCATGCGTGATAACGCATCGGCTAGAAAATTCTTCCCACCAGGAACATATTTGAGATCGAAATTGAACCGGTGGAAATATTGTGCCCAACGAACTTGCTTTGGTGACAACTTTCTCGGTGTCTGAAGGGCCTCCAGATTTTTATGATCGGTCCATACTTCGAATTTCTGCCCAGCCCCTTCCAGCAAGTGGCGCCAGGTTAGCAACGCCCATCTTACCGCAAAAGCTTCCTTTTCCCAAACAGCCCAGCCACGCTCAGTTGGTGTAAGTTTGCGTGAAGTGTATGCGCACGGTTCTAACTGTCCGGTTTTTGTCCGTTGCAGTAGCACAGCAGCCACAGCTACATCGCTGGCGTCTGCTTGTACAATAAATTGCAACGTCGGGTCTGGGTGTTTAAGTACAGGCTCTTGGGAAAAGAGCCGTTTCAACTGCTCAAAGGAGCATTGACACTCTGGTGTCCACGAGAGTGGCTGTCCTGGTTTTACTTTCCCTATGATGTGTTTTGTTTTCAATAACTCAGTCAAGGGAAGGGCTACCTGAGCAAAAGAGGGTATGAATTGGCGATAAAAGTTGGCAAAGCCCAAAAAACTCTGCAACTGCTTTCTAGTTTTAGGTGCCTGCCATTCTAATACTGCCGCTACTTTCTTGGGATCCATTTCCACCCCTGTGCCCGAGATGCGGTAACCAAGATAGTCCAAAGAGGTACGGTGGAACTCACACTTGGACAGCTTGACAAACAATTTTGCTTTCAACAATTTTGTGAGAACGGTTCGTACTAACTGTATATGTTCTTCCATCGTATTCGAGTATATAAGAATGTCGTCCAAGTAGACAAGAACTCCTCTATATAAATGCTCATGCAAAACGTCATTAATAACTTGCATGAATACAGCAGGTGCCCCCTGGAGCCCAAACGGCATTACGCAAAACTTAAAACTGCCTAACGGGCAATTAAAGGTGGTTTTCCACTCATCTCCAGGTCTTATTCGCACCCGGTAATAGGCCTCCCTCAAATCGAGTTTCGTAAAGATCTTCCCTGTGGACAAGGTAGCCAGCAGGTCTTTCATTAAGGGTAAGGGGTAGAGGTGTTCTACACACACCGCGTTCAGCCCCCGGAAATCGACACATAAGCGAAGACCGCCATCCTTCTTTTCTCGGAATAGTACCGGTGCTGCCATACGGGCACGACTCGGTTGAATAAACCCCCGGGCTAAGTTTTTGTCAATGTACCGCCGTAGTTCCTCGAGCTCAGGCTTTGTCATTGCATACATGCGTGGTTTGGGTAATTTTGCCCCAGGGATTAATTCTATGGCACAGTCCGTAACCCTGTGAGGAGGCAGTATTTCACATTCTTCTTCAGCAAAAACAGCCGCTAAATCCCTATAGACATCTGGATATCCCTCCTGTGGAGGATTGTGGTCAACCCCCCTATTCCCAGTTCCCTGGGGTAAGCGCTCCTGTACCATCGGTTGCGACTGCGAGCCTACTTCCAACCGCACCTTCCGAAACCCATCCTCCCACCATATGACTGGCTGCCACTTGTCTAACCAGGCTAGACCCAATATCAGGGGTTCTACCATATGCTCGATTATCACAAAACAAAGCTGTTCTCTATGTGCCCCTATCCTTAGCTCTACGGGTTCTGTGACATAACGAGCTGGCTCCCCATCTAGGAGTGACCCATCCATTTGTTCAAAACGAATTGGAGCCCTCAGCTTCCTGATTTGAAGCCCCAATTCTTGGGCCACAGCTTTTCGCATTAGGCACCGGGTACATCCAGAATCTAGCAGAGCACCATGATGGGCTTCTGTTAGGGTGCGTATGTTTTGTAACACTACCGGGAGTACAAAGGGACTTATTGGGTCGCTTACCATAGGATCCTCTGGTGCACTATCGTCACTGTCCTCCGACCGCACCTCGTCTCCCCCGACCGGTCTCCTGTTCTCCAACAAGGTGGCACGGGTTCCACGGAAGGTTGGTGTGGCCGTCGGTGGCTTTGCCCGTTCTGTAGTTGAGCGGACTCGCTCTCTACTCCTGACCCCAGGAGATGGCCCTTGTGTGCGGGGCGATGACAGGGGGGCCACAGGGCACTCGGCAGCCCTGTGCCCAACTTGGTTACATCGAAAACAACGGAACGAGGTAGCCCGTCCTCCACTTGTGACCGGTTTGATGGTAGGTGAACCTCCTGGATTCAGCTCTTTTATGGCTGGGGGTTTAGTCCCAAATCTTTGCGGTGGAGTAACCCGTGGTCGGAACTCACGCAGCCCGACCTCCAGTTCCACCGCTGCTTTACACCATTCTGCCAATAGGGGTGGTAAACCACGATAGACACATGCTTGTCTCACCTCTCTATCCAGACCAGCACGAAATTGGTGGACTAACAATCGTTCGGGCCAAGAGCGGAGTCTCCCAGCCAGGACACGGAAGTCTTTGACGTACTCTTTCACCGGCCGGCCTCGTTGTCGAAGGGCTAAAAGCTCTCCTTCCGCCACCTGGATTCTAGCACTATCCTCAAAACGGATCCGTAGAGCGTCCAAAAATAGCCCCACATCGGCCAACTCTTTTGCATGCTCATTATGCAGGTCCGCAACCCAGTTTGCTGCTTCGCCCTGTAGCACTGCTGTGATTGCAATTACCATAGCCCACTGTGAAGGATACAAGCGCCCATACAGATCCACATGGCTTAGGATTTGGCTAAGGAAAATAGCGACTTTGTCTGCGCTGCCATCAAATGAGGCTTGTATGGGTGGTGGGCCCCACCATTGTTGTTGCTGTTGAACACCTGGTGCCCATATGGGTGGCAGTGGCGGGCCACGCACCCCCAGTTGGTCCCTCTCCTCCCCTCGGCGCACGTCGCTATACCCCCGCACAATGGGTGGCCGTGTCTCTCTCCCTTCCATCCTTCGGGGAGCCTCCTGTGTTTCGCCTAGAGACGATGTTCGGGGCCCCGTAGAGCCGTGCTCTGTTGCCTTTGTCCTGCCAGCCTCTATCCCCATGCGCAGCTTGGGACTTGCTAGATGAAATCGTGGTTCAGCCCTGGATCTCCCTTGCCACGTGCTGGTTGTCTCCCCACGTTCAACCCACGGCTGCCAGGACGCTGCATCACGGAAACTAGCTTCCCCGAACTTCTCTCGTAACGTCTCTAAGGTGGACGAGCCAAGGCTACTGGAAGAGTAGGTCCAATCCCCCTCCTCATCCTCTATCCATTTGCGCTCCCGCCACCCCTGAAACGCGCCTTCTGGCCGATACTGAGTTTGACTCCTCTGAGACCCAGTCAAGGCAGGGCTAGTCCACCAATCCCCTGTGGAGCCCTTTCCTGTACTTACTACAGCTGGGCTTTGCTCCCCGCTGCCAATGTCCACCTTCAATGACTTCTTCTCCTTTTGCTGGCTCTGCTCGCCACCGCTGATATCCACCTTCAGAGCCTTCCTCTCCTTTTGCCTGACCACGGGTGGTTCCACAGCGGCTTTTCCCTCCAGCGGCTCCAGCGGGACGACAGGGGTCTCTTCTTCCAGAGCTGCCACCAGCCCAGCCTCCGGTAACGCCCCCACCGCCCCTTCGGCCATCCTTTCACAACGGGAGAGAGAAATCCAAAAAGGAGAAACGCCGACTTTCTCTCAGACCGCTCGGCAGCCTGGGCACTCCAACAAACCACGCTGAGACGAGATGCTCGAGCAAACAGAAAAGCAGTTTATTTTCGTCTTCCAGGAAGCCGTAGATTACGCTGAGTTCACCAAAAGGGATAACACAAAGTCGGCGTTGGGATTCCCTCACCCCAACTCCGTTTAAATAGCCGCGCTGTACAACCAGCCAATCAGCGCTGCTTCCAGGTTCCACCCCACCCATTATGCAAAATTGCAATTAATCATGGTTAGCCTAGCCCGTCCGCAGCGTGACCGACCGCCTAACTCGTGACACCCCCTCCACCATTGTGCCCATGTGTTTTCTCTTGATAGCAGGTGTGTTCTCTCCACCCCACCTAGCAGGTAAGTCCTTTGGTCTGATGTGTCAAGCTGGGCAGGCTTGACAGCTAATCTTTTTGCCATTGTGTGCCAAAAGTGGGGGGGGAGCGCAGGGGGGTCATGTGTGTGCATGCCCACACCCATAATTCAGTGCGTCCCACCACCCTGTGCACGTGACACCCCCCCCGCTCCCCCCGCTTTTGGAATGTGATGGCACGGTGGGCCTGATAGGCCCTTTTTTTTTTTTGCCTTCCTCAGGCTCCAGAGGCTTTCTAGGAACCTGGGGAGAGTGAAAACGGCTTTCTCCACCTCCTGGAGGCCCATTTCCCGACTTCCAGTGGGCCCAGAGGCCCGAAAATCAGGTAGCTGGCACGCGCATGCATGCTGGAGCTGAGCCAGGGCAATGCTCACGTGCCCACAGTATGGCTTTGTGTGCCACATGTGGCACGCTTGCCATAGGTTTACCATTATGGCTATATCGTATTTGAAGCAAACACCTTATTTTGTTCTGTATCTAGATCCTAGATAAATGTTTCAGTTTAGATGCCAACCATCCCAAACCAGCTGTTTCATGCATGGAATAATTTGTGCATAAACCATGTTACACCTCTAATTATCACCATGACCCTTGTCACTCTGTGTTTCTTCGGATTAGTGTATAGATGCGTGGAATATGTGGTTAATTCAAATGGAATCAATTCACAGAATTCTCTCCTCGGCATCCAAGAAAGTATAGAGAGATCTTTCTGCTGTTCAGAATCTCCTTACTCACTCAACAAGGGCAGTTTTAAAATGACTGCCAAACCACATGATAAGATGATGATAAACTTTCTCCAAATGGCACGGCAGTACGTAAGGAGTATGTATGTCTTTGGGTGTCGAGATACACCACGCTTGACACACTGTGGTGTATCTCGACACCCAAAGTGTGGTTTGTTGAAGTGGCCAGGTTTGTTGAGCGGTCTGAGATTGGGACAGTCACCACAAGCACCACAAAAAGAAAAATTGCTTCCAGTTTCCTTTTGTCTCCCTCATCCATTTCCCCCATCTTCCAGCTGTTTGTCTGCTAATAAATACAGGATATGTGTTTATATGGTATGATTGCTGGCTGATTGGTGGAAGAGAGAGAAGATAGATTGGGAATTTACATGAATAACTGTCTAGAGTAGTGATTCCCAACCTTTCTGGCTTTGCGGACCAGTGGTGGTGGTTGGGGGGGGGGGGGGGGGAAGAGAGGATGATTTCTTGCACATTCCTGCTGGTTGCACAAATGGAGCTTCACTCGCTCGCCCAACACTTGTGCGGCCTGGTTCACAATGGACCACAGCCCAGTAGTGGGCTGTGGACCCGGGGTTGGAGGCCTCTGGCCTAGAGGAGAAAAATATAAAACTGAGGGTTTGTAGACCTTTGGAGACATATCGAAAAATAATAAAAACATCCTCCTCCCCTCAGAATCCATGGGAATGGGTTCCTTGAACTGACGTTGCAAAAATAGGATATTTCAGGAAGGGAGGACCATTCTGAATGATTGCACAAATGTGACAGTTTTCTAGGAAAATTTAGAATTTTCACCCCATGGGACGAAGCAGGAAAATAACCCCGAATAATCTTGGAATTGATTTGATGACTAGTAAATGCCGTTTTTATAAGGCACTTTGGAGCATGGTAATTGGCTCAAGTGAAAAGGCTGATAAAATATGAGCGATAAGCGTCCCAATGCTTAGTTACTATGCAGTGCATTGTTAAAATGAGTCCACATAACTTCTGCAGATTTCTCTTTATTTAGTTTGTTTAAATTAGTTAATCATTTTTATGGTTCACTGACACTTTATTTAAGGGAAAACCACATGGATGTGTATTGCTGCACTGCAAATTATGTATTATAGTATGCTATGCACCCATATTCCTCTAAGTAAATAAGCCCCGTGCATATTGTTGTTCGAGTGACAACACAGTCCCATGCTTAATACACAAAGATAATAATTTTGTGTTAGGAATAGGCATGGGATTGGTATTAAAGACACATGCTTTGTTCTGTAATATAACCAGGTGTTTTTCTTTTGTTTTCTCTTCAGCTCAATTTATTAGGACAACAACTATGCCTCTGCAATAGATCTTGCTTGCTTGCTTGCTGATTGATTGATTGATGGAGGATTGATTTAAGGAGAGTTGTTTCAGTAACTGGTTCTGGTCATCTAGAACTTGGAAATAATTCTCTGGAGAGCTCTCATTCATTGGAATAGAGTACAAAGTTCTGTATGTAAATGGCTAGGCTGTGTAACAGAGTGTTCTGTCAAATAGAATTTAAGGCCTTTTATTATTTGTTGTGTGAAATGAAAAACATAAATTGGTTGCCATGATTTTTGTCCACACGTAGCAAATGGGTTAGATACAGATGCCCCCCCCCCCCTCGATAAAACAAGAAAAATAACTTCCATACTGAGCCAGGCTGTGGCAGTATCTTTCAGCATTTTCTTTGTGCGTAAAAAGTTTCCCACACAGTTTCTACATAGAATCCTTAGGAAAAATTTTTTGTAAGTAATTAAATACTATAATGTCTATGCAATATTAACAACACTTTTGGCATTGTGTGTTATTAAAAGAAATGTACTTCATATAAATAAATGCTATGTGCAGATAATTTAACATTAAACATTTCAACAGGGGTATGGAGTTCTTTGGAAACAACTTGGGAGAGATTTAGATTTCTCTTTTCTGATCTATTAGCCACACATCCACACACACACCACATATGAATTTGATAAAATTTGTTCCCAATCATGCATGGCACTAAAATATAAAATATTATTGTCGTTGCGAGTAAGAATTTTGGTTGTTTCGTGAAATAACATTCTCTCATTTCCCTTGCTGTCATATCAGAGATCGCTCTGTTTTTAAAATAAACCTGCCATCATACTTTCAAATTGTTTGTTAGGTCACTCTGCTCCTTCCAATAGATTTATTTATTCTTCCAATGATCTACATTCTTTGACTGCTTTGTTTTGTTTTTAAAGAAATCCAATGCCTGGCTGCCAAACTGTTTTCTTTTTCTTAGAAAAAGTTGTTTTGTTCACATCTGTAAGATGGTCTTTGTAATTTTCCAGGAATTGAGCAATAAATAAATATTTCCTTTTGTAAGCTTGAAAATGTAGATCCAGTTTAATAATATAATAATGAGTCTGAAATGTTTGGAAGCCACTGCATCTAGTGGTAGATTCCTTTATTACTCTTTTGTTGCTGAAGGAGACTTAACTTGTTGACTCTTCTAGAAGTTCATTGAAGTTGCTAGTAAATGGCTGATGTCTTTGGTGATTTAAGAAAGATTGTCACTGAACTATGAAGTACATTTTCAAAGTGATCGCTCCTCCCTTTTTAAAAATATTATATTTATCATAATTATTTTTGTTTTCCTCCATCTTGAATAAAAGAGAAAATTTAGGATTCTGGAAAGAAAAAGGGGGACAATTTACGTAACATTTATTAAACTTCTGCAAATAACTCTACAACGAGTTAAATAGACAAATCACTTGGCCAGTTTTCAATACCTAGGTTTGGTGGAGGAAAAACAGAAGGTTTGGGAGATTTTTGCTTAGTATTGTTTCTGGTATCAACTCTTGGCCAGAGCTGGAATGTGTACATCACTAGGATGTCAAAAATACGACAACAAAGATGGCTAGAATATGAAGCTCTTCCTGAGGTTATTGCTGTTGTCTTTTAACATTCTGCATCGTTATATGAAAGAATATGAAAAGAAACCAAATAATTTACAAATCGTTTTTTCAAGCAAATCTTTTCCACGGTGTATTTTATATGGAATGTATTCTTAAATAATATGTTCTTGGGAACCCCTGTTTTATTTAGTTTAAATACATACCAGAGCTATTGTGGCAAGGGATCTCAAATTGTCACAAGTGCTACTTTAGGAGTAATTTGTTAGCTCATGAGCCACAAAACTGAAAGCTTTTCATGCATTGATACGGAAGTCTGTAGCCAAATGAAAAGTGTCATGTGTGATTAAATGTAACTTTATTAACTAAAAATAACTTTATTGTAAGACAACTTCCAAACATTGCTATTTCACTTTGCTCACTTAAGTCATAATGTTTTTCATTAGCCATAACATCAGTATTTAGAATTAGAGTAGAATAGAGCTGGAAGGTACCTTAGAGGTCTTCTAGTCCAGCCCCCTGCTCAGGCAGGAGAACCTATACCAGTGATGGCTAACCTTTTTGCCATCACGTGCCAGGAGAGGGGGGGCGGGGGAGGGTCGTGCACGCACATGCCCACGTGCATGCGCGCCTAACCCCCTCCCCGCCCGCTCCTGGCACATGATGGCCTGGTAGGCCCGTTTTTCTTTCTTACCTGATTCCAGATCATCTCTATTTATCTGGGAAGGGCAAAAACAGCCTTTCTCACTCCCTTGGAGGCCCTATGGAGGCTGAAAGGGCCCATTTCCCAACTCACAGTGGGACAGGAAGTGACATTTTTTGCTGTCCCCAGCCTCCAGAACCTCTCTAGGAGTCTCTCTAGGAGTCTCTGGAGGATGGGGACAGCAAAAAAGTCACTTCCTGCCCCACCGGGTGTCAGGAAATGGGCCTTTCAGCCACCGTAGAGCCTCCAAGGGAGTGGGAAAGGCTGTTTTCGCCCTTCCCAGATAAATAGAGAAGATCTGGAGCCAGGTAAGAAAGAAAAACGGGCCTTCCCCACCCTCTGCCCTCTAGAGGCAGGAAACAGCCTGTTTCCCTACTTCTGGTGGGCCTAGAAGGCCCGAAAATCAGCTGGCGGCACTCGCATGCGCCCCAGAGCTGAGCTGGCATGCCCACTAATATGGCTCCACATGGTAATAGGTTCGCCATCACAGACCTATACCATTTCAGACAAGTAATTTAGACTTGTGGCCCCCAGGCTAGGAGTTTGAGACCTCTGCATGAAGGATTATACACTGCTTTTTATTGCAGCATGATCTGTGGGACTGTAGACAATGCATTTGAGTTCTTCCCAGTATATTTGCATTGCATTTTGTGAGTTAATTTCCATTCACATGTAGTGACTGACTCCTCTTCGCATGTTTCCCCACTACGTTGCTTTGTGCCTTCAGAAGTGCAGGAGGAGGTTGAAAAGGGGGGCCCATTTTTGCTGACAGATGCTTTTCTGTCAACAGATGGACACAGTTGGATATACTTCATCTCTCTTTTTTTCCCCAGATCATATTAACAGGGAAGGGAGGAGAATATTACCCCAGGTTAAAAATAAGACCCAAATTCAATGCATTTACTCCCAGTACAAGAGTCTGCTAGTCCTCTCCGGAGCTGTTGCTTTATTTATTTGGGAATAAGTCCCAGTGAGTTTAGTGAGATTTGTTCCTGAGTAAACGTACAGTATTATAGTGTTAAAAGCAGCAATTTCAGCATGACAAAACCTGATATACCCTTCTTATACAATTAATGTACATTTTCTTTATTTATTTAGTCCATTTACATCCCTGAAATTCATCCTTCCTCTTGATCTCCCTTTTACAGGTAGTCCTCAACTTACAACCACAATTGAGCCCAAAATTTATGTTGCTAAGTAAGAAATATTTAAGTGAGTCTTGCCCAGGAGTGAAATCTACTTACCTTCCTTACCGCTTCGGAAGCGCATGCATCGCGCACTCGCTGTGCTCACGTGCACATCACAAGTGCGCACAGACAAATGACTTTCTGGTTAAAACCAGGAAGTAATAATACCCAGGCGGATGGGCGGAGCTTCGCTCTACCATCGCTAACGGATTGTCAAACCACCGGCCAGATCGGGTGATCCGGTCCGATCAGGGAGTATTTCACCCCTGGTTTTGTCCCATTTTACGACTATTCTTGTCACTTTAGTTCAGTGAATCACAGCAGTTGTTAAATTAATAACACGATTATTAAGTGAATCTGGCTTCCCCAATAACTTTGCTTGTCAGAAGGTTGCAGAAGGTGATCACATGACCCCGGGACATTGCAACCATCATAAATGTGACTCAGTTGTCAAGCATCCAAATATAAATCCTGTGACCATGGGACTGCTACAGCAGTCACGAGTGTGAAAAATCATCATAAATTACTTTTTTCAGTGCTGTTGTAATTCTGAACAGTCACTAAGCGAACTGTTGTTAGTTGACGACTATGTGTACAACAATAACAAAAGATTTTAATTTCAGTTTAATGATAAGGAGATGAGAATTAATTTTTCTGCAGGGTTATTTTGCATAATAAGATCAAATTCTATAATTATCAAAATTTTGCTTCAATGTTTTCCAACTTTATTACAAGGTTTACCAGGGAAAAATCCTTAGGGGACTACTATCAAAGTCCATTAAATTGGAAAAAAAAATGTAGAGAGAGTAGTTCCCTTCATGGGGTAGAAAGCCTTTGTCATTTTGCATTCATGTGCGATATTGAACTAGAATTTACTGAATAAATTCCATAATGTTTTTCTTTTAGATAACTATCTGTCAGCTTTCTCCAGCATGTTATAGTCCAGACTTGTAGTTTTTTTATTCTCATTCCCCAGAGCCAACATCGTATGGTTTAATAGTGTTGCTAGACATTAATCATTCTGCTTAGAAAAAAGGACAGTATAGCAAATATATGCATTGAATAGTATTTAGATAAGCATTTTATGTATGAAAAATTCACCTCAGTGTCAAGCTTGACAAGGAATATTTAGATCCTTTTGTTCTATGATTAGATGGATCAAGTTTGAATGCCAGTATTTTGTTTAATGTAAGAAGGGGGACATCGGCATAATAGTATAGATCTTGATAACTAACTGTTCAATAATTAGTTTAATGTTAACAGGCCTGGTGGCTCAGCAGACTAAAGCATTGTGATTAACATCAGCTGTCTGCAATTATTGTAAATTCGAATCTCACCAGGCTCAAGGTTGACTCAGCCTTCCATCCTTTTTAAGGTAGATAAAATGAGGACCCAGTTTGTGGGGGCAATAAGCTGACTTTGTATAAAATATACAAAAGTATGAAGGCTATTGCTTAACGCATTGTAAGCCGCCCGGAGTCTCCGGAGAAGGGCAGCATATAAATCTAATTTAAAAAAAAATGTTTAGAAAGGAAAGTTGATGCAGTTTGAGAGAAAGAGAACGGGTAACCTTAAAAACATAATTCAGTCCTGTCCTATTCTAATACCCAAATCTTTCTTACATTCCAAAATATTCAGTTTAAAATTATGTAATAGTGTGATTTCTTTTTACATTCTTCTTTTGTTTAAGAAAAATAGAAAAACTAAAAATTTGAAATAAAACATACCTAGAAATAATTGAACACTTAAACAGACATTCATTTCCTGGGAGGATGGGGTACAGTGTTCATGCTTGAATACCTTGTATATTCTTAAGCAGATTCTTTTGGTCATTGCTTGCTGTTTGTGTGTGTACACACACACACACACACACACACAACTCTGGGATACTAGATAATATTGAAGGATACTTCAAGATATTGGTGCAGAACTGTTAGCTCATATCAAGTAAACATAGACTCCCATTTGCTGCTCATTCAGTAAATTACCTATTTGATGCATAAAATTTTAGGAAAAGTCCTAGCAGTCTCATCAGCTTTTGGGAGTCCATATTGGTTTAGAGGTAAAGATACCAGGCTAGAAACCAGGAGAATCATAGGCACGAAAACCAGCTGGGTGACTTTGGACCAGGCCCTCTTTTTCCAATTCACCTCATAGGATTATTGTAATGGAGAAAATAGGAGAAGGACGAAGTATTAGGTATGTTTGCTGCTTTGAGTTATTTACAAAAACAACAAAGGTGGGATAAAAAATATCTAAACTCTTAACAATCTAAATCATTTTTTTTTAACTGTAGAAAAGAAAATGAAGATAGAATAGCAGAACAATGCATTTTTATTGGTAGCTAGAAACTATCTAGAATAATTCTGGGAATGTAAACCCTTCCATTGAAATGTTTCTTCACTCAGGAAGCCTACCGGAAGTTTTTTGGACATGATTTCTAAGATTAATCTTCCACTTCTGATAAGATTAATTTTTATCTTTGCTTAGCTTCTATGTAAACAAGCTCCATCACATGAAATGTCACAGAAAAGCCACCTCATTCTTCTAGCTGGTGTTATATTGAATTGCGACAGATCTGCTTTGCAAATAACACAGATGTGCAGTCTCTAATTTCACAGTTCTACATAACTCCCCCCCACCTTTTTTAAAATGTAGATACAGCTAGTAATCTTGGGCATGTGCTTTCAGGAAGTCTTAACTTGTAAAACAGGAAGGTTTAAAAAAAAACCCACTTTAAATACAAAGAACCTTGTCCCTTTGAGAGTTTGAAAAGAAAATGATGTTAACAGAATAAAGTATTCAACCCTGTTAGACAGCAAATCTATGGGTTATTTTTAAGCTAATTACTCAGAATTAAACAAAGGCTTAATGCCTTTTCCCTGAACAGGAGCTGGGGTCAAATTAAATGAAGCTGAGACGTTTTTGTTGAACGTTCAGGCTTTAAACAGATCACATTTGGCAGGGTTGGAACTGTGCCTATGGTACCAAAGTTGTACTAAGCAATAGTGATGTGTTTGATTTTCCAAAACACTTGCTTGTGCTGAGATAAAATGCAGATGCAAAAAAGACTCCTTGTGCTCTGTTTCTAGCAGTCTTCAGGAGTTCTCAGCACTTCTGTATAGATGGAAGACAACTATTTAGCAGTAATCCTGGACTTTATCAGCAAATGAGCAATGAAACTTAAAGTAAACCATGCATATTAACCCCACTGTAAAGCGTTCGTATGAGCAAACACAGTGTCTGTTCTGGGAGAGACTAAAAGGAAGACAGATGTTTGATAATGTCAGATGTTTGATAAATGATCTAAAGCATTCTTGATTCTATATTCCTTCTTATAAGAAATACTTTAAAATGTAATTATGCGGTCTCTCTCACTCCCCCTCTCTGTGTATGCATAGATACTCTATAGAGGAGATATATGTTTACATTTAGATATAGATACAGATGTAGATAACCGGTGTTTAGAATATGCTTGAGTGTTCACAAGAGTCTGAGCCAGAAGAAATATTAAACCGTATTTGATAAATAATTACCAGAACATTTGTAAATATAATACAGATAGTCTCAATTTACAACCACAGTTGAGCCCACAATTTCTGTTGCTAAGTAAAACATTAGTTGAGTGAATTAAGCCCCATTTTACGACTTTTCTTGACACAGTTGTTAACTGAATCACTGCAGTTATTAAGTTAGTAAACATAGTTGTGAAATGAATCTGGTTTCCCCATTGATTTTGCTTGTCAGAACACATGACCCCAGGGACATTGCAACTGTCATAAATAGGAGTCGGTTGCCAAGCATCTGAATTTTGATCATGTGACCATGGGGATGCTGCAACGTAAGTGTGAAAAATGGTCACTTTTTTTCAGTGTCATCGTAACTTTGAACAGCCACTAAATAAACTATTCTAAGTTGAGGATTACTTGTACGTGAACTCATTTAATATTTAAATGAAATGACTAATTCTGATCCCGTTAAAAGTAAATAATTTGATTTTATTTCAGAGCAGAAGTTAGAAAATTGTAATTGAAGGATAGTTATTAATTGTTATTAGTTAACTCATCTAGGGAATTTGGATGGCTGAGGGTGGAACCCAGCTCTTCTCATTCCTAGTCTGAAATCTTAAATACTGCACCTCACTGATTCATTTTGAAATGAAGAGCTGTAAAGAATACGGAAAGTATCTTTGCCGGAATTTCTGGAATAGTAGTAGAATATGAATGAAAATTGTATAGCCATGACTGTGAAAATAGCTATAATTACTTTAAACAGGCATGTGCCCCCTTGCCCGCCACATTACCTTAAACATAATTTAGTAGCTAGTCTTTAATATCTGAAAGTTGCTTTTCCTGATTGTTAATTAGTTTATCTCTTTAAACTATAGGGAGATGTTATTTTGATAATACTGGGGACATAAAATATAGACTTCTTGATTGAGTAAGTCAGTGCAATCTCACAGCATTATCATAAACTATTTTCGGTTCCTGTTTTCAGTATCATGAACACAGTATCCTGTGCAAATTAATTAATTTCTTTTAAAATATGCAGTTTGGTGAGAATAAAGCAATACTGTTTATAGTATAAGATTTCATGTACATGCGAGTTATAATACCTGTGCCTTAAATGCTGGGCTCCCAAGCTTTTTTTTTTCCTCATTCAAATCATCATTTTGTCCTTGTTTTTAATTTTCCTTGATAGGTGTCTTTTTAAACATATTTCATATTAATTTTTGTATGTGTACTCTACAGGTAAAAAACCATATCTCTGCAATTTTTCTGCTGAAGATGCATCTGGGACAGCCATACAGCTCAATCAGGAAAGAAACAATAGAGAAAAAAATGCTGTGGAATCTAAACCCGAAGTGCTAAAGGTGGCATCTACACCACAGGACAAGATCAAAGAAGCATTTCCAAAATATGTGGATTGCAAAATTTACCCTGATTCAAAGATGTCAGCATTTCAGCAAAGCTGTGATTTTCCTTGTTCCAGTAAGACTGCTGATGTGAGACTGAATTTGCAAAGCCCCTTGGAAATTCAGCAGAAGCTCGCTAAAGAGATCCTTGTAGAGATGAATGAACATTCTGTGCTCAATAAAGATACAGAGATGTCTGAAAAGACTCTATTAGATCTAAGTGAGAAATCAACTAGGGCTGATTCGAGTTTTACCTCAACCTTGCAGGCTGCTCTGATTGTCCACCGATGTCCTTACTGCAGTCATAAAACTTACTATCCAGAAGTCCTGTGGATGCACAAAAGAATTTGGCACAAAGTTAGTTGTAATTCTGTGGCTCCTGCTTGGGTTCTTCAAAATGGATTCAAGAGTATAAAACATAATTCTATTTTTATGGCAAGAAGTGGGCGCACTGGACCACCTCCTGTTCTTGGTGGGAAAGAATGCCAACCTTTGCCTATAGCCAGATTTACACGTACTCAGGTGCCGAGTGGGTTGTCAGGATCCAAAAATAATAATTATTCTGATATTGCTGTATCTCCTAAGCCCGGGGCAATGGCAAAAGATGTACCATCCACTGGGGGCTGTGGTCCGCAACCATCAGCTATTGATGGATATAGACCACCCAAACTTAACCATACTCATGAACAATACGGTACCCAACAGCCCCAATTAAAATCAAAATTTGATGTGAACTCCAAATTGATGCAAACGGGAAACTTAAGCAGAAATTCAACGCCTTCCCATACAGTGATATCTAAACCTAGCGGACAGCCTTCCAGTAGCAGAGAAGCAGAAAAGTACGTAGTCCCTCAAGTAAATGCTGGATCTGCTCCTTTAATCAAGCATTGTACTCCAGATACAGGGAAGGCCAAATTTTTATCTCCATCTCAGTACCACCCTCTGTGTAAAACTGAGCCATGCGTTACTCAAGAACCTCCATCAATGCCTCAGCAAGAACGTACCATCAAGAGGGAAAGTGAAATGAGAGCATTGATCAATTGTACTGGAGGATCCAGAACAAGTCCTTTGATGCAACCTCAGCCTGTTGCAGCAGGACCTCCTCCACCTGTACATTCCACCAAACAGGAGCCATCCCCTGAGGGGCATGAGAAATGTTTGGATATTGTAAACATCTTAAAGACCTCCATTCCAAAGGATCTGGCTACTTTCTACCAAACCTGGGGTGCCAATAGCCCCGTAATGGACCGTGCTGGTAAGAATCCTAAGAACTGTCTTTCCAGCATATTTTTAAATTCTTAATTTCCCCCCTTCCTAACACAAGGAATTCCACAAAACACTTGTGTTGTTACTGTCTGTGTTTGACGAGGTTATCTCTCCTATTTAACTGTCCTGTCCTGCATCAGACCATTTAGGTGGCTTACCTGGGAGTAACACTGGTATTGAACTTCCTTCTGAAGAAAGATATGTAAGGTCTCATTATTAGAATTCTATCTGCAATTAAGTGCTGGATTCCATCCCTTTTTTTTTTTAAATGTCCAAGCAAAAGTTAACAGTATCAGATTTGTATCCAATCTAAAATACGGGGCAGGTATTTACTTTGTGTGAGAAATGATTATTTCAAGAAAATTACGACTTTATTGAAAGTTTCAAGCGCAAGGGATTTTCAGAATTCAATGACAGGTCTGTGCTTTGGAGATAAAACTGATGATAAAACATTGAAGACAGAGGGAAATGAAATAATAATAATAAAAAATTCAGTATTAGGGCAAAATAATTTTGGCTAGGTTTGAAGTTTGTTGGATTTTCAGACTCCAGTTTAGCTGCTAGAATTAGACAGTAACGTCTAATTTGCAGGGGATTTGAGAAAAAGTCTTGGAAACTGGATAATTCAGATTGACTTGAAGGATATTTGACTCTCCATATCTCAATCCTACCAATCCTGCACCATTATTATTCTTTATTTCAAATGGTTGTGAATTTCAAAGTAGTTCTTTTATGGCAAGCAAAAAATGTTATATATAGCGGTATTGTCAGTCATAAGGTCAACTATCACTTTAATATTTAAAATGGGAATTTACTAATGTATACTTATTAAACATGCTTTATACATGTGATACGATAGCAATAATGAAAGAGTGGTCCTGAGCATATGCAGAGCTCTATTTCCACTATCAGGTTGCCAGAATTTCATAGCCAAAACTAGGATTAGCAATAACTAGTAGACTCCCACAACAGCAGCAGGAGCAAGCAAAGATCCTAATTCTGGAGAAGATTTTGAATTTAGGCTTAGCTGGAAAACTTGTTCAAATACAAAACTAAATGTAGCATTCTCAGAATTTAAGACAATTTGATTTATCCACAAGACAATAGGATAAAAGAATGCAGCATTTGACACCAATGACTTGTCTTCCCTAAGTGATTTATTAAAATTTACTTTTTTTTCTTGTTTGCCCAGTGTAAATATTTTTGTTCCTTATTCTCCTAGATAAATGTAGCCCTTTTCCTTATGAGCTAAATTAATAAAGAATTTAATTATTAACCAGTTAGAAAGAATAAGACCCATTTTGGGAAAATTCCTTTCAAATGTGCACATACCTTGAAGATTTATATAGGTAGTTGTGTACAATGTCCATTGAGCAAAAGGAATTTACAGCATGTTTGCCAAGATGTAGAACAAAAGAGATAAGTATTTTGATGAGTTTTATCCAACTGTTGGTAAGAAAATATCCTTAAAATATGGCATAAACATTCAATTTGTAAAAGATACTGTAAAACTGTTAGCAATTATCTGTAAAGAGCTGTAGGGTAATATCTAATAGGTTGCTGAGAGTAAGGAAGTTGAACTTGATAGAATTGTTACCTAGGCAAAAAGGGTTGAAATATTTGTAAGATTTGAGAAACAAGGTAACATTCAAAAGCAATTGGGCAAACATGTCCCTAATTCATTGAACAATAAACTAGAGGAGAAACAGCATAATCATAACTTGCAGGATTCTGTTCTTCTAGCCAATCTCAATACAGGTTAGTCTTGTAGATTCTTGGTCTGTTTTACTTAGTGGGACCTGCATAAGTGCTCTAAGAAGTTGCAGTGCAAACGTATATACATTATTTTGCTTATTGAAAAAGTTACCATGTTTTCCCAAAAATAAGACCCTGTCTTGTATTTTTTTGAACCCTGAAATAAGCGCTTAGCCTTATTGCTATGTGCTCAAAAGCCCAATTGAGCTTATTATCAGGGCATGTCTTATTTTGTGGGAAATGGTATAAAGGCTCCTTCTTATAATGGGGCTACTATTAAACAGATGAAAAATTCATTTTTGATTTTTTTTTTTTTTTGCATTTTTGAACCCACATATGAACTAAAACTTCGTTCTTTTCCAAAATTCAGTGTTTTTTGGCTCTTTCTTCCCAGTTCAAAAAAACACGGCATATGTAAAGGCTATATACAAAGATTTAGGAAAATAATGCATGAAAATGCATCCTAATAGACAAAAAATGTGCGGAATCTGAACATTAAGCAAACTTGGAAACAAAAACGTGCTTATTTGGAAAACGACCAAAGAACATTAAAAAAAAAAAGTGAGTCAAGACAGGAATAAAATATAAGAAAAGGAGAAAATAATGATAAATAATAAGAGAGAGGAACCATTGTGACAGATTTACTTATTGGTGACTATTATTTGGCAGTGCCTTTTTTTATGGTAAAGAAAAATCCACTTGAATTGGGATGAATCTGTTCTTGGTTCTTCCCATGTCAACATTGCTCCATTTCTGGAATAGCTAATGCCAGGATCAGGAAAATTTTCAGAAGATGATTTTTTCCCCCTGATATTAATTTTGGTAAGTAGGAAGCAATCACGTGTTAGCCAGTTCCCACATTCAGACAATAGAATGCCTTGACTTCAAATCTTCCCAGATTATTTTAGCCATAATTCATAGGATTACTTTTGACTTTTTTTTAATCTTGCATCAATAAGAAACTCTAAGATGCAGGTAGTAATGCCATTATACAATTTAAAACAGCTCTCATTAATATGACGCTACATAGGTAGTCCTTGACTTAAAACAGTTCATTTAGTGACCATTCAAAGTTACAATGGCACTGAAAAAAATGACTTATTTTTTTCATATTTAGAACCATTGTCACGTAATCAAAATTCAGATGCTTGGCAGCTCACTCACATTTATGACATTTGCAGTGTCCCAGGATCACGTGATCAACTTTTTCGACCTTCTAACAAGCAAAGTCAATGGGGAAACCAGATTTACTTAACAATCATGTTACTAATTTAACAACTACAGTGATTCACTTAACAACTGTGGCAAGAAAGATCATAAATTGGGACAAAATTCATTTAACAACTGTCTCGCTTAGCAACAGAACTTTTGGACTCAATTGTGGTTGTAAGTCAAGGACTACCTGTAATTTCATAGTATGAAATAAGTTTGCTAAGGAACCAGGTAAGCAATTGAAGCCAAAGACTCAGTTTTTGTTTCTAAATTGTCATGCTGTCCCAATTACCATGCAGAAATAAACATACACCATTGATCTAGAAGGAAAATTGTGGATGCTGTAACAATGAAAAAGCCAGAATTTACAAGAATACAAAGTAAGGAAAATATGTTGATTCATACATGTATAGACTAGGGTAAGAGCATAATTGTTAAGCTAAAGTAGCGTAGTAACTTCATCTTCTGTTTTAAAAAGTAGAGCTTAATCACAAACAATTGAATATTTTCTACAGCACAATTGTACGGTGTTGTCAAATTCTCAATGCACACTCATTGGGCATTGCTTTCTGCGAACACATTGGCTTTGTCAATCCTAGTAATAAACCTAGGAATTCAAAAATTTGTCTTTGTGTTACTTCACTTTTCATTTCCTTTTCTGATCTGCATTGAATCCATGGCCAGTGCAGATCTGCTTGTACAACAGTAGCCACTATTTTGCTTTATCAAAAATATCATCTGATGCCTGGAAAACATCACTAATTATGTCTTCATTTAATCTTCACTCAAATTGGTCAGACTTTGTAGACCTTAGAGCTAGTTTTCTTTATATTTGCAGATTGTTTTGTTTAACACCCTCCTCCTCCTCCTCCTCCTGCTCCTTCTCCTTCTCCTCCTCCTCCTCCTCCTCCTCCATATGAACATACGCTTAGGAGTCTTACTCATTTTTAATTTAAAATATTCAGTGTAATTCTCCTTTGCTATAGAACTTTATTGCTCCCTGTAGAGCATTCCCTTATGAATGCTTTAGCATGCAGTAGAATTGGGGCAGGTTTGGAGTTTTTGCTTTTACATTTTAAATTGTGCCTCTGTTCTCAGGAGATAAGTGCACAATTTTGTTTCTTTCTGGTAACACAGCAATTTTCCAATCCCTTGGAGAAATAGTTACAAGTACCACCAGAATATCAGTGCAAGTTATTAGCATTTGTATTGTGTCAGGCATTCACAAGCTTTTTGCTTTCTTAAGAATGTTGTTAAGAAAACAGCACCCCCACAAGACCAATCCCAGCATTTCAGATTCTTCAGGGGTTATTTTTCTATTTTACTATGAGTGTTATTTACAGCTATCATAGTATTAAATGTGACACAGGCAGCATGGCAATTATCCTTTCTAGTTTCACAGGAATTACTCTGATGAGAATCTGAAATTTATGTAAATAAAAGTGAATAATATTTATACACACCTGCACCCTTCACTGATGGAGTCATTGTGATCTGTATAACAAGTTCTGCGTAAAGAGATCTTTAAAACATTAATATTGTTTCTCTTTTAACATTGATCTTGGTTATTATCAGAATTTATCATCTAAGTATGCATTCTGATTTGGACTGTTCAAATGCAACATCAGTGAAGGGTTTCTTTTAAACATAATGCATAAACCGGCAGAATACGTTCTCTTCAATAGGCTGAATGACTGAACGTTTCTCTCTCTCTCACACACAGGATTGATTGTATCAACAATAGCATTTTTCCACCATGAATTAAATCCCATTGACATAATGGCAGGTATTCCTTTTGCAAACCAGCACAAACTTTATACCTGTGGGGGTTTTAGCCAGGAGTCCTTTCTGATCCTGTGATAAAAGGCATTTTGTCAAGAAAAGTAACTAATAGAATGGGACATATTCAGTGGCTATTGTCTACCCTCCCCAATTACCTCATGTGAATTAATTCATACATAATACTGATCTCATGGTTTGGTGCTAATCATACACAGTATCAATTATTTAAAAAATCTTCATGCAGCCCTGGTTTCTGAGCAATTGCCTTATGATGACCCTTTCTACAACCGCTTATCCACACTCGTTCCAGATATGGTTCCAGTCTGAGTTTAGGATCTATGGCAGGATTGTCAAACTTGATTTCATTGAGGGCTGCATCAGGGTGGTGTTTGACCTCAGGCCAGGGTGGCCGTTGCCAGGGTGGTCAGGGCCTGCTCAATGTCACTCGTGTTGTGGGCGCCAGTGGTGGCCTGAGTGCTTTGGCAGCGAAAACAGGCTCCTGAGCTCTGTTTCCGGCTACAACGGCCTCCTGCAACCCTCTGCCAGTGAAAACGGAGCTTGGGATGGCCACGGAGCCTTCCCAAGCTCATTTTCACTGGCAGAGGCACCATGGGCTGGTCCTTTGCTGTTTCCAGGGCAACCCCTCAGGCCCGATCTAAGCACCTTGAGTTTGACACCCCTATCTATGGCAATTCACCACATCCAACTGGCCATGGCCAACTCACCTCAGGACAACTCACCACGGCCATCTCATTACAGGACAACTCACTGATGGACAAGAGTTACATAAATATCAAAGAAATGGTGAAATAGAATTGTTAAAGAAAGGATAATTTTTATTTGTTTTAAATAATTAAATAGAATTGTTAAATTGTCCTGCAACGAGTTCTCTTGGCGGTGATTGGCTGTGGCAAGTTCTCCTGCGCCGAGTAGCTTGTGGTGAGTTGGCCCTGACGAGTTTGTCGCTGCAAGTTTGCCACAGTGACTTGGCTGTGGCAAGTTGTCCCATTCTCCTGAGTATATACCCTCATTTTCAGGTCGTAAAAGACAACTAGTTTTGCTGATCCAACATCTACTGGATGGCTCCTTATAATGATCAGGCTGTATTTCAGGACAGCTCTTTAGTCATTGAACTTCTTGTTGATAAACACTGAAAATTCTTCCAAAGAACCTGGGTGATTTCCAGAGCAGAGTTGAAAATCATGTTTTTAAATACATTCCTACTTTTATTTTTAGAGTCAGCAGTAGAATATTGTAAACACATTACTGAATCATATTCGCAAAGAGATTCCTGTGCTGATTGTAGTTATCAACTTGATATTAAACTTCCTTTGCTTCCTTTCTCTACATTCATTTGTTCAATTAATTTAACATAAGGAATGAATGAATAAATATTTCCTTGGACTATTTCCTCCGCAAAAATCCATTCATGTTGTTGCTTTCCTTTAGAAGAGATTGTTCTCAAATGGGTGGATTTGATTTAAATCAGGTTGATTTAAATCACGATTTAAATCATGATTTAAATCACTAATACAAAGGCTTGATTTAAATCAACTCAATTTTAAAGAGCAGCTGTCATCTCTGTCCAGCAGTGGCTCCTCCTCTGACCCACTGTTGACTCACCAACAGTCCCATTCACTTTCACTTTAATGGGACAGATGGTGATGTGGCAGTGACACAACAAGATGAGGGACTTGGCAGGCAGCAGGTGAGTGGATGCCTGCTAACAGGTGCTGCCATGATGGATCTGAAATGACTGGTGCTCTTTAATATTATATTTATAAACTGCTTAGAAGGTTTCACTTTCATTTTTACTGCTTGCCCTTCCTCCTCACACTTGGAGCCTGGTGGTACAGATGCATTTCTCCAAACAACCATACAGTTTGTAGTGTCCATAGATTTGCAAAACAGTGGGATAAAGGAATATTCCTGAACTTTGTTTTATGATTTATTTCATCGTTTCTGTGAAATTGTATGAATGCATCAATGCATTTTATCGCAACTTGCAGAACTTGGATTCATTGAATGAGTTTACCAAAAATGTAAATATTGCAGAATATAGAGCCTTATGCTACATGACTAAGCTCCATTTCATGCTGAATAAACTAAATCATTAATGTATCTTAAATAGAAAGCTATCTGTAGATAGATTTTTACTCCAAAAGCATGTTATTAAAATAAATTTGATTTTTAAAAAAATCCAATTTAAATTTTAAAAATCTGATTTTTTAATACTTTTTTTAAAAAATCATCAATTTTTATCCACCCTGTTCTCAAGCTTTCCCTTTTATGTAGTTAATAGCTACTGTCTTCTTCATGATAAAAATAGTTATTAAAATATCCATCATGTACAATTGCATTTCATAATTTAAAAAGTAAGTATAACAAAACTTGCCCACAACATGACAGAAATTAGTATAACTGATTCTTTCTGGGGACAGATTTGGTGTCAGGGTTCCAAGTAATACATCCGTAGCAAGCAAAACTCTGAGGCAGGTAGATTCCTCAAATAGTTTTATTGGGTTTATCATTGGTTTACTTTTAACCAGCTCTGGTTAAAAGTAAAAGTAAGTTTTCCCCCTTCCCCAAACAGTCAGTCACATGGTCCAATCTGGATGCCGTCTGGTTGCCTAATAACATCACTTCTCCTCTCTCTAACCAGGTGTGAGGATGTCCTTGGTTCCCAAGAGGAAGTATTTTGTTTTGGCTACAAACCCCAGCTATCTCTAATTCCCCTTCCCTATCCCTCAGCTCCAGTGTAGCAACACGGAAGCCTCAAAATAGCTTTGGTCAGGTCAGCTTCAGGGTTGACATTTGGCCTATTAGTTGCCCACTTCTTCTTGTGCCATATCCATCATGGGACATTGGTGATCATGTTGTCGATCTATTTTTAACAACAGCCACATGAAAGAGTGTTGCTGAGTTTTATCCAAACAACTCCCTTAGATTTTGATTTATGTGTAGAGTTGCCCACTACCCATAAAATTTTGCATTGATAAGAATAAAATCCCTCAATTTGTATGATGACCTTTTGCATCTTAATGATAATCTACATGGATTTTTTTTTAAATAAGCAGTGCAAAAAGATGTTAGTGTGGCTTAGGAACCAAGTACAGTGTAACTGGAATAATTCCCAGTGTGTTGAGAATGATCTATCTAGGCTAAGGACCATCATTACTAAATCAGTGATTTAGTCATGACAACTAAAAGGCCATAGATTGAAATGGCAAATGCAAATTTATTGCAATTAGCAATGATTATATACATTTGGTCAACAGTGAAGAAAACCAGAAGCACCTAAAATGTATATATCTGAGGTCTTTTTCAGTAGTAACTGAAAATGTGCCTAGTTTGATTGGATGAAATGAAGCAGGGACACTTCCAGACATTTCTTTAAGGTATTTCTTATAACTCTGTATATGCTGTATTTTGATATCTGTTGTGGTGAAACTCGTCTCTGAAACCCTATTGATGTAGTTTGAAGTACTAATGCAACATGCAATGCATTCCAAATCATTTGAAAATGAAGGGGTTAAAAGTTTTCTTAGTTTTGTTCTTTCTTGTAAAGAAAAACTTGTTGCTATTTTATCTTAATCATGGGAAGTCATCATCTGTAAAAAAAACCAAAAACAATTACATGCACCCCACAAAATTGTTTGAATGAAATCATTTCACTTCTATACATGCGTACTTTGGTAAAGGTTACCTAGAATGGACTCCCATCCATCCATCCATCCTTTCATCCATTGGATTATTCTGGAGGAAATTGAACAGGCTGAAAGGGGAGGGTTTATCGGCAGGAAAATAATTTATGAGAAAGGAAGGACAGAAGTGAGAGCAAGGATTAGCACCCTGCAACAAGAATGATTTTATTTTCGCATTGCTCATGCCCCAAATTTGGAAGTTAAGACTGGGAAGGGAAGCTGGAGTAGATCTCTGAAACATATTAATTCAGAATAGCCATTTCAGATACAGTAACAAGTCACAATGAACACATAGCAGGATTTACAAACCGAATCATGGCTACAAAAGTTTCTAGTTGATTAGAACAGAGTAGGATATATAAAATTAAATATTTTCTCATCTTCAACACACTAAGGCTGCATTCCCATATATATTATATATACTGTTTGTAAGCTGCCCAGAGTCGCTGAGAGTGAGTGGGTGGGCCATATAAATCCAATAAACAAACAAACAAATAAATGGCTGAATGTGGCCTCTTTGTTTGCATGTCTATGCTTGTGTGTTTACTGTACATGTTTCTGAATTGTTTTTTCTAAAGGACAGTTGTCCCTGGGGAAGTATTTTCAGTTGTATTATACAAAGCTAGATATTGATATAGTTGGAATTGATTTGTATGTTAACTTTCTTAAAAGCCATTCAAAGCATACATTTTATTTCTATACTTAATTTTCTCTTTTCTTGCACCGAGCATTTTAGAGGGGCTCAGAACCTTGAAATCTCATCTGTGCATCTGCGTGTGTGCATGTGTATGTATTTTAAGGATGGGAATAATAATACTAAATAAGACCTTTTCCCATCCCTTTAGCAATGATTATATGAAATATCTGGAAAAAATAAATAACCCAATAAAAGTCAAATGTGTCCTTTCTGATCACAGTAAAAAGACACAGACCAGCCCTTTAAGTCAGATACTGTAAACTGACCTTTGGGGGAAAAGAAGAGATTTGAGTCATTTTCCATAGATGCTAAGGGCCTAGAAAATCTGCCTACGAAAGGCTGACAAAAGACTGCTGCCTTGTGATCTCAAAATGTCCATAATGACACTTTGATTCACAGATGTCTTCTCTCTGGGCCTTGCCGATCTGGGGTCAGATTTGTACCAGTAGGCAGGAAAGGTAGGGCTAAAGGTCTGATCCATTTATGATGGCTTCACTCAATTTGCACTCCTCTCCAAGCCTGCCCCAGGGGTAGGGTGGGGGGGGGGAAGCTGTAGGTTGTGGGGCAGTCAAGCTCTGGTTCTACTCACTTCCTATTATCCATATGACTTGTCTCCACCACGCTGGAGTCACTTTGATTTGCCAGATGTACTGCTTGACAAAGCGGGGTGATGCCGAAAAGTGGATCCAGCTGCTATGAAAAGCACACACCTGACATGCCACTTCTGGTGCAGGCACATCACGGGGAGCATTTTTTAATTCAATGTAATTTATGCATTCTTGCAGTCCTGTGTGTGTGCCTGGCCTGTCAGCCTTTGCCTAGATGAAGGCTGACAGTTGTTATTCAGGGCCTGAAGGTAATCTCACATAATGACACATTAGACATACTAATGATGTTTTCCTCTGGCATATTGTTTTCTTCTCAACTTCCCCTTCTCCTCTCTTTTCCCTCCAATGCCCCCCTCCCCTTTTCTCTCCCCCACAGGGATGCTTAGGACACAAACACGCCAAGGAGACTATCTCTGCGTAGAGTGTGGGAAGGGCTTCACACAGCCAAGCCACCTCAGGACCCACATGAGGTCTCACACAGGTATATTTCCTTACGTGTCTTCCGGTGGGATTAAGGGTCGCCCCTAGTAACAATTGCATATTAATTTCCTTGTCACCAATCAATTTTGTTGTTGTTGTTGGTTTCTTTAAAACTTCTCCATTGTACACCATTTCAGATTTCATTAGCATTTCATGTTCCATTTCAAGTACCTGAATTCTCCTCGCCTCTCTTGCAAAACCTTGCATTGCTGATTAAATAAGATGATTTGCAGAGTTTTGTGTTTTTTTTTCTTTTCTCCCTTTTTTTTTTTAAAAAAAAGTCCTTTTAATTAGAAAGCAGAATACTCTGGAATGAATATGCTAATGAAATCTGTTGCCGCTGGCATAAATTGAAATCAACGCCCCCTTTTGAACTGAACAGAAAGCTTTCTTTCTCCTTGCTGTGGACTCAAATAAGCCTGGGATTTGTAAATTTTTTTTTCTTCTTCTTCAAAAACCTTACCCCCTCATCCCAGCCCTTAGAATGGTCCAGGATAAATTTTGGATGTCAGCCCTTTCATATTTGGAAGTTGGGAACCTAGCAAGTTAAAGCTAACAGCACGTCAGTACATCTTCATAACCTCATAATGAGGAAATGAGACTAGCTCTCTCTTTTCCTCCCTTTCTCTTTGAAGAAGGGTGAGTGATGCATGTATAAGACATTCTGCTGCAAAATGACAGAGGCCAAATGGTAAGTAATTCAAGAAGAGGGTCCCTTTACGTACACACTGATAATTAATGTTGTCAGTGATTGCTTTCTTCAGCACTGAAGTCTGAATTAAAAAAGGCAGTGCCCTTAGGTTCCCATTAGCACACTCTCTTACAGTAAGTGTTACGGTAAATTGGTACTTTCCAGCTATAGGCAAAGAGTTGGTGTCTTTGCTTCTTCCCATCCTCCCCTCAGTGTGATTAATCTGTAATGGAGTCAAATAATGTACACACACTAACGAAGCTTGAATGTTCATCTGTTAACAAGCCCCCTTGTTCCCACAGTGGTATTTGAGTCTAATGGACTCCGAGGTACTGAAGTTCACACCACCTCCGCAGATGCCCCAAAACAAGTATGTTTTACAATTAATTGGGTATTTGGTTTTTAATGTGATAGTCGGGGGAAAAGAAAGTTGCATGGAGATACTCATCAGTAAAGCACTCACTGTTTAGGTAGCTAGAGAGTAAATAATAATTGTGCCTCTGTTTATTATATTTTTAAGCAAAAATGTATGGACACTCTCGTTCATATTGACTAGAAATTATGATCAGTGTATTGTGATTACCAGTCAAATGCTTATATTGAAATGGAGACTTTTTACACTGTGCACTGAACAACGCATATAATTATACTGTTTCCAACTAGATAGTTTATTAGACAGGTAGTCCTCGACTTACGACAGTTTGCTTAGCGACTGTTCAGAGTTACAACAGCACTGAAAAAAGTGACTTCTGACCATTTGTCACACTCACAACTGCTGCAGCATCCCCATGGTTATGTGATTTACATTTGGATGCTTGACAACTTGACTCACATTAAGACAGGTTGCAGTGTCCCCAGGTCATGTGATCACCTTTTGCAACCTTCTGACAAGCAAAATCAATGGGGAAGCTAGATTCACTTAACAATTGTGTTACTAACTGCAGTGTTCATTTAACAAATGTGGCTGGAAAAGTTGTAAAACAGGGCAAAACTCACTTAACAAATTTCTCACTTAGCAAATTTTGGGCTCGTTGTGGTCATAAGTTGAGGACTAGTTGTGTACCTAGTATATACCTAGTTTGGAAATGGAGCAACAATCCAACTGTGTTTTTCTGAAGAGTATTTCTATCATGGTATTATATAGCTCTTAGCTTTGAAAGATCCTTTTCTTTCAATCTGCGTGGACTCTGTGTGGTGGTGTGTTTTCCTCTGCTGACTACTTATATTTTCCTTTCTTGAGAATGACCTGGCTGTCCTTTAAATTTTCTTCATTTTCACTAATGCTGTAAGCTGTCCTGAACATCGTTTCTTACTCTGGGGTTTTATATTTATTGCCAGTCGGTGCCAGATTACCTTTTTCTCACTAACTCATCCATGCATTTATGGAGTTAACATCTTTCACAAACATTTGCAGTTTCTTGTCCATGTTCTTCCACCAGTCATTTATTAACTGTTCAGGAAGCACTGTTATTTGTATAGTGTTGTTTCCGTGACAGCATTTTTTGCCTGTCAACCACTGAACCATATGTAGTATTGATTTGAGTATGGTAATAGTTCGTGTTGGAATTGCCATAGTCTGGAGCTGACTTAGAAGGGCCAATCCATATGTCGTATAGATAATAAGAAATAATTTGTGCTCCAATCTGTGCAGTGCAATACATTTACCAATGGTATCATTAACAGCATATTGTGATTTCTATTTCTTCTCTGCATCCTTTCCCGATTTACGGTTTATTCCCAACATAATCCAGTGCAGAAGCTGGCATATCTAAAGGATGGTCTATTTACATATGAACATTTACATGTGAAGAGGAGGCTTTCAGGAGCCATACAATGGTGTGATTCAATAGATGAGAATGTTGCAGAGACCTTTCTTTGTGGTTATGCATGAAATGTAGATAGGACCATCCTTGGGGGAAGAGAAAAGTTTCAACAATGTCAAATATTGCCACAATGACTGGGCAATCAAACCCCTTTCAACATGTATTAATCCCATAAAGATACAGAACCCTGGTTGTGCCTGACATTTTGATGTTGTTCCCAGTCCCTCCAGATGTCCCTGAATGTGGACCTCCTTATTTTCAGATGGATGGCCTACTCCTTTGATGGTTTCCTCCATGTTGCAGAGAGCTTTATATATATATATAGGTCTTCACCTTGTTTAACTGAAAGATATTTTGCTGATTTCTTGGAGAATAATTTTAGTTTTCTCCTTTTTATGTCTTTACGTGTTATTAGTTTATTTATTGTTTATTTATTGGTTCGATTTATATGCTGCCCTTCTCTGAAGACTCGGTGGCTTATAATACGTTAAGCAATAGCTTTCATACTTTTGTATATACCTGCTTAGTAGGGCTTTTGCCCCCCGCAAGCCGTGTTCTTTTTATACAAAGTCAGCTTACTGCCCCCACAATCCGGGTCAGCCTTCCCCCCTACCTCGGAAGGAGGGAAGGCTAAGTCAACCTTGAGCCTGGTGAGATTTGAACTCGTAGTAATTGCAGGCAGCTGGCAGTTAAGTGCTAATTAACAGCACTTTAGTCCACTGCGCCACCAAGGCTCTAGTTACTTGGTACTTGGTATGTAGTTATTTGGTATCAACATCTTTATAAATAATGTCCTATGCCAATTGCATTTTTCTAGTTAGAAAATGAGATGTCATCACTGGCTTTTCCATATCTTGTAATGGAAAGGAAGGCATTGTAGCAGTAAAATATGAGGAAAGAGGTGTTATTTACAACAGAGGTTGATTGGCTGGAAATATGCTTGGTGCTGGAATGAGAGCACTATACTAATCAGTACTTGAAAACAATTTGGGAAATTAAGTTATTCTTCTATTAGAACTAAACTCAAAATATAAGAAAACATACTATAATGAATCAAATGTATTCAAGGTTAGTTATAAAGTAAACAAAAGGGGGAACAATGTGCTTAGAAATTATTGCAAGGGAAAAGTTGACATGAACACCTTAGATATTCTTAGATTTTTTTTTAAAAAAAAACCAGGCTGATTATACTAATGAATATATTTTCTAACCCGTGCAAATGTTCATGTTTTTCAGAAAAGATAGGAAAATGATGAAGTCAAAAAGGAAATTCAGTCATTAATTTTATAAGATTTTTTTAAAATAATCTGTCCTCATTATGTTAAATAACAGCTTTATCAAAGAATAAAATTTCAATTGAGAATGCAGTAGAACTACCAACTTCAACATTTTCCATTTTACACATTGGAAATTAATTTGCAAGGACATTTTAGTGGCATGTGCTGTATAATATGCCAGAATTTTTTATCCTGTGATTAATAGTGTATTTCTGATTATTGTGAATGTTATTTTTTTAAATGGTTATGCTGTATTTAAGAATTCCATTAATCAAAATAATTCATAATGAATAATTGGCAGACTAATTTGTCTCCTTTAGAGCTGTGAATATTGTAGTATAAAATAATGAAGAAACAGGTAGGCAGAGGAATGCTGTGTTTCTGTCCTTTAGCTTAGAGATGATATATGTTATTCTGACAAGCCTTACTTTTTAGCTGAATGTACACATACATCCATTCATCTCCATCATTATCATGATTTTTATTTTTAAAATGACACATTTGTTTCTAATATAGACACCACACTACAGTAATATCTTCTGAGATCACTTGAAGGGAGAGAGAAGACCATTCAGCACTCCAGGCTGATTCCTGTACTAAAGAGATTTCATTGTTTTTGTTTTTTTTTAATTCTTCATTGCACAAAGGAAATTGAAATAAGCAACAAGAGTAGCTCCCACACTCATATTTTCTTTAGTACAAAAAGTATAGTTGATCTGATGAAAAAAGATCATGATACCAACACGATGCCTAGTTTCCCCTTGTCATTTAATTAAATTCTTTTACCACATCTAAATGTATCTGAACTGTTCATGCTACAGATTAGAATATAGAATATTATTTTTATTGACTAAGAGTGATTAGACACACAAGGAATTTGTCTCTGGTGCATAAGCTCTCAGTATACATACAAGTAACAAAGTGATAAATCATAAGTTAAATCATAAATCACAAGATACAACCAACAAAGTGATAGTCATAAGATAGTAGTAGGTAATAGGAAAGATGAGAATAGAAACAGAATCAGAAATGGATAGGGTAGGGTAGGGTAGGGTAGGGTAGGGTAGGGTAGGGTAGGGTAGGGTAGGGTAGGGTAGGGTAGAATAGAATAGAATAGAATAGAATAGAATAGAATAGAATAGAATAGAATAGAATAGAATAGAATAGAATAGAATAGAATAGAATTCTTTATTGGCCAAGTGTGATTGGACACACAAGGAATTTGTCTCTGGTGCATAAGCTCTCAGTATACATACAAGCAACAAAGTGATAAATCATAAATTACAATAATAAATCACAAGATATAACGAACAAAGTGATAGTCATAAGATAGTAGTAAGTAATAGGAAAGATGAGAATAGAATCAGAATCAGGAACAGAACAGAATAGAATAGAATTCTTTATTGGCCAAGTGTGATTGGACACACAAGGAATTTGTCTTTGGGTGCATATGCTCTCAGTGTACATAAAAAGACAAGATACACTTGTCAAGAATCACAGGGCACAACACCCAGTGACAGTCATACCGTATAATAAGCAATCAAAACAATATCAATATAAATTGCAAGGATACAAGCAACAAAGTTACAGTCATGCAGTCATAAGTGGGAGGAGATGGGCAACAGGAACAATGAAAAGACCAATAGCAATAGTAATGCAGCCTAATGTGAATAGTTCAATAGTGTTGAATTATTTGTTTAGCAGAGTGATGGCTTTCAGGAAAAAAACTGTTCTTGTATCTAGTTGTCTTGGTGTGTGCTCTATAGCGTCGTTTTGAGGGTAGGAGTTGAAACAATTTATGTCCAGGATGTGAGAATAGGAGTAGGTAATAGGAAAGATGAGGATAATAATAATACAGCCCTACTACTACTACATGGGTAAATATCCTTAGACAAAAGACAGTGCTGTGGGAATTAGGTATTCAGCAGAGTGATGGCACAAGAGAAAAAACTGTATTTGTGTCTAGTTACTTTGGCATGCAGTGCCCTGTAGTGGTGTCCTGAGGGGAGGAATTGAAACAGTTTATGTCCAGGATGTGAGAGGTCTGTAGATACTTCCTCAAGTCTTTCTGGCTCATGAAGTATACAAGTCCTCAGTGGAAGGCAGACTGGTTGCAGTTGTTTTTTCTACATTCCTAAGTATCCAGTGAGGTCTATACCTGTCTTGTTTAGTTTCTGTACCAAACCAGACATAACAGAAGTACAAATGACAGGCTCAATAATTCCTCTAGAACTGTATCAGAAGCTCCTTGGACAGTCTGAGCTTTCTGAGTTTCTGAGATATGCTCATAGCAGGGTGGATAAAAACTGATGATTTTTTTAAAATTTAAATTGGATTTTTTAAAATTTTTAACAAATTTATTTTAATAAAATGCTTTTGGAGTAAAAATCTATCCAAAGATAGTTTTCAATTTAAGATATATTAATAATTTAGTTTATTCAGCATGAAATGGAGCTTAGTTATGTAGCATGAGGCTGTATATTCTACAATATTGGGACTGTCAGTGAGTCAACAGCGGGTCAGAGGAGGAGCCGCTGCAGGACATAGATGACAGTTGCTCTTTAAAAATTATGATTTAAATCAAGTTGATTTAAATCAAGCCTTTTTACTAGTGATTTAAATCGAACTGATTTAAATCAAATTCACCCTGGCTCACAGCTTATGTTTTTCACCACAAAGACAGGTTGCCAAGTATTAATTAGGTTGTCTTGGTAGTGTCATCAACCATATGGTTTGGGGAATCGAAGCGGAATAGTCCTGCAATTCTTCCATTATTACAAGAGATAAGTGGCACAATTCTTGAACTGGATAAGGCAATCCTTTGAAATAATATTAACGTGAATTAATTCTGCCAGTCACCATGTTTTTGCTTGTTTAATTTTAGAAATTCACTAGGGATACCGTAACACTGTAAACTTTACTCAGGCAAATGCTTTCAGAACAATAAAATTATCTCCTGAATAGGTTTGTTGGTTAGAAAGAAACTGGACAGCTTTTCTAACTTTCTAGTTAGCTGAACTTTGAAAGATTTCAAGTAACATTACTGGCTGTCCCTCTGCCCTTTGGGGAATATTCAGTCATTTGGTATAAAACTACCATTTGAAACCCTTTCCATCAGGTTTAAGAACATGTAGTTCAATCACTGATTTGAAGGTGTTCAGCTTCTACCCAGTTACAGTGACTTCAGTTAACCAGCAACTTCATTATCTCAGTGAAACTTTAATATTTCCTTAGCTGCAACCTGTAATGGCTACAGTTCATCTCTTTTTCCATGTAAGAGGGAAACCTTCCCTGAAATTTTTCTTTTTTAAAGCTTTCCACTCTCTGATTTCATTAGCATTTTCTTTATGATAATGGGAACCTCATACAAGATAATTGCATTTTCTAATTTAGCATTGGGGGCTCTGCTCCAGCCACAGTAATACAAGTATATGAGAATAGAATCCTTGGCTTTTGGCTATGGCCACCTTTTCCAGTGCAGCCCCCACAGGGAGTTCTTCTCGTTTGCTCTGCTTAGAGAAGAGTTCTTATCTCCCCCCCCCCCCCCGGGTTTACTGTCATAGCCTCTGGCCTTACCTTTCAGATGTTATGGGACAGTGATAACTTCTTTCATGTTTTTGCTGCTTCTAAGTGAGCCTCCTCTGGGAGTGAATTACAGCAGGAACTCTGGTGTGCCCCTTCCTTGGAAATCTCTGATTAGAAAGGCTGTTCCCCATAAATGCTTTAATTACAACCTCACGCCAAGGTTTTGGGGGGTTTTTTGCTCCATTTCAGTCTCTTTTTCCAATTATTCTTTTTTCTACCATTTCTTCCCAGGCAAACGGGAACATGCAGTTCCTTTTTATTTTTTTCTCAACTACACAACGTTGAATCACATTCCCTGCTTTACCCATAATCTACCCCATCTGTGTGTGCGCGTGTGCATGCATGTGATGTTTTAATGGTGTGTTGTGAAGTGTGTGTGTGTGTGTTGTTTTAATTTAATGATTAACATCTCCTGAGGTAGCTATGAAAAAAATATAAAGCATTTCTTTTAGTTTATTGCATGAAATTCAGCATATAACTAAATAAGTTTTATCACGTCTCTCACTCTGTTACCATTTCTGCACTTCAAATATATGGCAGTCCGCACAGATGCTTCCTCCCTCCCCTAGTCGCCCCCTTTAATTTTGTTGCAAATCTTCCTTTCTCACAGCAGACTTTGACTAGCAAATGTCATGAATCTTCGGCCAGCCTTAATTAGGATTTTTCTAAATCTATTAACAAAGGACAGATACTTAATACATTATGTCAAGCAACATTGGCTTTTCGTTAGCTTTTCCAGGAGCACCATAGGCACAGCTTGAAATTTACTGGGAATATTTTCACACAGTGGTTGGGTCCGATGTTGTGTTAATTTAATATAGTCTGATTCCCTTCACCAAGATTTTGGTTTAAGGTTAATGCATGGGTGTAAGCTGTATCTTGCCATGCTGCTTCAGCCATTAGCACTGAAAGTCACATTGTCCAGACATTCTCAGAATTCCATTGCCTTGAGCTGCAAACTTGCGTTTGTTCACGATTTTATGTTGAGAATCATTGGTTTTCAAATAGCTCTTTTGGTTTAGTTTGTGTGTTTTAACACATAGTTAATTTTCATTTGATAGACATTGGTCAAAATTGGAGGTGGTTTTTTTTTTATGTCTTTATGGAAACATGGCTATCATACCATGTTGAATTTTATTATCAGTGTGAATTTGTTTTCCCTATTGCCCATGCCTGTTATATATGATAATATGATATAGTTGCACCATGTCAACTTGTATAGCTCTTTTACCAATGAAAAATAGACTTCAGGGTGAGCAACTATGGCCCCTTTATGACCCGCGGACTTTAATTCCCAGAATTCCTGAGCCAGCCATGCTGGCTCAGCAATTCTGTGAATTGAATTCCATGGGTCATGAAGAGATCATAATAGCCTACCCATTATAGATGATAATATGCCTTATTTAATAGAACAAAATATTCTGTTTAAAATGCCCTCTTTCAGTCTGTGGGTTGTTCACTCTAAGTTTAAAGGTGAAGAGTATAAAGAAACTGGGGCAGTCAGTGACTGTATATTTACATTTACATTTTTGCAGATCTGTATTCTCTTCCCTTTTTGGGGGGAGTGACAGCTAGTTTTTCACAGTATTGAAGAAGATATCTTCAATATTGAAGAAGATATCTTCAGTTGCATCCCTTCTTCAGTTTAAAAACATTGTTAGTTAACAATAGGTGATATTTTAGTACATCTTTGTTATGTGATTATTTTCTCACTTATGTTAGACAACAAACTACATTTTTTAAAGTTATAATTGGGCTAGTCTTAGAACAGTTTGGGATGGATATAAGGAGCTAAATCATTGCTTATGCTGCAGGGAGAAGGAAATTTAGAGATCTTTCGCTATCAGCAGATGGATAAACATGTTTGAAAAAAGGTTTTTTTTTTTTTTTTTGGGGTGTCCATATAAAATTTCTACAGAATCGAATTATGCTTTTATGTTAGCTAAGATATAGTTATGCGGAACATTTTTGTTTGTTTGTTTAATTAATTAATTAATTAATTAAACTTTTATACTGCCCTTCTCCCGAAGGACTCAGGGCAATGCACAGCCCATAATAAAACAACATAGATACAACAGTTAAAACAATTTTAAAACAAATTGTTGAACTTTTTTTAAGAGTTTGAAATTAAATTATTGGGAATCAGGTAAAAAAGCTGGTTAATGGTTGACACGTTGCCTGAAGCAAGATAGCCAATAGAATATAATTTCTGATGTAGTAATAGAAGACGGTCAGAAATTTAAGATTGCGGACTCCATGAAGAAGTACAAAATGAAGATGCAAAGTTCCACTTGTATATCTGCCAGAGATGGGACAAAAATGTTGTCCATTTGTTTGTTTGAGTTTGGGGAATAGGGTTAAGAGACAATTAGTACCAATATCTAAGGAAGGCTTAAGGTACCCATTTCAACTTTAACCACTCCCCTGGCCAGGCTTCTTGGCTTGGGTCTATGACAACTCGCCAGAGCTAACTGGCTGTAGCCAATTCACTACAGTCAACTTGCTGTGGGCCAACTCGCCACAGGCAACTTGCTGCAGAACAAGAGTTTCACTAATATTGAAGAAATAGTAGAATAGAATTATTAAAGAAAGGATGCCAAAGGAGAGATAAAACGAAATGTGAATAACAAAATATAAAATAATTAAATTGAATTGTTGAGTTGTCCTGCAGTGAGTTGTCCCATGGTGAGGTGACTGTGGTGAGTTGGCTGAGGTGAGTTGTCCCATTCCATCTTGGTTTATAGCAGCTGTCAAGCCTACTGAGGTTTAAGGGAATGTGCAGAGAACAGCATCTCTGAAGTGTATTTCAACAATCACAGAACTTTTTCTACACATAAAGAGGCTTACTTCTATGCATAAAATAAAGACAACATGTCATTAAATTGACTGCTTACATTTTGTGTAATTAAAAATTACTGACATAGTCCTCTTTAGTAATAGTACTTATTTAAGCCAAAGTCCAATTGTGACCCAATACAGAAAAAAGTAACTTTATTCCAGACTATCCTATTTGATGCCCCCCTAGAGTCACAGCTAGTTGTATACAGGTAGTCCTCAACTTAATTCATTATGTGACTAATTGAAGTTACAACAGCACTGAAAAAAGTGACTTACAACCATTTTTCACACTTACGAGCATTGCAGTATCCCCATGGTCAAAATTCAGACACTTGGCCATTGACTCATATTTATGACAGTTGCTGTGTCCCGGGGTCATGTGATCACCTTTTGTGACCTTCTGGCAAGCAAAGTCAATGGGGAAGCCAGATTCTCTTAACAACCGTGTTCCTAATTTAATAACTTAAATGATTCACTTAACAATTGTTTTTTTTTTTTAATTTGATTTATATGCCACCCTTCTCCAAAGACTCAGGGCGGCTTACAATGCATTAAGCAATAGCCTTCATACTTTTGTATATTTTATACAAAGTCAGCTTATTGCCCCCACAAACTGGGTCCTCAATATACCTATTGGGTATATTGGATGGATGGAAGGCTGAGTCAGCCTTGAGCCTGGGGAGATTCGAACTTGTGTAATTGCAGACAGCTGGATGTTAATTATGGTGCTTTAGTCTGCAGAGCTAAACCAGTAAACTTGACAATTGTGTCAAGAAAGGTTGCAAAATGGAACAAAACTCACTTAGCCTCTGTCTCTCTTAACAACAGAAATGTAGAGCTCAGTTGTGGTAATAA
The DNA here is from genome assembly GCA_030761175.1 of Masticophis lateralis. Classification (NCBI taxonomy): domain Eukaryota; kingdom Metazoa; phylum Chordata; class Lepidosauria; order Squamata; family Colubridae; genus Masticophis; species Masticophis lateralis. The sequence continues at coordinate 61,437,169 of JAUDYJ010000003.1, read as the reverse complement.
TTCAAGTTCTAATTTACGTGAAATTTGCCACTTGGGGAAGCCAGTGTGGTGATTTAATGAAAACAGAAGTTTGTTCACTTTTAGGCTCTGTGTCTCTTTCTGTCTATCCTTGTGATTATGGGCAATGAAACCAGCAGGTTGCCTCTCTTTAGTATGAGTCACCATGGAGCATCCATGAGCTTTAATCCATACTTGTTACCCAAATTAATTTAGGAAACATCATATCATTCAATCACAAATCCCCTCAGATACTATAACATTTGGCTCCCTGCTCTTCTTTCTAGCCTTTTATCCTTCTTCTGGCCATTGTTAACCTTTCCTCAAGTACTCCTTCAGTCTCTTATTATTTGCTATTCTAATATAGCATGGAGTTTATAGGAGCGTGATGGGGTATTGCTTTCATCAGAGGTGATTAAAAATAATTCATTTTAATGGATTAGGTCACAGTAATATTTGTAATGCTCATAAAAAAAGGTAGCTAGGGCCATTATAAATTATTAAATTGCTCAAGTGCTTTAGTGCGCAGAGCAGGGGAAGCAGCTGCTATTACGGAAAATAAGAATAACAATATGTTTTGCTTCTTCTTCTTCTTCTTCTTTCCCCATTTAGGTGAGAGACCATTCCAATGCAGATATTGTCCGTACAGTGCCTCTCAGAAAGGGAACCTAAAAACGCATGTCCAGTGTGTACACCGGGTCCCCTTTGACAACAGCCAGTACCCTGACCTACGGTTCCCATCACCTCCAAATAATTACTCCATCAACCCTTTAGAAGGCCAGCTGGAAAACATCTTTACAATCTCTCCAGTCCCTGGAGCAACTGTGTTATAGCGAGACTCAGGCTCTGTGCTTTGCTAGAAGAGTGATGTCTCTGAACTGTTAATCATTTTAAAATAAATGAAGAACCTACCCAAGATATATACAAATTGACATAGTAATCAGTCCCCGCAGTTTCTTATTTCCTTTGTAATAAACAGAAGAGCTGGCAAGCTTTGGGGTAGTGCAAAGCATATATATTAATCAAAATAACATTTTTTTTAGACACTGGAAAAAATTAAACGTCATATATTTGGAGGATGGCACTGCAACCGGCACTTCCCTCGTGGTGGGTTTGAAGCTTTATTTTTTATTTAAAGGAAACACACATCCAGGGTGGATTTGGGAATGCAGGAAGGAGTGATTAAGCAACTGTCACGCCTGAAATGCAACTTTAAAAAAAAAAGAAGAAAAAGGAAGGAAGGAGTCGTTCAGTGCTGTATAAGCCAAACTTGATGAAGGACAGAAGGGACAAAAGGGAGAGACCATCATTCTGCAGTGAGGTTGTTTCATGATAGTTTGGGGACCACTTCCATTTCCAGTGGGCTGATCCTTGACTGCACACCATTAATAGTACGTGAATATGGAAATTGAAAACACTTCTTAAGAAATGCTTCTCTTCTCACTTTGGCAAGAAGGAAAAACAAAACAAAACAGCTGGTCGAACACTAAGAAGAAAAAGGAAAAAAAAAAGGCTTCTGTGGGTTTTTTGTTGTTTTGTCGTTTTGTTTTGTTTTTTTGCTCCCCCTCTCAGGGCCTTCCTGTTTGTTTAATCTGCTTTTTCTTTCTTTTAAAATGCAGTTTTCCACGATCTGTCACAAAGGAAGTATGCACGCTTTTAAAAATTAGATTAAAAAGGGGGGAAAAAACACCCCAGCTTTTTAAAGCTGCTGATTGATACACTTATAATAATACATTTTAAAAGCAGATGTTTAGGCATACAGTACCTCTGGTTTTATGATACTGGAGATGATTGCATTTCTGTGCAGCAAGACCAAGTTCCTTTCATGGATCCTTCTAATGTTTTGTGGGGGGGGGGGGAGGGGGGAGAGATATATCTTGTTTTGTGATGGCAAGCTTCCCTAATCTAGTGTTTTCTAGATTAGCTGGAATTTCCCAGAAGGTTCTAGCAAGCATGGCTGTTGGCCGTGGTGGCTTGGAATTCTGGGAAGTGCAAACTCAGCAAGTTTGGTGGCAGAGGGTGATTCGGCAAGGTAGTCACTGGAGTAACTGGGGGAGAAAAGGCGCTTTATATACCTCTTCTACAGTAACATTTTAAAATGCAAATTTTTAAAGATAAGAGGGAAGAAGCAGCAGGTTGTTCACACAGGGTCTGTCTTGTTCAAAAGTATATCCCACATGTACTTTTTCCTTCTCTTGCTATGACACTGTGTGATGGTAATAATTCAGAGTTTCAGATTTTGCACATAAACAATTTTATGCATCATCATTATCATCATCAAGAAAAAAATATGCTGCCTTGAAAATATTTGTGAATGTTTTTCTTTTGCAAAAAAAAAAAAAAGCTTTACTAGTTTTTTTTTAATTGTAACATTTTTGTAAAGGCAGGAAATGGATTTTTAAAGAAAACTAGCATGCTAATTATATTTTTCAAAAAAGCAATAATTTTACATGTACAGAAATAGCACTAATCTTTTAATACTGATGGAGAGCAACCGTTTACTTCTACAATAATGGGATAGTGCTTTTTTTTTTCTAGAAGATGGGGTTACTCAAAAGATTTTTTTAATATGTATTTTTTTTCTGTTCTGATTTTGTGTTGTCTATATTTGAATTGGGATTCTACTTGTTGCAAGTTACTTGACTGTTCTTGCTTTGCTGTTAACTATAATGCAGTTGTAATATTCGTATATTATTTGCCAGTTTGGAATTTTTTATTTTATTCCTCATATTTCTGCACCAGCTGTAAACCAGCTGTAACCCTGGATTAGTATAAAACGTCTGTGCAGATGTTGTGTAACTGATTAATCTGTTTTGAAGTTACCTTGCAGAAATTCACACAGACATATTCCAGATCTCCCTTTTTCTGTCTTCTGCATCCCATTTTATCCTCATTTCCTTCAAATCATCTATTTTTATGAATCACATGACACCAAAATATCCCTGACTGATTGACAATTAGGGATCCATAATCAAGTGCTACATTTTCCTCCTTCAAGCACTTATTTTTCTTTATTTTAAGTAAACAGGTGAGGATTCAGGAATGCCTACAGGTAGTTTCTTTGTCCAAATTTCTGCTTATCCATTCTCTTCCCCCCCCCCCACATTATTTGAGTGCCCCATACAACTATCACAATTTTTCTTGCTTGATTTGTGTGTGTATTTTATTTTTGAATCATGTTTGGGGAATGGTGTCTTTGATTTCATTAATTCTTTATTTTTAATATTTTTTTTTGTCTTTGCAAGCTGATCTAGAAGGATCTTAGTTATTATTTAGAGTTTCAGAGCTTTTCCTGAAGATCGTCTGACATACAAAAAGGAAAGGGCTGTCATTGCCATTACTAGGGTACTAATCAGCAAAGTTTACAATTATCATTTAGCTTCACGAAGAACAACAGCAGGGGAAATCAGTTTAAATAATTATATGCTGTGTATAGCCCAGAAATGAGATTTTCACTTAATTAAACAAGAAATGGGGAGGGAGAAGGGGAGCTGTCATTAAAGACCACCATATTACGTGTGAATTCCAAGCTTTGTAATTTCCTCGTTTCTCATCCATATTGTATCAATTTGTTAATTCAGTTAGATCCTAGTGTTTAGTATGATTTGTGCTCCTTATTTATTTAGCTATTTGGGTTTAAAGTAGCCTTTTTTGGGGGGGGGGGGGATGGAAGAGGAAACATGATAATTTTGTAGCATGACACATTTTTGTAAGCCATCTTCTGACTGTTACAGCGACTCTGCTACCTCTGTCAATCTGTTTCTTTTCCTTAACAGGTTTTCTACAGTGTTTCAGTCTAATGTACCTTAGACAATAAAGGTTCCATAATGAGCAGTGCAGATGGCGTCTCAGACATTGCTCTCCGTTTCTCCTTTCATTTCGCTTTTCCAATACAGAAACAGGCGTCTCAGCCATATGAATCTTCCTTCTTTCTTGTCCCTATGTGAAATGAAATAATGTCATCTTTCAAAACTGCTACATTTGTTCTCATTTCTATATTCCTGAAAATGTTTCTATTGCAATTGTGTTACTGGGGGAAAAAAATACACCTTTGCAGATTTAGTTTTTAGCTTTGTAACCACCCCAGAGCATATTTCCATTGTTGTTGTTTTTTAAGTTGGGGATGAAATATGTACGCTATTATAATTTCAGCAAGATGCCATTTTAATAGGCAGAACATCAAAGTTTTATGATCAGGTTGCCACAAATCTCAGATAAAATCTCAGATATATATATATATATATATATATATATATATATAGCTGTCCGGTGCCCTCTGTTCATGGTGACATGAGTTTACCATACGTGAAAAGGAAGATGGATCAGTTTCCCAGAGGAAATATAACTGTAAAAATGATTTAGTAAAGGAAATGAGAAAGCTGAACCAAACTTTTAAACCATTATGTAACCAAACTACAGTAGTTTTTGTATTCTAATAAAAAATAGTAAATATTAACATTTTATTGAATCTAGAAAGGATATGGAGAAATATTTATGCAGCAGAACTGCAGGCAGATATTACTCCAATTTAGTGAGAGGGAAAGTTTGAACAATGTGTAAGATTCAGCTGTCAGAGAACATCCATAAATATATTTTTTCAAATAGCAAAGATTTAAAAAATAATTTTTGGGGGGGTCAATACTCATTTTTTACTAAAGAAAATTAAAATCTTTTTTTCAAGTAGCATTCTCCCATAGAAAAAGACTGGTTTTTTTTTTTTTGATGTAACTCACTTTTTATTAAATTAATGCTCATTCCAATCCAAAACACAAATATGTTGCCCAAAATAAAATATAGTTCCTATTTCAAAAGCCAGATTAAATTCTATAAATTATACTCCCAAAATGCATGAAGGGATATCCTAAACTAATGCACAAGATTCACCTTCATACAAAGTTTTGTTTGAATCCATGAATAGATCATACATTTTCTACTAAATCTCTCCAGTTAATTTTCTGTTCTTAAATCTTAAACCACAAATAGTGTATTTTTGTCATATTTTTTTTTGCCCAATTTCAGTGGTAGGTATTTATTACTACTTCTGGATAAATTTCAAGACACAAACCTAGTATGAAGAATCTAGGAAAATAAAAAATTAAATCTACTATGCACTTTTTTTTTTTAGAAAAGACATTCAGTAAAATGGGTTCTAGCATTGGGTTGTGGCCCCAATGAGATTGTGAATAAAACTTGCTCCTTCCGGAGCTGGATTTGGCCAATATTTACCAGGTGCTGGATCAGTCTGCCCACAGAATCCAAATCCCCAAGTTCTCCTCAGGAGCTCTTCCAATACCCCCAATTCTGAATACTGTGCAAGATGACTTGGTGAGGATCAAGACATCCGTGCCTAGTTTCAACCTGAGTGGCTTTTCCTGATGGTGCCATGCTGAGTCCTGGTACCTCCCATCCATAAGGCCTACTGGTTAAACCACTAAAACAGCATGATGCCTTCAGGCGAAGAACCACTTTGAAAGATAGACTGAGGCTAGGCAAGAAAAAATGTTCCACTCCTGCCTGCATCAACTTGGGCAGCATTTTGAAGTAAATTGGGGTGATTTCAGGAACTGGTGAGTGCAGAAGTTGTTGAAATAAAGCCCAAACCCAGGGTTGAGTTCTGAGCTTTAGGTATGCAAGCCTGTTCGAAGTAAATTGGGGGATTTCAGGAGCTATGGTGAGTGGCTGGATCATTGGAGCGGAAATCCTGTCAGGATTCCTTCTGATGTTTATTCTTGGGGGTGGGGGGGATTCATAGGGAATTTCACAGGGCATTAAAATGACAAAGTTTGGGAATCTCTGCAGTAAAACGCTACTAAATTGTGGATTGATTACACCAGCTGCATGCCATCTAAGTCAGCATGAGCAAAGGGATTTCACTAAGATGGCTCTTCATGTGAGAGATTCAATATTTTTATGTTACATTAGGTAGGCTGTTAATAATTAAATACAAGCCCATTACACTAAAATACCTATCTATTAGTTATCTACTATATACTAGTTATCTAGTAAGTTATCTGTGGTGGCAGAGAGATTAGAATGCAGTATTGCAGACTAATTCTGCCAACTGCCAGTAGTTTGATTCTCACCGACTCAAGGTTGACTCAGCCTTCCATTCTTCTGCGGTTGGTAAAATGAGGACCCAGATTGTTGGAGGAAATATGCTGACTATAAACCGCTTACGGAGGGCTGTAAAGTGAATATATAAGTCTTAATATATAAGTCTTAAGTGCTATTGCTACCTTCTAGAAGTAAGTTTGGTAAGGTTAGGTAGGAGATCTGGCACATTTATTCAGAAATAGTCTTTGATCCAAGCCTACTGTACCTCTCATGTACAGTACTCAGCCATTCACTAATGTAATTATGAAAAATGGAGAAATTAAAAGGTGGTCAATGTAAAAAGAAAAAAACCCTATAAGAAGCCAACTTACTGAAAGTCAGCATTGTTTGATCAAATCTGCAGTAAGAGATTAGAGTGTATTCCTAGTAAGGAATATTTACAAGTCGGTCCAAATGCTACTATAGATGAGAAGCCACAGCAAAGGTACACTTGAGTGCTCTAACCAAGTTTCAAATCCAGGCTAGATGCAATTCCGTATCAAACTGGAACCATGCAAACTTAGCACATCGTCTCTCAACTTAATGCTTTCTGGGTTCCCAAAACGTTCATCTATACTGAAAATCACATGTCAGGAATGCAAAGAGCAGAAATTTAACAAGTTTAGATGGTATCAGGTTGGGCCATATCATTTGCTGACAGAATTAATTTATTAAGTATAAATGGGAATTAGAGAAATTAATAATGTTTTGAAGAGATGAACAAACACCAGATTGAGAACACAGCTACACAAAGCATTTCATTGAAGGATTTTTCCCCCCCCAAGAATACTTCACAGAGCATACCTTGCTCCTTACCAAAGGTTTGATGTAGATGAGCCATGTCAAAGCAATTAATTTGATTGGCAGCCCCAAAGTGAAATATCTCTAGGTCAGGGGTGAGTTCTACTTACCTCCACTACTGGTTCGCAATGGGAGCACGTGCGCCTAGAAGCTTCTGCGCATGCACAGATCATTCATGAGGATGTCTGGGCAAGTGGGCGGAGCTTCCTGCCACTGTTACTCCTGGTTCACAAGAACCAGACCGAACTGGGAGCAACCCACCACGGCTATAGGTGTAATTCTTTGCTCCTTTGAAACAGTTCTGCAGAGAGGCAGTGGCTTGTACAAACTTAATGGGGAGTATATAGGGGGAAATGTAGTTTTAGAGATGCCAGCTTATTGGCTGATCTCCAAAAAAAAGCTTAAGATAGATCAGATCTGATTTGTATAGAGATATCTTGAAGAAATCCTGATGTAGTTGGTTAGACAAGGACGATTAAAAAATAAAATCTGAGAAAAGGCCATGCCAAATCGCTTCTGTGTTGCCTGCAAATAAACCACATGGATATTTCTATGAAATCACCAGGAGTGGAGTTTGACTCTAACCAGCCTTTTAACTGGTAGCTTTACTAGACTTTGATTGCAAAAAAAAAAAAAAAAAGTCTACAGAATCATACCTTCCTATATAATATTATATATCATGAATGAGTATTGCAATGAATGTACAAAGTCGGTCATAATATTCCGAAAGCAAATATTTTCAATTATAAGGATGCTTCTAATGATGAAAAAGCACATCTCGCCTACAAGGCTTGCACTAGCCCTTGAACTGGATTTTCCCCCCAATTCCATATTTTTTTTCACAACAGGATCTTTTTGCTTTCTCTAGAATACAATTATTCCTTAAGTTTAATGCTCACGTTCATTTCTAATCAAGATATAAATTGAATTTAAAATAATAACAGTGTGGATGTGTTAATGTCATGAGTTGGGGCACTGTCCTCTTATTCCTATTCTGGATCTTTTGCATCTTATAGTAAATAAGAGATCCCATTCAGATTCTAGAACAAATGGTCTTTTTTTTTCCTATCAAAGGTTGTAGTCCTGCACAAACTATCTATTATTAATGGTAGATACCTAAGTGTGTGCATGCTTTGAAAATAATGTAGAAATAGTACTTCACCCCTTGCACCAAGTGGCTTCAAGGAAATTACCAAAATGATTTTTTTTCCTTAGGCAGAGAGATAGAATCAGAAACACTTCTGATTTTATTATTATTTTTAAAATATGCACATACCTCTAACAGATAATCAGAAACACCGTGAGGTCAAAAAGTAGGTGAGGGCAATACATTTTTTTCTGAGATCCTCTCTTCTGATATCTTTTTTTTTTCCATTCAGCCTCATAAAATAGGATACAAGGGAGGGACAAATAACTGTCCAAATCACTGGATTAATTGACTGCAAAGTGCTTTAAAATTAGGCTATCAGCCTCCAGATGTTTCTTCCTGTTCTAGATGAATCTGTGTTCTTGAGTTTTCAACTGCTGGCACAACAAAATTCTGAATCAGTTTGATAGGAACTGGCTCTTAGGACAATCATTTGATGGTGGTGGTGGTGGGGGGAAAGCCTTCTAGATGGAATAGGACAGGGCTGTCAAAATCCCCGCCCATGGGCTGGATGTGTCACGTGCTGGCCCCGCCCATGCCCAGTTTAACGAAGGGGGGGGAAGTCCTAACATGTCACATGATGCCGCCGTGATGACTTGAGTTTGACACCCCTGGAATAGAAGCATTTTAACCTCTTAGTTGTCACACAGAACTGAAATGTTGAGTAGCAACCCTAGCAGCAAAGTAGTCTTTTGAAAACATGCAAGAAAACATCGACCCTATTAGCTGGGATAATTTGGTTTCTATTATGATCCAGAAGACTAAAGGAATTTCCACAAAACAGCAATATGTAGTTTCAACATTGTGAACTACTTCATTAGCTACTACAGTATGACTGATCCAAATTTAATTTAGGAGGCATCCATCTAAACTAGGGGTGAACTGAAATAAACCTCCCTTTCGGGGCAGTTCAATAGGAAGGAATATTTTGCTTGTTCTTCAGAAGCAGGAGTTGTGTCAGTGGGGGTGTTATTTTCCTTTCCCTCTTCCTGCTGCCATCGATATGTGAAAACAAAAGTACTGTGTAGCCAACAACTGACATCTTTCTGATTTTCTATAGAATAAAATGAGGCGAAAAAAGGAGGCTTGGAAGGGTTTGCTTCAAAGCAAAGTTTATGGCAGACATCTGAGATTTATCCAAAGGCTTAGGACAATATTTAAATTAAATAGATCCATTCATTGATGAGCATAGTTACGAAGGAGAAAAACCACATCACAACCCCCAAGCTGATATATTATGAGGCAGATATTTATTTATAATATTGCAGTTCTTTTCTCCTCAATTCATTTATGAAAATCTGGAGACAAAACTTTCCTTACCTGCCCCACAAAATGGCATGGCAATTAATAGGAGCTTAGCAGAGGTAGAAAACACAGTGGAAACATGATTGATAAAGAACAGGTTACCAGATCTTGGCTACAAAGATAACCAGCAAACTCAGAATTTACAGCCAGTTTCCCGAAGGCCACTGATGTCGAACAACACATTTGGAGTGCACCAGTTCTTTAACTGATTATGGTTAAATTTTTCACATGACACATGTAAAAGGGGGATGGGGCTTTGATTTGGTTGTGGTTGCCACTTTAACTTTTTTATTGAACTTTGACCATAATAGGGACTGGCATCTTGATTGTAAACAAAGTAGTCATTAAGTGAAACCATGACTGTGCTTATGAACTTATTTCAGTTTTCCTTGGCTTTACAGACTTGCAACGGTTGTAAATGTAAGGATTGGTCAGAAAATTACTTCTGCATCTATGCCTTTGTATTTTATAATTAAAATCTTCCAATTGCTTTGAAAAACAACTCTATTCCTATAACTGTTTTCTATCTGGAAGACTTCTGATAGCTCCTTTACTAAGCCCTGAAGTTTCAGCAGCATTTTTCTCATTTTGAACGAGAAAGATTTTCAGCATTGTAATAAATATTTTACTTTATAGTAGATATTATCCTGAAACTTTGGGGATGATTCAGTGACATAGCATGATAAAGGGGTAGATTTAATTGCTATTCTTGAAAGAAGTACATTTTTACAATGATTATTTGCTTGTAACTTTTTTTTATCTATGAATGTTCTGTTCACATACAAGGATTTTGACAAAGCACTACAGTATAATCTTCTAATAATACTCATTTTGTACCATAAAATGATTACATGCAGCTTTAAAATGTTAAATATGTCACGATTAGGGTAGAGTAGTACAGTATTCCGTTTATAATATTAAATGTTCCCAAATGGCACAGTGTTATCAATCATGCACACTGGCAATATTCAACATTTCTCCTTTTTTCTTTAATTTTGCATTTTTAGTTGAACAAATTGAGATTAAAGTTGACACAGTTTTGTGCTCCAGCTCTCCTGGCAATGAGGGGCAGTAAAGTTCCAAGACATGCCTGTGCAAAGCAAGTCCTGCTAAAATCTGATTTAATAACATTCTGGACAGGGTACAAAGATTTAAGACTCCACATTGCAATTAGCAGTGCATCAGCTGAGGGATGCAAATGACTGTCCAGGAAAACGAAAAAAACAAAAAAACAAAATTGAACAAATCTCAAAAAGACTTGAAATAAATTGGATCATCAAAAAAAAAAGTTGCATGGGTCTATTTCCAAAAGTTTCTCTCTCTCTCTCTCTCTCTCTCTCTCTCTCTCTCTCTCTCTCTCTCTCTCTCTCTCTCTCTCTCTCTCTCTCTCTCTCTCTCTCTCTCTCTTTGGCCTTCCTTCCTTCCTTCCTTCCTTCCTTCCTTCCTTCCTTCCTTCCTCCCTCCCTCCCTCCCTCCCTCCCTCCCTCTCTCCCTCTTCTGAGGCAAATATGTGACAAAAATCAGGTTTTATTTTTTTCCCTTGTTAAATGTTCCTTCTTAAAACAACTCTGTGAAAGGAGGAAAGGATGGACATGGCTACCATATCTGAAAACATCTGATGTGGCTAGTTTCATACAGATTGAATTTTGTTTCCTTCATGGAACTGCTTTTCCTTTTGGAAGAATGAAAAGTAAAGCATAAATTTTTAAGCTGCAGTCTTTTATGAAGTTACCATCTTATCACTAGTGTACCCAGTTTAGAGAAGCCTGAGAAACTTACTGTATACAAGTAATGCAAACTTATCTGGAGCTGGGCATTTGCCAAAACTACCATTCCTAAAACTAATAAGGGCAGAACTGCCTTCCATGTGCAGATTTTTTAATGAGATAATGAATAGCACCCTTACTTAGGATTCATAAATCATGGGGGGTGCAGTCACTGGGTAATAGTTGAGAACACAAGAGTTGTAGCCATAAATTCTGCAAAGGCAGGAAAAGGAACTGTAATGCAATACTTTGTTTTCTTGATGACATCTTTTTCCTGTGCTAATCTCAATCTCCTCATATTTGGCCTAGAATTTTACTCAGACAAGCATTCTTCTAAAATGTGCTCTTGGGAATTTGCTGAGGGTGAAGCATCCTAGTAATAGAAAAGAAAATACAACTCATTTAACTTGGCTCTCAATTTGCACATAATATATGTATCAATGGCCTAGAAATGTGTTATACAGCAAAACCTAATTCAGCATGTCAAACTTCTCAATCCAATGTATACATTTAGCTGCATGGATAAATGCATCATTTACACTGAGTAGATTTATGGCATACGTTGTACTCCAGGTCTATCAGTGAATAAAATGTAGCGAAGCCAACCTGTCAGAGAAATACTAGATTGCTCAATTTTACATTTTCTTAAATCATTCGCCCACCTTCTTCATTTTCCCTTGTATCTTCCTACCACCCTCAAGAATTGACCTATCTCAGTGGTGGATGCGTTTGAATTTTCCCTGCATTGACCAATGTATCCTTGGTGTTTTGCATTTCTTTGAGAGCCTGAGTGAGAAAGAAATAAACCGTGGATTCAAATGCTATGAAGATGTTTCCTCCTCCTCCCCCCCTTTTCAGAAGAAGTTCATTTTTAATGTAAAGCAGGGGTATCAAACTCGCATTGTCATGATGGCGTCACATGACATTGCAACTTCCCCCCCTTCGCTAAACCAGGCGTGGATATGGCCAGTGCATGACAGCCCTGATGTCAAACTCATGACATCAGTGAATAATTCTTTTCTTATATGCCAACCATAAGATTATGAGTTTAGATGTCTTAAGATGACACCTTCTGATACCTCTGACACAAAATCATATAAACCCATTTTCATTTTCTTTGAAATCATAGCAATAACAAATAGCAATTTGACATTTCCTCATGAAATCCAAAATCTTTTGCCTTGGGCAGTTATCTCCCTCTGCCAAATAATAGAGCTGGTCTTCAAATAGTAGTTTGTTGGAGAGGGAAGAGAATAATTTAACCAAAGAAACAAATTCTCCTGAATGCAATGTATAACATTAGGCTCAAGTATGAAAACTGCTGCCTTCCCAACAAGGTTGTTAGAAGGCTAGTAATCTAGCTTCTTCTATCTAAATCACAGTTTAACTTTGTTTTATCTCCACAGATGCAGAGAACTGAAAAAAAAAAGAATCTTTATAGCCTCTGGTAAAATTATTTAATTTGGTTGCTTTCAAATTACTCCTCTTCTGCAATTTGGGAAAGCTCCTTATACAGTGAGAATAATTCTGCACTGATAACATCAATTATAGGGCTACTTCATGTATCAGAAATGAACTAGAGAAACTTCAGAATTTGGGGAACAATGAACATAGGACATCTTTAGAACACATGGATCCTTTCTCAAGCCTGGAAAATGACCTTTACTTCCATACATTAAATAAACTGATCACAATAACTGTCATTTTCTAGTGTTGGAAGAAATATCCATCTGGTTCAGTTCCAAGCCAGGAGAAAGACACTGGAAACATGGAGGCTGCTTGGAAAGATGGTTTAATGATGAAGCAGAACCACATGGGTTTTGGGCAGCTGGCCAAGTTGAGTTGAGAGTGGTGGTGGCGGGTTATACCTTTTCTTGGGCTTTGCACTAGAGCTTCCTGTTCCTGTGCAAGAACATGTATTTTATTGGCTGTTGTCAGACTCCCATGGGGCTATGTAGGGGTCATAGCTGGCTCAATAGGCACAGTACAAATCCTAGGTATTTGTCTGAACTAAGTTTGGTTGAAGTTTCTGAAGGTGTTGCAATGACTGAAAATACCCTTAGGAGATTGCGCAATGTAGTGACCTCTGTGTCCTCTGCCTAATGGCAGTGGGTAAATCCTATTATGTCCTGAAGGGTCATGTCCTGTTCTTAATCCCACTACCCTGAAGATAAAGGTCTTTTGTTTTGTAGATAGGCTGGCCCAGTCTTTCTTAATGGGCACAAAATATCTGGAGGATTAAGAGTGAGTCTGCTTCCTGCCTCTTAAAAAATGTTTCTCCATTTCTCATTTAGGGAAATAAAATATTCTGCCTTTTTAAATATTTCCTCAAAATATTTCATTCTTCTAGGAGGAAGTATGTGTGCTAACTTTCTATACCAGGTTCTATGTAGAAAAGGGGGTTTGCATAGCCACTTTAACAAATTATGCAGATTGATTTATCAAAGCAGATTCATTTTTCAGGCTTGAGTAGAAATCTGGGGGGGGGGGGAAAGGATGTTGCTGCTTTAAAAAGATGGTGTACTGATGGTGTGCTTATGCATCTATATCATCCAACAGACCTGTTTCAAATCATTTTTAAGAATGAAGAGTTCTGTTATCCAACACTTGGCATTCACATTAATGGGGACCAAAAGGAGTATGTTCAACGCATGTTTTTCACTTATAGGACTCTCTAAATAGATTGGGATTTTACAGAGAGACTGGAGTATACGTTGTATTTGATAGCATAAAATGATAATAATAATTTGTGAACTGGGATTCACTAGGAATATTTAGACAAAGGAAACAAGGGAATATTGGCAGAATTGTCCTGTCCCTTTTAATTGTGCATGTATAATATAATCCTTGACTTACAAACATTCATTTAGGGACTGTTCGAAACTGAAAAAAGTGACTTACAAGTGGTCCTTGCACTTACAATTGACATAGCATCAGGGATGAAATGCTCCCGGTTTGGACTGGATCGCCCGATCCAGTAGTGATGGTGGCGGGTGGTTCGGAGAACCGGTAACAAAAATCCCTGCTGCTGCCCCCCCACCCCGCCATGCCCAGCTGAGCCGCACGATCATCAGAGGCTTTTTTTTTTACTTTTAAAAGCATTTTTTCTATAACCTCTTCTGATGAAAAAATGCTTTTAAAAATTAAAAAAAAAAGCCTCTGATGATCGCGCGGCTCAGCTGGGATCATCAGAGGCTTTTCAAAGCAATTTTTTCTGCAACCTCTTGGCCGAAGAGGTGGTAAAAAAAAAATGCTTTGAAAAGTCCCTGACGATCTCAGCTGAGTTGCCTGATTGTCACAGAGGCATTTTTTAAAAAATACCTCTGCCGATCAGGCAACTCAGCTGGGATCGTCAGAGAGGCTTTTAAAAAAATACCTCTGCCGATCCCAGCTGAGTTGCCTAATCGGCAGAGGCTTTTCAAAGCATTAGAAAAAATGCTTTGAAAAGTTAAAAAAAAAAAGTTGGCCACGCCCACCCAGTCACATTATTCCCCAAGCCACGCCCACAGAACCGGTAGTAACAAATTTTACATTTCACCCCTGCATAGCATCCTCAAGGTCATGTGATCAATATTTGGGTGCTTGGCAATTGGCATGCGTTTACAATAGTTGCAGTCTGCTGGGGTCACATAAACACCATTTGTGACCTTCCCAACTGGCTTCAGCAGATAGTCAATGGGAGAAGCCGGGTTTGCTTAATGACCCACATGATTCACTTAAAAACTGCAGTGATTTGCTTACCACCCATGGCCAAAAAAGTCGTAAAATTAGGTGCGACTTACTTCACAACCATCTTTCTTAACAATACAAATTCTGGGATCAATTGGGGTCATACATTGAGGACTACCTGTTAGTAAATTTGACTAATATAATTAAAAAAGATCATTAAAAGAAATGTGGGATTGTATAACCTTGACATAACCTACTTTGAGACAACTTCCTAAGAGAGCCAATGTGATTTCCTCCAAATGCAATGGAGTAAGGCTCTCATTTGCCTACTAGGACAGACCACCCCTCAAAAAACAAACATCCTGCACTAGGGGGTTACTGGAGAGCCAGTTTGGTGTAGTGCAGGAGTGAGTTCTAAATTTTTTTATTACCGGTTCTGTGGGTGTGGCTTATTTTGTGGGTGTGGCTTGATGGTCATATGACAGTCCTTTAGGATTTAGCAGAGGTACTGGTCTACCAGGCTTTTAACTGCATGCAGAGCTGTACCAATCTATCCATTTATGTTTGCAGGCATCGATCTACTCATGTATTTTTGCAGGCACTGGTCTACTCATTTGTTTTCTTTTAACACTGATCAGCTGTAGGGCAGCCCTTTGAAGCCCCGCAGCAAGAATTTAAACAGTTTTTTTCCCTCTAGCCATCAGCTGGGACTCAGGAGGCAGCAATAGATTGGGGGTGGGTCCAAATAAAAGATAAGAATAATGCGGGGGGGTGGGGGGACGGGGGGAGAACCAGTTTGGTGACATCATATCGCCACCACTACTGGCTTGGTGGAACCGGGCGGAACCCACCACTGGTGTAGTGCTTAAGACACCAGGCTAGAAACCAGCAAACCAGAAGTTCTAGTTCTGTTTTAGGCACAAAGCCAGTTGGGTGATCTTGGCCCAATCACTCTCTCTCTCTGTCCTAGGAAGCAGATAATGGCAAATTACTTCAAAAAAATTGCCAAAAAAATTGAAAGCATTCTCCAAAAAAGATACTTATCTATTTCATGCCCCACTCCAAGTTTGGAAAGGCCATACAAGGATTCTGATCATAAAGATTTGATCAGTGTATAAGAATAATTTCTTCATTAACTCTTGATAGGCTTCTTAAACATTAACTATGCTGGACTTTCCACGTACTGTACATAATTCCAATGAACACTGCGACATTTTTTTCCTGCCCCATCCTGTTTGCTTTTGCAAACATGCAATGTCCTGCTACTTTATTGAATCTATGTAGAATATTTAACCAGGCACATTTAAAAGTCAGGATTAGACAAGGAGACCATCTGAAGAAATTAAGAGAAATATGGATTCCAGCTTATGTGGAAAAAAGGAAAATGGTACTTCAGTCTGACCTAAGTGTTATACATAAAATTATCTGCTACAATGTCCTACCCGTCAATCACTACTTCAGCTTCAACCACAACAACATACAAGCACACAATAGATACAAATTTAAGGTAAACCACTCCAAACTCAATTGCAGAAAATACACCTTCAGCAACAGAGTGGTCAAGGCCTGGAATGCACTACCTGACTCTGTGGTCTCTTCCCCAAACCCCCAAAACTTTACCCTTAGACCAGAGGTCTTCAAACTTGGCAGCTTTAAGACTTGTGGACAGCATAGCTGGCTGGAGAATTCTGGGACTTGAAGTCCACAAGTCTTAAAGTTGCCAAGTTTGAAGACCTCTGCCTTAGACTAGCTACTGTTGACCTCGCCCCATTCCTAAGAGGTCTGTAAGGGGTGTCCATAAGCGCATCAATGTGCCTACCATCCCTGTCCTAATGTCCCCTTATACTTATATGTTTATATGTTATGTTTATACTTATTTTCTCTTATATTATTGACAAATAATAATAAATAAATAAATCAACTTAGTTTCACTGTGCCAGAACAGGGGCTGTTTGTACAAGGGGAGGGAGGGAGAGAGGAAGGAAAGGAGAAAGAGAGAGAGATCTAATTTAAGTTTTGCTAAGGCAAAGAATAAATAACTTTCACCCTATCCATAAAAGTGTTGCTTTCTCCCATATGTCAAACACCTTCCAAAGAGCTGAACTTGACATTTCAAAAGCATGTGCTGCTTCCTTCCTCTTTTCACAACATATTCCTGAAAATCTTTTCCCCTATTAAATGTGACAGAACGGAAAACTGACTTTATAACAATTAAAAGTGGTGCTATGGTCTATTTCAGAGGTCTTCAAACTTGGCAGCTTTAAGACTTGTGGACTTCAACTTCTGGGAGTTGAAGTTCACAAGTCTTAAAGCTGCCAAGTTTGAAGACCTCTGGTCCAGTGGTGGGTTTCAAAAAATTTTTATTACCGGTTCTGTGGGTGTGGATTGGTGGGCATGGCATGGCTTGGTGGGTGTGGCAGGGGAAAATCTCTATTGTAAAATCTCCATTTACTCCCAATTAGCTGGGACTTGGGAGGCAGAGTATAGATGGGGGCGGGGCCAGTCAGAACTTTTACTATCAGTTCTCCGAACTACTCAAAATTTCCGCTACCGGTTCTCCAGAACTGGTCAGGACCTGCTGAAACCCACCTCTGAATTGGTCTGTTTGTTCATCTCTGCCTCACATAATGAACAACAAGACCTTCCATCCAGGGGTGGGTTCTACTTACGTTTACTACCGGTTCACAACGGGATCATGTGTGTGTGCCTGCTTCACTCACGCATGTGCCAAACTTTTGCGCATGTGCAGATCACCTATGATAACATCCGGGATGGTGGGTGGAGCCTCCTGCTGGTTTTACTACCGGTTCTTGTGAACCGGTCTGAACCGGGGGCAACCCACCACTGCTTCCATCCACTGCAGATCAGTTATCTTTGACCTTGATTTCCTTTCCAGAATAATTAAGTTTATTAAGAAATCACCCATAGCTATGTTGATCCACAAAGAAAAACAAAATCACAGCTCGGTAATACTTTTATTAGGGATCTATCAATTAATAGAAAAGTGGATGGAAGAAATGGGTTAGAGAAGAAAGCAGAGTCTGTTCTGTCCCAGCTCCGGATTCCCGAGGATATTGACACACACCAACAGTCCTTATCAAATTTATTAAGTAGCAAGAATAAACCAAAGTCCGGCAGTTTGGCAACCAGCCCAGAAAGCAAGATACGATAAGACGTTTCCAAAAATGCTCTGATGATAATTACAAGTTGTTTCCAGCAAGAAACTTACTAATGGCATGTGACTTAAATAGGCTAAGGGAGTGGCCAATTATCCTCAAGCCTTACTCTCAAGGAGACCTCCTCCTCCTGAATAGCCACTCCTGCTTTTGGCAGCTCTGCATGCTTGAGCATTGAGAAGAGGCTCCTCCACTTTGCTCTCTCCACTTGAAGGAGCCTCCGGAGGTTCTGAAGGCCCTGGCTGAGTCTCTGCCTCCGGCACCATATCTTCTTCAGCCTCCTCGCTGTCCGATGCGAGCGCCAGCTGCGCAGGCTGCTGGCACAACACGACACCAGCCTCCTTGTCATCGGGATCAGCCATGATCTGCGCAGGCCGCTGGCGGGCCACAACAGAGTCATCCTTTGGAGTTGACTATCTCTGAGCATTCAAGCACATTTTTGTGATTATTGCCTAAAGCCTTCCTCAATGTAAGAAAACATAGGTCCTTCTAGATGTTGCTGACTATCAGTATTTCCAACATTGCAGGTGAAACTGCTGGGAGATGGTAGTTTGGCAATATATGGAGAGCTACAGTTCTTCAAATCTGGACCTGATTAAGAGATAAAATAAGAGGCACATTTGAATTGTGCTTATACCATGAACCCATGAGATGACCTTTGGTAAGGTGCTACCTTTTTTTGGCTTCACTTTCTCCATCTCTACTTGAGTGGTGAAATCCAATTTTTTGGAGTACCGATTCTGTGGGCGTGGCTTGGTGGACGTGGTGTAGCTTGGTGGGCATGGCTTGGTGGGCATGGCAGGGGAAAGATACTGCAAAATCTCCATTCCCATCCCACTCCAGGGGAAGGATATTGCAAAATCCCCATTCCCTCCCCACTCCTGGGGCCAGCCAGAGGTGGCATTTGCCGGTTCTCCAAACTATTCAAAATTTTCGCTGCTGGTTCTCCGAATTGCTCAAAATTTCCACTATCGGTTCTCCAGAACCTGTCAGAACCTGCTGGATTTTACCCCTGCTCTACTTGTTTGCAACCTGAGTGAATAGTTGTAAAGATTACTTTTGGATATGTTTTCAAACTCTTGCTATAATTTAAGGCCAATTAAATGTCCCCTTTCTTTGATTTTTTTTTTTTTTTACTGGTGGCCTCCCATTTAAACATGACTGACTGCTCAGTTTTTCAACATCAGCCAGTTTGGCTAGGTACTGCTATCTGCTGTAGATATCTGCTTGCTTCAAACATTCTTTCCCAGACAGAGTGGATAAAATTCAGAAAAAAAGTATCTATGGAGAGAATGAGTAGCAAAACATCTTCAAGGAAAAACGCAAAGTCCAGTTGCCTTTTGAGGGGGGAAAAAGCACTTTTGTTTCAGAAAAAAAGTAGAGAAGTAAACAATGGATAATGCTTAAGCCTTGTTTCTATTTCAGCCTTATATTATATGTAAGTTTGCTGTATATAATAACTGCTCACCAACAGAAATAGTATGAGGTTTTGACTGAGCCTTAACGGTGCTCTCAAAACTTGTAGAAGAAAAAAACCTGAAGAAAATAACCTTGGCTTCTGATTTTGGCAAAAAGAACATTCAGCTGTTAAAAACTAAACTTTGATAGGTGGAAACATAGAAAGGAGATGAACTAGGCAATTTTATTATAGCAGATTGTTTTAATTTACTATGCAAATTAAATTAGGTTACTAGGTAAATTAAATTACATAATTAGATTAGCTTAGATTAGCTTCTCAGAGTCTGGAAGTAGATAAGCATAATATTGAGTTGTAATGGGCTATTTTTGCATGAAAGTATTAAAAGCTTGGGGCAACAACGTACGTTCCTGTAGATCATGGGGTGTCAAACTTGTGGCGTCACATTGCTCTCATGTGACATATTGTGACATGTTGCTCCTTCGCGGAGCTGGGGTGGGCGTGGCCTGCACATGACGTATCCGGCCCGCTTCACTTCTTGGAATTCCAATTCTGTGACAGCTGAAAGATTGCATGTGCTGTATTCTTGTTCCAGAGCAGGGCTCTCCAAACTTGGCAACTTTAAGACTTGTGGACTTCAACTCCCAGAATTCCTCAACCAGCTTTTGACTTCCTTCTTTTTAGTCATGCAAGACTCATGGCTGGCTGGGGAATTCTGAAAGTTAAAAGTCTATAAGCCTTAAAGTTGTCAAGTTTGAAGACACTGTTCTAGAAGGCAAGTTTGCTTTTATTACAAAAAATATTCTTACATGAGTAAAAAGAGGGGAAATCAAATACTCAATGTAATGGGGAATGTATGTAAATTACTCAAAAGTTAGAATTTGGAAGCTGTTTACTGGATTATTATTTAATGGTCTCAAAAGTAAAAAAAAAATGGGCCAAGCAGATGCTAGTTCTTAACTTTCCTGTCACAAAAGCAGCTGCCCAGGAGGTGGAGCTGCAAGCACACAGGGACTATTTTTGTGTAGCAGTTGAGGTACTGCCAACAAAATAAACCTGCTTTTTGCACTGCTATTAACTTTAATACAGCCAGCAAACAAACCAAGTGAACAAGAGAGAGCCAGTACTAGCCATTTCATTCTGACCAAGGATCAGGGTTTTGTGAATTTTTCTTCTGTCATATGTCTCTGCTTCTGCCTCATCTATTTATCGTGTAATCTGATACCTTGGTTCCTGTGTCACTCATTCCACTCCACTTTGTTCCTCTGTTGGCTTTCCAATTTAACTTTTGACTAAACTGCCTTTTGGCCTCCTAATCTTCATTCTTGTAGTTTAGGATGGACCATCTGCAACCCCTGACAAGATGAATTTTTGGAAAGGGAGGGAGTTGTGTGTGTGAGAGGAAAAACATGCTTCCAGAATAGTAAAACAACTGTTAATATAATTGCATCAAAATAAAGTTGGTTTATGGAGAAGGTGATATCCAGGACACAATTTGTTAAATTTCTCATTATGATTTCCCACTGAACATAATCCTTTGAAAATATCATTCCAAGTGTAGTAATGCAAATGATAGAAGCCACTGTTGAGTGATGGGAATATTTTTAGTTCTCTTGCTTCCCTCCTTAACAAAACTAACGTCAGTTAAATGTAGCCATGGTATAATTTCCCAGCAGTAGGCACAGAAATATTTGTGGTATAGGTTTCTCAGAAAGAAAAGAACTATAAACATAAAGGATGATGGTATCCCAATTTATAGTTAAAAGCAGAAGCACAACCCCCCTCCCCTATTTCCTAAGAGCTGAAAATCAGACAAATGAATAAAAACGATAACTCTGCATTTCTCATGTAAAGTCTCTGTATGTCAATCCAAGGAACATTATTAATAACAAAAATGTAATCAAACCATAGTTTTCCTCCTCTGTTTCCAGTTGCAATCACAGTTTCAGAATGGGAGTAGAACATTCTAACTTTTTATTTATTTAACTTTTTATTTATTTAGTTTATTCTGAAAGACCTCATTCAGAAATGCAAATATAGTTGGGCAGAAGTGATGGTCAGGAATTTTTAGGAAGGGATCTTATGTGGCTTAGTATAAAAAGAAAAAACACATGGCACCAGAGACAGAACTGGGACCTTTACAGAGAAAGTACAGGGCGTCCTCAACTTATGACTACAATGGAGCCCAAAATTTTGGTTGCTAAATGAGACAGCTGTTACTGGAGTTTTGCGACCTCTCTTGCCACAGGTGCTAAGTGAATTGCTGCAGTTGTTAAATTAGTAACACAGCTGTTGAGTGAACTTAACAGCTTCCCCATTGACTTTGTTTATCAGAAGGTTGCAAAAGGTGATCAAATGACCCCGGGACATTGCAACCATCATAAATATGAACCAGTTGCCAAGCGTCCAAATTTTGATCATGTGACCACGGAGATGCTGTAACTGTCATAAGTACGAAAAATGATCATAAGTCACTTTTTTCAGTGCCATTGTAACTTCAACCAGTCACTAAACGAATGGTTGTAAGTTGAGAACTATTTGTATGCCAGAAGGAGTTCAGGAAGATGGCCAGAGACAAGACCCCCAATATTCATGCAACTCAGCTCAACTCAGTTATTCCAAGGCAAATCACATCTCTAAAGTCAGACATGGAGGGAAAAAAAGTCTGGCTTATTTAAGAAGAGAAGAAGGGAGGGGGAAAGAGAGAGAGAGAGAGAGAGAGAGAGAGAGAGAGAGAGAGAGAGAGAGAGAGAGAGAGAATGATGATGGACTGGAGGGACCTTTTGTCTGAGTGATGAAGCAATCAGGAAGATTTTAAAAAAATGAAAAGAAAACCCATTTCCTCTGTTCTTAATAAAAAAACCCCAACCTCTAAATTTCTTTAAAATAAGATAGTTGGATTTTTATTCAGTGTTTTTCTTTCTACTGTGTGTGATTTTTTATGTCCAATTCAAGGATTTTTATTGCATGAGGCAATGCACAGGGCAATGTTTCTTTTCATCTCATATATAGAAAATCACTGAGCTGGCACTTAATACTTACTTGAATAAAATGCTACCATCTCCCATTACACCTGAAGCAGCAAGTTAGGTTAGAACAGTGTTTTTCAAACTTGGCAAGATTCAGGTATGTGAATCCCAGGTTTTCCAGCCAACATTGGCAACTGGGGAATTGAAAAGGATGAGTTGAGGGATTGCTAAATATGCACCCCAATATATTCTGTCTGAACTGCATAATGGTAGCTTTGGCCTTGGCAACTTAGCCAAGTAGCAGAGTATAATTCTGATTTCTTGCAATTAGATACCCATAAGCATCTGGGAAAGTGTATAATCTATATGAAATAATCCTATACAAAAATCTAAAGTGTATGGAAAGGAAAGGAAAGAAATACTTATCAGTTGCATTAAATACTAAATTCAAACAAATACTTCATTGATTCAGCAATGCAAGTAAGTAGGCAGTTATTTCATGATATTGGGGAACCTAATGTATGAGTCCTGATACCTTCTTAAAAATATTCAACTATGTTCTAAAAATCTCTAATAAATTTTACACTGTGGATGCCCTGCTGGGTCTTTAAATCAAAATTGATACAGGCCTGAATACTGCTCTGCAGAAGAAGAAAAGACAAAGAGAGGGATAGAGAGAGGCAGAGACAGAGAGAGGACATTCAAGATTGCATAAACTGTTGCCTGCAACTGTTTGGACTTTTATTGCTCTAGCTTCATTAAGAATCCATTTTCAGAGGCTGCCTTTCTTCAATGGGTTAACCAGGTGGCCCATTAACCAAGCAAGTTTACCAGAAAGAACAAATACAGTTTATTGCACCCTGATTTTGAAGCCCAAGCCCATATGTATTCTAGACAAAAGGCCAAACAAATTTACAAGACCGTGCATTCCTATCCTACATTTTTCTTTTTACCTCAGGGATCTGTAAATACTGCAGTAATCAGAGGTTCTAGAATTCCAAGTGCCACCAAAGGGGATGACCCGGTTATTACATGGTGGAGGGCATAGAATAAGTAACCCTGGGTGACAGCAACCATCCTGTGTTTTGCATGAAAATCAGCCTCTTAAGAAATGACCTTTGCTTTTTTACTTTTCAAATCTACGACAGTAATGAATATGAAGCTTCTTGTACATCAAGTCTTATTTATATCTTAGCAAAAGAGGAAGGTGAGGTATGGTGTACAATAAAGGGCCGGTTTCAGTTCAGAACAGCATCTCATTTTTCTCACTTCCTTGTGATTATTTAATATTTCAGCAGCAGAAATCTATTTTTATTGAGTTTTTTTAAAAAAAACATTTAGGAGGAGATTGGGTTGGGGGGAAAAGCTGTAAATAAAGGCACATATGTTTAAAGCAGCACTTCCTCTAATAAATAATATTGTCTCTGTCCAGTCTGCAAAATGTTTCTGTATGCTTATAGAAACATTTAAAAGAGCTACATGCGGTACAGTAACAAATTGGGTATTATTTTAATAGCCAGCAGCATACTACGGATTATTCTAGTAGCTAGCAGAGTACAAGGATCAAGGGTCCACCAAACTGCAAAATAAATAAATAAATAAAAATTAGCAACAGCTGCTACTGCAATGCAAGGGAGGAAAAAGGTTTACCTAATTAAATTTGCTTCTCTTTGGATAGGCATGTGCATACTGAGAAGGGTTCATCTTAATAGAGAGCTGTGGAAGAAGTATGGAATTGGGTCGATGAGTTTCACATCGATTTTATATATGTTCCTTGTTCAACAATCATGAAAGGATCAATTGTATGGAGTGGGGCAACAAAATGAGATTGCTCCTTATATTTACTATATAACGCTTTTTCCACACCTTAAAATGGAACACTAGACAAGAACTAATCACTGGGAGCTATATGTCAGCAATGCTTAATTCATACTGATCCAAACAAAAAAAAATTTTTTTGCAACAACAAGCATGATCAGTACAATTCTAATATCCAATTGTTTTTTTTAAATTTAGGCTGTGGTCTTTGGATTTGGAGCTTGGACTTCAGTCAAGACTAGATAATAACCATCTTCACAGAATGATGGACAACTATTCCACATTTCTGCAAGACTACGGCTAACAAATAACAAACTTATTTAGGGAATGATATCCTGATCAAACAGATCAATCTAGCACAGAGGTGTGAAACTGGTGGCTCACAGGGCGGATGCATCATGCATAGGCCATACCCACCCTGGCTCCATAAAGGCAAAAAACATTGCAACACGTTTGATGCCTGTGATCTAGCACAACAGTCTTATTTAGACATCACAAGAAGGATTAGAACATTCCTACTAAGAAATGGGAAGTCAGCCTGGTGACGTCTATGGAGTCAACTGGACATCCTTGCTGTAGAGGTGAACAGGTATTCCCATCCGTGTGAGCTTAAATTTCTAATCAGGGCTTGAGTTTCTATGGAAACTTCCCATACAAAGGAAAGTAATGCAGATATCCCCGTTGAATGCATGTATGTCACTCCAAATTAGATGCTCCAATATAACTATGGAAAGGTAAGGCTACTAATATAATTATTCTCCACTTTTGCTCTAGCTAAGAATCCAATAACCCAATACCCACAAAACACTCAACAATGTAGCTTCTGTAATCCTCATTAATATGTAACATTTCTGTATTGTTGCCTACACTAAGCAATTCTAGGAGAGAGATTGAAGGACATATAAAACTTGCCTAACGAAAGCAGCCCTTTGTGACTTGTTTCCATGGGAGATCATCCTGACTATTGGGCAAAGTGTGATTGTCTTGAGAATGGAGTTCTTCACTGCTGCAAGGATAAATAGATCTGGTATTCTGGAGTCTTCCTTGGTAATCATTCACCTTTTTGGTATCCAACTTATAAACACACTAGGCAGCAATATAAGCCAATTTCTATTAAAACAATAATAACTAAACTAAACTAAACTAAACTAAACTAGTGTCCATAGGTTTCATATTTCCTAGATCTAATCTAACTCAATATTCTCTTATTAGGAAGGAAATCTGCCACTGTGCTATCTTCCACATTCATATTGTTGGGTTGGTTTTTTTTTTAATCTCATGTTTAATATTTATATGAGTACATATGTAAGTTGTGATAAATTCTTAATTTTAAAAAGTGAGCCCAATGAAATATGCACAGATTCCTACTATTAGTCATAGAAAAGGAGTTTAGGGAGCTGTAGATTCTATTCCAGCAGGTTTGCTTGTGCTGTTACTAGCTTTCAAATTAAATCTTCTGAAATCATTTGGGAGAATACATACACTTGGAACTGACATCTGAATTGTCCTTCCTGACAGCCTGAAAATAGATGTCTCTGCTTGCTATAATGCATATTACAAAGAGGTGGCTAGTTAAACTGACTACCAAAACGCAAAACTAGAAAAAAATAAACTAAAAGAAAAAAGAAGAAAAGAAAAGAAGAACATGGAGTATTTCTTCTTGATGAATACATGTTTCTAGTAGATTTAAATTTTTTAGTACTCTTTTGTTTAATTATGTACCATGAAATAAATATTAACTCTTAGCAACCACATAGATAGACCTTCTTTCAGGATAGTTTGCTCTCCATTTGGCCCTTTCAGATCTTCCAGTGGTGCACCTATCATTGCTGTGATTGAGTCTTCCCACTTTGGAATTGGTCCTCCTTTTCTTGTTTTGTCTTCCACATCGCCAGCATTATAGATATACTTTCATTTATAGGAAATTTAGAAATGATCAATGATAAGATTGAAGCGAACTTGCTCCCTGTGATATAAGTGGACTCCATAACTTTAGTTTTTGAACCAATGAAATTTAATTGGTTTAATTAAATTTCTGGCACCCAAAATGGCTTCTACAAACATATTTTCCTGTTTCTTATGGACAGATCACATGTGCAGAATATTCAACACACCATGAAATACAGGTAGTCCTCAACGTATGACCACAATGGAGCCCAAATTTATGCTGCTAAGTAAAACACTTGTTAAATGAGTTTTTCACATTTTATAACCTTTCTTGCCACAGTTATTAAGTGAATCACTGCAGTTGTCAAATTAGTAACACAATTGTTAAGTGAATCTGGCTTCCTCACTGACAGAAGGTTGCAAAAACTGATCACATGACCCCAGGACATTGCAATTGTCTTAAATATGAACCACTTGCCAAGCATCTGAGTTTTTTTTTCCTGAGTTTTGATCATGTGATCATGGGGATGCTGCAATGGTCGTAAATGTGAAAAATGGTTATAAGTCACTTTTTTCAACATTGTTGTAACTTTGAACGGTCACTAAATGAATTGTTGTAAATCGAAGGCTATCTGTACAGGGAAAAGATATTGCAACCTTGATTTGAATGGTAATTCTTAGTGTTCAATCTCTTACAACTCCTTTACGAAGATTGATCATGTACTGTACTAGTTACCAGGCTAAAATCTAACTGGACTCTTAATTATCTGGAAACTGTTTCTCTAAAAGAATATCTCAATTCCAAAATAGGAACAATTTTGGTCATTAATTGCCTGCTAGTCTGAAAGGCCCAACTTTATAAATATCAGAGATCAAACAGCCATATTAAAAAAAAAAAAATAAAGACAGCTGTGTATTTGTGTTTTTATTCCTTGTTCGTTATTCTTGACTTGCTTCTGCAGTACCCTTTCTTAAGTAATAAAACTTATTCAAGTGACAGATTTGAAGCAGCTGGAAGCAGCTTTAATGCTCATCATTAAAGATCATTTAGCAATATCCTTTTGTTCCTAAACCACAGTTACACTGGCTATTTTTAATTATTTTCAGGCATTGATTCTATCTGCCCCTTCCTATTGTAAGCCTATAGTATGCACTGGATTCATAAATCTCAATAATGTGTGATATATTTCAAATCTTGTTTCTTAAAAATGCCATAGATGTCTAGTTCATGTAGTTTGGCTCACGAAGCAGTGGTGAAATCCAAATTTTTTTACTACTGGTTCTGTGGGCGTGGCTTGGTGGGCCTGGTGTGGCTTGGTGGGTGTGACCTGGTGGGTGTGGCAGGGGAAGGATATTGCAAAATCTTCATTCCCACCCCACTCTGGGGCCAGCCAGAGGTAATATTTGCCAGTTCTCCGAACTGCTCAAAATTTCTGCTACTAGTTCTCCAGAACCTGTCAGAACCTGCTGGATTTCACCCCTATCATGAAGGCTTACAGAATATTGGACAGACCAAAGTGGCCTGCAAGAAGAATAGAAAAGAGATGTGGCAAGGCAATATGTTTAGCACATAAAACACACACACACAAGACACACACACATGTAAAGCAAATAACAACAAGACCTCTCAATGGCTAAGAGCAGGAAAGTTGAAGAAAGAATCAGCAGGGGCCAAGTCACGCTTTGTAAGACTGAACCTTAAGAACAAATGCTTACAAAGCCAAAATTCAGAAGCCAAAATGGACAACAAATGCCACCACTGCAAAAAAGCTGAAGAAGCAGTGGACCACCTGGTTAGCTGCTGCAAGAAGATTGCATTATAACCAACGGCATGACCAAGTAGCAACAATAGTGCATTGGAATATCTACAAGAAATACCATTTGCCTCCAAGCAACAATTGGTGGGACCACCAAATAGAAAATGAATAGAAAGCTAGTGCTCTGGGACATTCAAATTCAAAAGACAAGCACCTGCCACATAACAAACCAGACTTAACAGTTATTGATAAGAAAAACAAGAACTTCTAGATGGTGGACATTGCAATCCCTAGAGACAGAAGAAGAGAAGATAAAGCACTGGAGAAAATAACAAAATAGAAAAAATTCCTGCAAATAGAAGTTGAGCAACTGTGGCAAAAGAAAATACCAATAATAATAAAGGCCAATCTTGGATGCGATCTGAAAACAACTGGAGCACCACTGGCACTTGCATTGTCAAAATCGCCATCCGTCAATTGCAAAAGGG
This sequence comes from Masticophis lateralis, assembly GCA_030761175.1. Classification (NCBI taxonomy): domain Eukaryota; kingdom Metazoa; phylum Chordata; class Lepidosauria; order Squamata; family Colubridae; genus Masticophis; species Masticophis lateralis. The sequence continues at coordinate 61,408,879 of JAUDYJ010000003.1, read as the reverse complement.
AGTTTTATTTGGAACAGATGTTTTCTCTTCCTTACCTTGTGAATAACCCTGTAACTATATTTGGAAGATGGTTTCTACACCATTTTCCTCAATAGCTACACACATTGTAGAATGTGTGTAGCTACGCCACTATTGGCGCACACAATAGTGTGCAGCTACGCCACTATTTTTATACACAGTGGTATATTTTGCTAGATATCACTTTAATCTCATGTAAATCATCAATTACAGGAGATTTAAAGAAGTGAGGGGGGAATCATAACATTTGCTGCTACACTTTCCTAAAATTCAGGGAACTGCCTATAACTTAATTCCACGTAACCAACGGTGGTTGGTTATAACAAAAATGGCCACTTCAAAATTCGTCAATATAAAATTTCTCTTAAAAGTCCCAAACCGTTATCCCCTTTCCCTTTTCTCATAACTTTTCAGTCTAAAAGCAGATCAAGTTCCAGTCAACGTACTCTGGAGAACCGCAATTAAGGGGCACCACACCAGGATTGCCCTAACGTGATCAGAGAGGCAGGCAAAAGAAGCACTTTACATTAAATGCTTCCATCTCTGCATTGTGAGAAACACCACCTTAAAACTTGTTATCAGATAGCCAGACGGGGAGAAATAATGGATGGGTTAAAAAAAAACACAAAAAACTAGGGCTATTCTTCCTTACTGTAAATGGAGAACTCTACTGTAACATCTGAAGGGTTATGGAGCAGGCTGAACAGTTTCCAGTTCAAAAGGTTTTTTTTTTTTTTTTTTAAAGAAAGAGGGGGAAAGTTGGCAACTGAGTGATTGCGTGTCACAGCCAAGAACAGAGGGATGTAAGGAGAGAGAGGAAGAGAAGTTGCAGCAGTCAGCATTAGTACATTCTGGCAGCAGCTATCAAAATCCCAGATGCCTCTTTGCTGATGTATGAGTAATGACATGGCTTGATGTTTATGGACAGCTTGTGTTCTCATCAAGGTGAACAGAAGAGCTGTCACTCTCTTCCACCACAAGATGTCAGTAGTACTGTTTGAGTATTAGATGTAGCCTGACAATGTGTTTCTACTCACATTATTAACAGGGTGGCTTTGAGTTTACTTTCCTCTGTTTCATGTTGTTGTTGCCATATTATTATTTTATTATAGTCTGTCGCACGTTCAGCCAGAAGCTTAGACTGGATTTGGCATTTTGATCCAGCTATTGAGCCCTTCCCAAGGACCTGGGATGGGGAGATGTTTGATGGTGTTAAATGTAATAGGATGTTTATTGTTGTTGTTGTTGTTGTTATTGTTGTTGTTGTTATGGTTCCTTGCCAGCAGTGGATTTCACATATTCTTACCACCGGTTCACCGCTAAGATGTTGTTTTATTTATTACTATTACTATTATACCTGATTTAGTTATTTTTAAGTGTTCAATCCTCTGAAAGAAAAGGATCATTAGTTTCTGTATGTTCCTTCGATTTTAATGGATCTGTTTTAACTATGACTAATCTGGAAATAACTCTCACTTTCATAACTTATTTATCTGTTCATTAATAGAACATATACTGCTTCAATCATAATAGAAGTACCGTACAAAGGCTCAGTAATACACTAATGCATTTAATGTAGTTCTTAATGGAACTACATCTACATGGAGGAAAGTATGCAGTGGGGTACCCCAAGGTTCTATCTTAGGCCCAGTACTCTTCAACATCTTCATCAACAATTTTAGATGAGGGGACAGAAGAGGAATTCATCAAATTTATAGATGACACCAAGCCTGGAACAATAATGCTATAAGCTATCTTGATAAGACCACACTTGGAATCTTCTGTCCTGTCCTGATCACCATGTTAGAAAGAAGATATTGAGTCTGTGGAAAGAGTGCAGACAAGAGCAACAAAAACAGTTAGAGGGCTGGAAGCTGAAACATATGATGAACAGTTGCAGGAATGCCTAGTCTAATAAGGAAAAGGACAATATTTGAGAGGCTGTCACAAAGAAGAGCAACCTATTCTCCAAAGCACTGAGGGTAATGGATGAAGTAATGGATGGAAACTTATCAAAGAGAGATCCAACCTAGAGTTAAGGAGAAATTTCCTGAGTGAGAACAATTACTCAGTGGAATGGCTTGCCTTCAGAAGTTGTGGGTGCTCGGACACTGGAGGTTTTTAAGAAGGCATTAGACAGCCATTTGTCCAGAATGAGATAGGGTCTCCTGCTCGGGCAGGGGGATGAACTAGAAGACTTCCAAGGTTGCTTCCAATTCTGTTATTCTCTATTCTATAATCTGTAAAGTATAGCAATACAATGAAATAACAAAATAAAACAGAATAAGCACAAAATGTCAGGTGTGTGAAAGATTAAGTCCCCACGTGACAGTCCAATTAAACTGATTTATTATTAAAAAGTCTATGCACAAGAACTTTCTCAACTAATGTTTAGCACTTGCTTGGAGTTGGATAAGAATCAACATAATTCAAGTGGGGTTGGACTTAATTGGCTTGTGGCTATGTAGGGTTTCTAGGCTGATCCCTCTTTTAACTCTGCCCCCAGTTCTACCACTCCTTCTCCTACAGAAGAATACACTAGATCAGGAGTGTCAAATTCAAGGCCCAGGAGCCAGGGTGGCCACAGGGTGTTTAGACCGGCCCACGGGGCCTCTGCTGGTGAAAACAGAGCTAGGAAGGCTGCATGTGGCCTTCCCGAGCTCCATTTTCGATGGCAGAGGATTGCAGGAGGCCATTGCAGCCAAAAATGGAGCTTGAGAGCCTGTTTTCGTTGGCAGAGCACTCGGGCCACCACAGGTGCCCCCAACCCAAGTGATGTCGAGCTGGCCACACCCACCCTGGCCATACCCACTCCAGCCCTCCAAGGTCAAACAACCCTGATGCAGCCCTCAATGAAATCAAATTTGGCACCCCTGCACTAGATGGTGTCAGGTCTGAAGCAGTTTATTGTTAACCACATTCCCTAGAGGCCTTCCAGAACAAGCACTTTTTAAACCTCTTTCAGAAGAAGTCCTGCTTTGCTCTATGGTCAATTGGTGTGAAAGGAAATATCCTGGTGCAAATGCACCCTTCCATTGAATGCTTTAATAGGAGGGTGCTTCAGTATGCCCTCTCAAAATGTATAGGTGGTGAGCCGTGGTGGCGCAATGGCTAGAGTGCAGTTCTACAGGCTACTTCTGCTGATTTCCGGCTGCCTGCAATTTGGCAATTTGAATCTCACCAGGCTCAGCTTTCCATCCTTCTGAGGTGGGTAAAATGAGAACCCAGATTGTTGGGGGCAATATGCTGACTCTGTAAACTGCTTAGAGAGGGCTATAAAGCACTATGAAGTGATATATCAGTCTAAGTGCTATTGCTATAGGCAGCTTCTATTGTTAAAGATACCCAGTCCCCAAGTCATAGAGGGCTTTACAGGGGATAAGTAACCCTGAAAGATACCAAGAGTCAATGCAGCTCCACACAATGTCACAGGACATATTCCACTCATTGTACAGATATCAGAAAGCAGAGTCAGTGAGCTACATGCTTGCATTGATTCTGCTTCTTTGCATATTCTCCACTGCCTGATGCACATCAGCTAAAGTGACTTTGAGGGACAGAATGGGGTTAACAGATGACAGACTGATTCTCTCTCTGGCTATTTATAATGCGAAAATCCTGCTGGTTGATCAACGTTGCCAGTGTCTTTTACACCATGGTTCATAGTAGTTGAACCATGATTTCCTTGACAGAATAATGTACTGTCTACCTGTGATTACATGTGTTGTGATTCAGCTCCTCAGAGGAAAAAAAGAGTGAGTACCCCCAAACCATTTCAGGGAGGGGGGATACTTTTCTGATTCCAGAATGGAACTCTAAAATTTTATCTGCCTTCCTATAAACTTCTCCAAGCTGTCTTCCTAAATTCTTGCCTGGGACCATCTTCAGTGAGGCAAGTTTGCTCATTATATTTCTGCCATATTATTATTTCAGTCATTTCTTTCCCTGCTGCTCGTATCACATTTCACCAAAGTTATATCCTAAAACAACGCCAAGAAACATAAACTGAAAAACAGAATAAAATGTAAGAATAGGGCTGCAATAAAGTAATAGTCTATATATTTTAAAAAGATGACTGTGATGCATCTAAGTTTACACCATTGTTATTTTTTTGACCCTTAAAATGCAACAAGATTTCTGGTTTTCTTCCAGGAGAACAACCTGGCAATCTCCTTGGAAAAGATTACCACCTTGAACACAATTATCTAGCTGCATGGGTAGGCAACAGAGGTGAAAAATATGCAACCTCTAGCTGTTGTTGATTTACTACTTTTTGAATCTGTCACTTTTAGTCAAGCCATCTGAGCTTGCTTGAATTTGGAGTTCAGCAACATCTGGAAGGCCATGTGTCTCACTCTTGTAAAGGTTTGAAGTCAATCAGTGGGTTTTTTTTTTTACAAAACATTTAAATCCCCCACACTTTCTATTCACGTTGGAAAGTCAAAATGGCTTATAGACTCTAAAATGCAATGTACTTTTTTTTTTTAAAAGCACAGTCAAAGATTAGAATTGGTGTTAAAAGTGTAACAGTTGCTAGACCTGGTGGATGAGAAATATGTTGGTTGCTCTTTAGTTATTCCTTTATTACAATGACTTCTATGCTGTTTAAGTCTAACCAACTCTAAGCATCTTATACCAGGAGTTCCCTACACCCAGGCCACAGACTGGTTAGGAATCTGGTCACATAGCTGGAAGTGAGTGAGTGAAGTGAGCAAAGCTTCAACTGGATTGCAACTACTGCAGCTACTATAGAGCCGTGGTGGTGCAGTGGTTTTGAGTGCAGTACTGCAGGGCTAACTCACTGCTCATTCCAGTTCAATTCTGAGCAGTTCAAGGTTGACTCAGCCTCCCATCCTTCCGAGGTCAGTAAAATGAGGGCCCAAATTGTTGGGGCCAATATACTGACTCTGTAAACTGCTTAGAGAGGGCTATAAAGCACTGTTAAGCGGTATATACTATAAGTCTAAGTGCTGTTGCTACTGTTACTCCCCAGTGCTCCCTCAGCTCCACTTCAGATCACCAGGCATTTGATTTACATAAGAATGCAAATCAACTGTGTATGTGAGGGATCCAGCTTGCATGCTCCTCTTCTCACGCTGCCCCCCAATCTGTGGAAAAATTGTCTTCCACAAAACCAATTCTAGGTGCCAAAATTATTATTATATTATATATTATTATTATAATAAACATCAAACAATGCATTCAAAAGAACAGCATAGGCATGTAGTAAAACATTCTGAACCTAGTATCCATTTCTTATCCTGCACAAACACTATAGACTTCAATTCTTCCTTGGTTCCCAAAGGAAATAGCAAGATGTTCATTTTTCAAGCATGACAAGAAGTATCTTTTCTTCTTGGAGAAAGGTATTTCACAGGTAGCGGTCTGCCATTGAGAATAGCTTTTTTGAGGGGTTTCCTCACACTAAATTCCACAATTCAATACTTTCTTGTATGTATTCAGAGGTGGTATTCAGCAGGTTCTGACCAGTTCTGGAGAACTGGTAGCAGAAATTTTGAGTAGTTCGGAGAACTGGTAAATACTACCTCTGACTGGCCCCACACCCATCTCTTCTCTGCCTCCCGAGTCTCAGCTGATTGGGAGGAAATGGGGATTTTGCAGTAACCTTCCCCTGGACTGGGGAGGGAATGGAGATTTTATAGTATCTTTCACCTGGAGTGGGGTGGGAATGGAGATTTTACAGTATTTTTCCCCTGCCACGCCTACAAAGCCACGCCCATAGAACCGGTAGTAAAAAAATTTTGAATCCCTCCACTGTATGTATTGATCCAGCAAGCCCTTCCTAAAGTCAGCAGCCTTGAAAATAACTAAATCTTATGCCATATAGGATTTTATAAGTGGTAATCAGAACTTTGAGTTGAACTCAGGAACAAGTCAGTAGGTTCTGTGTAAAAACAAAAAAAGAAGTACAAAAGGGCAATAAAAAGGCTTGACTTGGGCAGCTATATTCCATTTTGGCTGCAGTTTCCAGAAGGTCTTTAAGGCCTACTGAGCAAACTAAAATACATGTAATCCAGACGAGGTAGGACAAAAGCACAAATGACCATGGCCAATGTCTCTTCTTCCAGAAGGACATCACATAGCTGAATCTTGGAAATTTTTCTAAAGCTACAGAAAAGGATGAAGAACTCCAAACATCCTAGAGAATGTTTCTGGAGTAATTTGGGAATAGGTCATCTCTTGCATGGCCTCTGAATGTAGTCTGAGAGAAACCTTCAGAAAAGTCTCTCCTGTAAATCTTAGCATGCCCACAGCCTCAGATAGTGAGGCCTTAAAACAATTGAAATCCACAGAGCTTTAAAGGTTAATACCAACCTTTCAAATAGTGCCCAGAAAATAAATGGCAACTAGTGCAGATCTTTTAATACGGGCATCGTGGCATTTTGTAATGTGAACCAGGTAGCAACTTAGTTGTTGCATTTTACATCAGTGGGAAATTCTGAACACATTCCTTTTTCTGCTTCCTTTGGGACCTTTGTTTCATATATTATGCTTGGTCTGGTGTTTTGTTTTTGTTTTTCTCTGTTGTATAAATTATAGCAGGTTGCAATAATGTGGCCCTATCTCAATACCATTCCCACAGCTGGGAAGGGTTGCAGATTTGGAAAAGAAAAAAAAAGGCTTCTGTTGTAGGGAGGCCATTTCAAAACCAGGGCACCACAAGCTGAGAATGTTGTGCTCCTTGTACTAAACCTCTGAACTTCTTCCCAGATGATAGCTCTTCTGAGTGCTTTAAAGTGTCTGATATTTCAACGCATAAAGGAAAATCACTGGCAATGTAAAGGAGATCTAAGATTATATTAGCCTGTTGCTTAGATTAACAAGGATGGTATGGTTCTTTTGCTATAAAATAGTCCATGTTTGGAGGCAGCTAGATATTCTGATGGGGTCCAGGTCAACTCACCATGGCCAACTCGCCACAGTCATCCTGTCCTGGCCAACTCGCCGCAGGCTTCTTGTTTCAGCACAACTCACCATGAACCAACTTGCCACAGGGTGAGGCGGCCACGGCAAACTGGTCAGTGGCTACAGTGGCTACAGTGAGTTGTTCCATTCTGTCCTGATGTCATCCAGTGAACATCCCTACAGTTCATTTCCATTGATGAACTATTAGACTTTAGCTGATGGGAATGGAAACCCAAAAAATATGAACATATATGATTGCCAATCCTAGTTCCGAGAGATGCTTAGACAATAAGTGGATTACTTCTGCCATTGTCAACTGCCATTGAAAAATTAAAGCTGTTTTCTTCTTTTAAAAGGCCACAGAATACTTTCAGCAAAGATTCATAAACAGTGACAGATCCATCATGAATTTCTGGAACAATATTCTGCCTAACTTCCATCTTGCACTGTGGAATGGCTTGCCAATAGAAGTTGTGCGTGCTTCATCACTGGAGCTTTTTAAGAAGTGACTGGACAGCTACTTGTACCGAATGGCATAGGGTCTCCTGCTTAAGCAGGGGGCTGGACTAGAAGACCTCCAGGTCTCTTCCAACTCTATTATTCTGTATTTTGTATTCTACATTTCACTCTTTTCCATACAGAGGTATACAGAAGCCATGTACATAATAGTGAAGCCTTGTGGTACTGATATATCCTAATGAGATTGCACACATGAATTAAGCACAATTGGGAGGGCAAGTGAGTTCATGAATGTTTGCCAGGTCTTCAGATGCAGGATATATTCGTTATTTATTGTTATTACCATAAAGTGAAAAATAGATTACAAAGGCTAACTATTCAACCAAAATATTCCCCATTCTTGCTTCACAGTGCTGTATAATATAGGTTGATGTATGCATTCAAAAATGAAAAATCATTTTTTTTTTAAAAAAAAATATTATTTTGATCAGCCTTCTTCAACCTATGGCAATGTATCAGAGCTTAATGATCTTATACATTCTGTTTTCCTTGGCATTTGTAGATATCTGTCTTTTTCAGCAACTGATTTACGGACCATGGAATGAGCAATCGAAGAAGCAACAACTCCCAACCTTTGAACTATAGATCCTTTAGTCCAGTGGTGAAATCTAAAATTTGTTACTACCAGTTCTGTGGGCATGGCTTGGTGGTGGTGTGTGTGAATGTGACTGAGTGGCCATGGCCAATTTTTTTTTTTTTTAGTTTTAAAACCATTTTTTCTACAACCTCTTCGGTGAAGAGGTTGTAAAAAAATGCTTTCAAAAGGCTCTGACGATCCCAGCTGAGTTGCCTGATCGGCAGAGACCTTTTTTCTTTTAAATGCCTCTGACGATGAGGCAACTCAGCTGGGATCGTCAGAGGCATTTAAAAGAAAAAAGGGGTTTTTTCTTTTAAATGCCTCTGATGATCCCAGCTGAGTTGCCTCATCGGCAGAGACTTTTTTTCTTTTAAATGCCTCTGCCGATCAAGCAACTCAGCTGGGATCGTCAGAGGCATTTAAAAAAAAACCCCAAGCAATTTGGTCCGAACCAGGAGCATTTCACCCCTGCTTTAGTCACTTCTTTGAAGTCCTGAACTTTATCGATGGAACCCAGAGTGATACAAAATTCATCTCTTCCAGCCCATCTTGCCATTCCAAGATGGCGTCTTTCTAGGACCAGTATGAGCCAAGAGCAGATCAAAGACTACAGTGTAGGAAGAAACAATGATATGCTATTGAAGAGACAGCAGTAAAAACCAGTAATAAACAGGCTTCCAGTGGGGAATGCCAGCTAAAACTGGCGAAGCATGTGGCAAACCCAACATGTAACAGCTGGCCCTATACTAAAGCTACCCAACGAGTAATCCACCACATGTTCCTGCTTGCTGTTCAGCATATGATGAGAAAGGCTTGCTTTAGCTCATCAAACGAAGGACAGCAGCTTGTGTCATGTGACCATCTGACCTTCAAAACTGCCAGTTTGGAGGGTGTGAATTAGTCCTGACACCAATTATGAAGAAAAAGATAAATATATTACTCTTTGGTATTTCAATTTTAGGACGCTTTATCCTTTTATGAAACAATCTGCTAGGATATAAGATATAAATGGAAAACAGTATGAAAATAAAATGCATAGAGAAAGGGACTCTGCCGGTTGTACAGCTCTGAAGAAAAAACACAAATGTTTCCCTCAAACAAATTTTGGTTTGAGAACCTATAATTATTACTGCATGAAAAATATATAATCCAGCTAAAGGCAAACATTTTCTCAGCCTTAATCTATAGCTTTCAGGTAGTCCTCGATTTACAACAGTTTATTGACGTTACAGTGGCACTGAAAAAAGTGACTTATGACCATTTTTCACACTTATGACCATTGCAGCATCCCCAAAGTCACGTGATTTACATTCGGATGCTTGACAACTGATCCATATTTATGACGGTTGCAGTGTCCTGGTGTCATGTGATCATTTTTTTTGGCGGAGTTCTAACAAGCAAGTCAATGGGTAATCCAGATTCACTTAATAACTGTGTTACTAATTTAATAGCTTCAGTGATTCACTTAACAACTGTGGTAATAAAAGTCATAAAATGGGGCAAAACTCATTTCACAAATTTCTCATAAATTCCGGGTTGTTGTTGTTGTTGTTGTTATTATTATTATTATTTAAACTTTTATACTGCCCTTCTCCCAAAGGACTCAGGGTGGTGTACAGCCACAATAAAAACACCATGAAATATAAAATTTAAAAGCAATTTAAAACAAATTAAATATTTTGGCCGCCCAATTAAAAACCCACAAATTTAAAACACCTAATCCGATTTCTTATTAAGCCAGTGCAGCTTGTTGGAATAGCAGAGTCTTAAGGGCATGGCAAAAAGTACTCAGGTCGGGAATCATACATATCCCCGGGGGCAGTTCATTCCAGAGGGTGGGTGCCCCACAGAGAAAGCTCTCCCCCTGGGGGTTGCCAGTCTACATTATTTAACCAATGGCATCCTGAGGAGTCCCTCTCTGTGGGAGCGTATTGGTCAGTGGGAGGCCATCGGTGGCAGAAGGCAATCCCGTAAGTATCCAGGTCCTAAGCCATGGAGCGCTTTAAAGATGGTAACCAACACCTTGAACTGCACCCAGAAGACCACTGGGAGCCAGTGCAGCTCACACAGGAGAGGTGTTATGTGGGTGCATTGAGTCGCTCCCATAATCACCCGTACGGCCGCATTCTGGACCAGTTGGAGCCTCCAAGTGCTCTTCAAGCAGAGCCCCATATAGAGAGCAGTACAGTAGTCCAGACAGGATGGGACAAGGGTGTGAGTGACCATGCGCAGGGCGCCCCAGTCCAGAAAGGGACATAACTGGTAAATTAGGCAAACCTGATAGAAAGCCCCCCTGGCCACAGCCATCACATGGTCTTCTAAAGACAGTCATGCATCCAGGAGGACACCCAGATTGCAAGCCCTCTCTGAGGGGGCCAAATTCTCACCCCCAATAGCCAGCGATGGAACCAGCTGGCCATACTGGGGTGCCGGGAGCCATAGCCACTCAGTCTTGGAAGGTTTGAGTCTGAGTCTCTTCCTCCCCATCCAGATCCGCACGGCTCCAGTCATTGGGACATCATGTCAAGGGCATCATTGGGGTGATTTGAGGTGGAGATTTACAGGTGAGTATTGTCAGCGTACTGATGACACTTCACCCCAAAACCACGGATGATTTCCCCAGTGGCTTCACATAAATGTTGAACAAAAGGGGCGAGAGGATCGATCCTTGTGGCACCCCACAAACAAGCACCTCGAGGTCGACCTCTGTCCCCCTGCCAACACAGACTGCATCTGACCCGAGAGGAAGGAGGAGAACCACCGCAACACAGTGCCTCCCACTCGTAACCCCTCCAGCCGGCACAGCATGATACCATGGTCAATGGTATCAAAAGCCGCTGAGAGGTCCAATAGGACTAGGACAGAGGAGTACCCCCTGTCTCGAGCCTTCCAGAGATCATCAACCAATGCGACCAATGCCATTTCTGTGCTGTATCCCGGCCTGAAGCCCGACTGGTATGGATGTAGATAGACAGCTTCATCCAGGTACCAGGGGAGTTGCTGTGCCAGCACACTCTCAACAACCTTCGCCAAAAAGCGAAGATTGGAGACTGGATGATAGTTTGCTAATACAGCCAGTTCCAGAGAAGGCTTCTTGAGGAGGCACCTCACTACCGCTTTTTAAGGGCGGAGGGGAGGAAACCCTCTCTCAAAGAAGTGTTAATAATCATCTGGAGCCAGCCTCGTGTGACCGCCTGGGAGGCCAGCACCAACCAGGAGGGACACGGGTCCAATAAACATGTGGCAGAGGTCAACTACTCAGAATCCTGTCCACATCCTCGGGAGTCACAGAGTCAAACTCCTCCCAGATAACACTCTCAAGACCCACCTCCATCACCCCATCTGAACCCACTCAATTGGAGTCCAAGCCTTCCCGAATCTGAGCAATTTTGTCATGCAGGTATCGCACAAAATCCTTATCCTGTGGTTGTAAGTTGATGACTGCCTGTATAAATAAATCTGTTTAAATTTTGACAGAGTTTAAACATTGAAAAATATTTTCGTTGAATTTTTATTTTTATTTACACTATTCCACAGGGCTTCCAGTTCCCCCCACCCCCAGTCCTATAAGAGAAGCTGTTTGAAAGCAAAGGAACTTTGTTGCAAAAACAAAAAAACTAAAAAATGTGAAAATGAGAATGTAAGCAGATTAATAACTTTGAATTCTACAGATCTGAGTTGTGTGCCTGGTTTAGCTCTCAGCTGCATCATTATGTCTATTACTTAAGGGAGTGCTATAACAGGCCCAGCCCTCAAGGCATAAGTTTCCACCTGCAATCGAATTAGACCAGGCCCGATCCCTTTGTTATTTTATCCCCTTATAGAAACTTCTGGAACAGGGGAAACGTGGAATTTCCAGAAGCTGGATATTGCAAAGGAGCTGAGTTTTCTAAATACGTCCACTAGATAGCACAATAAACTTCCTTCATTTTTTTTAGCTGGGAGACAGAAACAACAACAACAAATGTGCAGAGTTTCCCTTCCTTCCTTCCCTCCCTCCTTTTTTCTTTCCCTCCCACCCAAAGAGCCATTAGCCTTTCAGGCTCAGAGTAATGGAGCATCAGAAAAAGATCAAAGTTTTTCAGATAAGTATTCCTTTACACAATGTTACTGACACTCTACTTTGTAAACAGTTTTTTACCGTCTTCTCCCTCCCATTCCCCACTTTCTTTTTTTCCTTCTTCTTTTTTTTCGGTTAAAAAGAACATATAAACATGCCAAGTGAGATAGATAGACTTGTCACTTTTTTTTCTTTTTCTTGCCTGCTTTGTATGTGAGTTAACTGCTCCATGAGCATCAGAGTTGGGCTGCACCGATACAAATGAACTCGGGCCTGTCTTTTGTATAAACAGTCAAATAAAAAATGAAGGGCATATGAAATAATGCCAAGCACGAATTGTGTTTCAGGAACATAGTTTCCAACTTTGATCTTCTTCCCTCTTTCTCTCCCACCACCCACCCCCAAATTTCTTTTAAAGGCCTTTGATGGGAAAGGGCTGTCTCTTGTCCCTTCGAAAGTGGAATTGAAACATGACTAGCAGAGCTGTCTACAAACAAAATTAAAAATCTTGATGAGGAGGAGATTGTAGATTCTTCTCTTAAAATGACCCTGGGATAAGGAAACCAAAAGTAACCAGATAGAGCAGTGGTCTCCAACCTTGGCAACTTTAAGCCTGGCGGAGTTCAGCTCCCAGAATTCCCCAGCTTTGCTGGCTGGGGATTTCTGGGAGTTGAAATCTGTCAGGCTTAAAGTTGCCAAGGTTGGAGATCCCTGAGATAGAGAATTTGAATTTAGACACAGGTAATCCTCGACTTAGAACTGTTCATTCAACATTACAACGGTACTGGAAAAAGTGACTTATGACCGGTTTTCACACTAGCGACCATTGCAGCATCCCCAAAGTCACGTGATCAAAATTTGGATGCTTGGTAACTGCCTTGTATTTATGACGGTTGCAGTGTCTCGGCGTCACGTGATCACCTTTTGTGACTGTCTGATAAGGGGAAGTCAGATTCACTTAGCAACCGTGTTACTAACAGCACAACTGCAGCGATTCGCTTAATAGCCATGGCAAGAAAAGTCGTAAAACGGGGCAATATTCACTTAACAACTGTTTGGCTTAACAACAGGAATTTTAGGCTGATTTGTGATTGTAAGTCGAGGACTACCTGTATTAATTAATTAATTTATTATTTATTTATTTTATTAATTAGACTTATATACTCCTTACGGACTCAGGGCGGTGAACAGCCGAATAAAAACCAATACATAAAAGTTAAAATGATTCTAAAAACAAATATAAATTTGGCTGAGAAATTTAAAACAATAGGTATTAAAATAGATCAAATCTAAAAACTCTAAAAAATTTTAAAATTAGAAAGGATCAGGCTAGACCGGCAAGTTGGAAAAGATGAGTTTTCAAAGCCCGACGAAAAGTCTGGAGGTCAGCAATCATTCTCAGTTCTGGAGGGAGATCATTCCAGAGGGTGGGGGCTACCACAGAGAAGGCTCTCCCCCTGGGGGTCGCCAGCCAGCATTGTCTGGCTGACGGCACCCTAAGGAGGCCCTCTCTGTGGGAGCGAACCGGCCGGTGGGAGGCAATTGGTGGCAGATATAATGTTGATATATAGACCATAAAGATCTGCAATAAGGAATTACAAGCTTTTCTTTACAATTTTCAGAAGGAGAGCTGCTGTTCAGGGTTCCAGCCAATCACTTCACTTACGGCTAAGTTTTCTGTTTCTCTTTCCAAGCCAAACTCAACTATCCTTTAAGCATTTGTTCCCATAACTTTATTAAAACTTCGGCAAAACCAAAACCAGAAATACTCTCCCCCCCCCCCCCTTATTTTCTATTTCTATTTTTATGCCTGCAGCAGAAGCATTTCTGTGTGGGAGATCAGTAGTATCAAATAACAGAATGAAGTCCCATCCTCTTTCGTGTGCAATGTCAAAGCACATGGCACAGGTTAAAAATTGGGACCTTTTCAACTCTGGTTGCACCTGTCATTTTATGCTATTCACTCCCCACCCACCCCCAACCCACCCTGATTTTTGTGCCTGCTGGTATTCAACTATATTGTATGAGGATAATATGACAGCACAGTGGGTGGAAAGGGGTCACTATCAGTGCATTCGAAGCGGCCATTGTTATATCCCAGTTCAGGGAATTTGTAGTAAGCCAAGACTATGCACTGTTTAATAATGGATCACTTTGCTTAATTTCTCTGCCAAATCATTTTAATGCTCCCAATGACCTTATTTTTCTATGGCCGCTTTAATTTCCTGAGACCCGCTTTATGCAACATAACTGTGCTAAAATACAGTTTTCCTGGGATTGCAACGGCAGGAACTCAGGAAAAGATGCAGCTGCTTTAAGATGTGGCAGATAATTACTACATTAATAATGTACTGGTATATGGACACACGCCCCAAAGCATCTCCTGGCAATCAAATCCAAAGTACTCTTCTACCCAATTTTATAGCACTTTGAAATATTCAAAATGACCACATTATTCTATGGTAATAGTTATGGCATCTCTCAAAGGCAGAGTAGTTATCAATACCCATGTATTATGTCAAGAAAGAATGATAGGCAGGAGCAAAAAAAAAAAATTGTCAGAAGCCATGATGCCTCTTCAGGTTACTTAAGACCTTTTTGTAAAGCGATACATTAAAAAATATTATTTTTAGGAGGGTTTTATTTGTTATAGTTGATGAAAACTTCAAATCATCTTAAAACTGGCTGCATCCCACAAGAAACCCCATGTATGAATGAGCCTAAAACAAGATTGATATCTTGATGAAAACCATTTAAATCTTATGCACTTATAGTGGGAATAAGTACTAGTGAATTCAGAGGAATTCATTTCTAATAAGTTCTGTTATTTCCAAAATTGTTTAATGTGACATGCCAGACACTAGATCCCATATTAGTAGCTGCGTGATTGTTTGTTTGTTTGTTTGTTTATTTATTAGTTTGATTTATATGCCGCCCTTCTCTGGAGACTCAGGGCGGTTTACAATGCATTAAGCAATAGCCTTCTTTTAAGCAGGAATATACTTTTGGAATATACTTTTGTATATTCCTGCTTAGTAGGGCTTTCGGGCCCCCCTAAGCGATGTTCTTTTTTATACTAAGTCAGTTTATTGTCCCCACAATCCGGGTCCTCATTTTATCTACCTTGAAAGGACGGAAGGCTGAGTCAACCTTGAGCCTGGTGAGATTTGAACTTGCAGTAATTGCAGGCAGCTGGCAACTAAGTGCTACTTTAACAGCACTTAGTCCCTTGCGCCACCAGGCTTAGTGAACTACATGATAAAATACCCTCTTTCTTACCATCAAACATATGTACTGATTTTCAATAACAAATGTAGACTATGGTTCAACTTGTCAAATGAGATGAGAGCGCAGTGTGCAAATTTCATTTTTAGCACAGTTAGGAACTCAAATAAACACATTTTACCTTAATACATTCAGGACCTCAAAAGACAAAATGTGTATTTTAGTTTTGAAATCTGATCTGCTTTTGAAAGATACCACAATGGTTTTAAATAGAGATACTCTATTTCAGTTACCATATTTTTTGGACTATAAAATGTACCAGAGTATAAGACACACCAAGATTTTGAAGAGGAAAACAAGAAAAAAAAAAGTTTTCCCCTCCCCGGCCCCTAGGAGCAGTCTGCAGGCCTCCCAAAAGCTTTGTGCATCCCATTTTTGTGAAAAATGGGCCTGTTTTTGGTGAAAATGGGACACGCGAGGCAGGGTTTCAGGAGGCCAAAAATTGCTGTATTTGGTGTGTAAGATGCATCAACATTTCCACCCTCTTTTGTGTGTGTGTGTGGGGGGGGGGAGTGTGTCTTATACTCCAAAAAGTACGGTAGGCAACTCACTTAACATTGCAAACTTTTTGGGAGATATATAAGGGCCCAGGTGGCGCAGCGGTTAGAGTGCAGTATTGCAAGGTACTTCAGCTGACTGCTAGCTGCAGTTCAAATCTCACCGGCTCAGGGTTGACTCAACCTTCCAAGGTGGGTAAAATGAGGACCCAGATTGTTGGGGGTAATATGCTGACTCTGTAAATAGCTTAGAGAGGGCTGTAAAAGCACTATGAAGCAGTATATAAGTGCCATTGCTAAGTGCTATTGATATATAGAAATAATACCTCAGGCATTTTTCCTGTATGTTTCTTGATGAATAACAGCACCATATGTCTGAAAATAAAAGGAACTTTTGTGTTATTTAATAGATTGAATATTCAGAATAATTTCTCCTTTCCTTTCCTTTCCTTTCCTTTCCTTTCCTTTCCTTTCCTTTCCTTTCCTTTCCTTCTATAGCTAGTAATTGGGCTCAGTGTTCCATTGAAAAATCTTTTCTTAGTTTCCATGGATATGGTTCCTCCTCTCCACCTTTCATAAATAACTCCAAGGAGCATAGTTGTTGAATGAGCAAAGCATGAATTGATTTCTCACTTCGGGGACTTCCTGCTGACCAGATTGCTGTCTTGAGAAAAATGAGCTGGATCAACTCAACTTAATCCCCAATGAACAGGAGTAGTAGATCACTTTGCAAAAACCAGCCATGCATGATTCAGCTCTCATGAGCTGAGAAACTACCAGCTAAAAAATCACCTTTTGACCTCAACCTATGCAGTGATTCTAGGCTAGGAATAAGATATTTGTAGACACTGGACATAGAGTTGGCCTTTCTCTAAGAGGCAGAGAAGAACTTTTTTTTCTATTGGAGAGGAAAAAGTTTAACTTAAACTTTTAAAGTTAAATTTAAATTAGTTTCAAATAGTAAGCAAGGGCACATATAACAGAATATTGTCAAGAAAAATAAATGGGTAGAGCTAAGGATATATTGAATTATAATTAAATCATATTAATCAAAACTAGATAATGTGATTATGTTACATATATTTTATAATGTTTCCCTTCGGTCACATCAACAATTATAATTTGACAGCAATTTTTAGGAAGATTTAGGGATCGTATGAGGGGTTATATTCAACCTTGGGGCTTCGGGTTAAGCTCTATAAGACAACAGTCATAACAAAAGGTTGATTGTAGAAGGAAAATAAAGCTAATATCCTGCAGCAAAAACTTAGTAGGCTTAGGTAGTCTAAGAGAAAAAGGGGAAAAAACATCATTACATAAAAATGGAAAAGATACCTTCATCTTTCAAGGCCCAGAATAGAATGACAAAAAGTCCAAAGGAAGTGGTTCTTATGTTCTGCAACAGGCAATCTTGTCTGCAGCAAAGCCAAAGTAATCTGGCCATGTCAGGTCTGTGAAGCTTCCGCTGTTACAGGAGTGAGGGTTGAGTTTCTGAAGAGTCTGGCTCTATTGCTGTACATGATGAGGTTAATAGGAGCATTAAGCATCAACCACATCAGCTTGTAGACTTCTACTGAATCCAGTTGCCCACTGAAATCAGTTCCTACAATATTCCAGTATTTCTTTCTTGAAATTTATCTGTTCTCAGCATACATTCTGTCTTAATCTCTCCCTTCCTCCTTCCCTCTCTCTCTCTCACACATATCTATCTATCTATCTATCTATCTATCTATCTATCTATCTATCTATCTATCTATCTATCTATCTATCTATCTATCCATCCATCCATCCATCCATCCATCCATCCATCCATCCATCCATCCATCCATCCATCCATCCATCTATCTATCTATCTATCTATCTATCTATCTATCTATCTATCTATCTATCATCTATCATCTCTCTCTTTGTCTCTCTCAACTTGATCTCTCTATTTATCTATCAGCTCTCTCTTGTTCATCTTTTGTGTAAATGAGCACCTCTACCTGTCAATGATCACTTAGATAACACTGTGTATGCATGTGTGCACTGTGTATGCACTGTGTGTATGTATGTATGTATGTATATACCGTATGTGTGTGTATATGTGTGTGTCTGTGTGCACGTGTGCACATGTACAATATACACATATATGTATACATGCATGTATGCATACATGCATGTATATGTATATATGCATATATACATATATGTTGTGTTAATACACATAACATGGTTAAAATGGCAATATTATTATCTTTTGATAATGCAGTTGCAGCACTTTATGGGGTACCATGAAGTTGCCCATTAAAAAAAAAATCATTGCCAGCCCGGATAAATTTTGACTATGGGCAATATGATCTGAGTGGGAAGTTGAGGGGGAAAAAAGGATTAAATATGCACAAATGCAGTTCTGTGTGTGCAGACTTCACATCATTTGGGAGTCAATTTAAGAGATAAAGGTCAAGCTCGAAGTAATAAGTGCTGTGATCTCAGATGCTGAAATTGAGGAGTGGTACACGCAATACCACGTTCCATACCTTTGACACGAGGCTGGGCTGTAACAGTTCTTTTCCTGTAGCAATTGCTAGAGTCAAGGCAAGCATTTGTAACACACTTAGAAGGTGTGATCTGTATTTCTGACCTGGAATAAATTGTGACAGGCATATAGTGTGCCAAGGCACTGAACTCTGTTCTGCTTCTCTGCCCTCATCTAACAATGATCATAACTGGCAATAGTACAGTGCAGACGTTACCATGTTTCATCTCTTGGGCGGGTGGGGGGATACAGTAGCAAATTACGATTTCATCAAAACAGTGGTCTTAAGTTGAAGCAGAAAATATAATCCTATTGTATATTCTTCAAATGAAGAATCTCATGCTTTGGTTGCAAGTTTATTCTTGTATTTGGGTTGTTGGGGTTTTTTTCTTTTCTTTTCTTCTTTTTGCAAGTCCCAGCAGATAGCGGTGAGTGCAGCAAAGATACCTTTCATTTGAGGCAATTGTTTGAGAAGGAGACATATACTAAATGCTAGGTCAAAAGGCCTGAATGTTCCTCTAACCAATCTATTTCATGCCAACATAATAATTCCTTCTCATCCGAGTTCTTTACTCCTGCAAGCTCAGTTTTCTCTTTCTGGATTCCAGACCAAACGTTCTTGAAGGAATGGATTGTGGACGAAGAGTTAACTAGGACCAAGGTCTTTACTTCAGGTTTTTGTTTTTTGGCAAAGAAGTTTGCTACACAACTTGGACAGAACGGAGTGCGATTATTTCTGTCCTGATACAGGCGGCCTTATCTGGAAATTTCCTCAGTTTATTTCACCAGATTTTTTTTTTCTTCTGGTGCCACTTTCTTATCACAAAACAACCCAAGTTCCAACTGGAGTGCAGAAACTTCACACAATTAATTGCCCGTATCTGATTCACAAAGAACACAGAAACAAGAGTGATATATGAAATTCCAAAATTAATCCATTACAAGTTTTTTTAAATCCGATCGTGCCTACTAAATTTGTCTATTGTAAAATAAAACTTTTAAAAATATGGAACTATAATCAGTCCTCCATATATAGATACTATGCATGTGCATACATGTACTTAGATACATACAGAGATACACAAATATATATATATATACAGAGGAGAAGGTGAAGGAGAAGGAGAAGTAGGAGATATAATACTAATAGTAATCCATTTCTAGCAAAGAGATACGAGAGGCATATACAGGTTTCTTTCAAAAGAAATGGTGATATTTCAAATCCACAGCATGAGCCCTTGAACTTCTCAGACTCCAGGCAGCCATTTTTGAACGAAGAAATTTCAAAGCCTAACTTCATTGTAAAAAGGAGCTAGAATTCCTTAAAAGATTTAACATTGTTTCTCATGGCCTGAGCAGAGATTTGGGTTTCTCATCATCAGCTTCCCCACATAAAAGTGCTCATGTCACACTGAGTAACTTTTGTGTGAATGGATATTACCAAGAAAGTAATTACTATTACCCATACTTGTGCATTTCATTTTTCTCTAACCTTGCCGCTTATTTTTCCCCTCACTGCTCTATCCATCTTGGGATAATACTTTATGCATTGGACTGAAAGTCTATTCTTTTTATGCTGTTTCAGGGAATTCCATGTTTATCATTTCATGTTCTTTGGTTACAATGTGCACAGCCATCCCCAAGCTTGTTGCTAACAAAGGACTCGTTCCAGGAACAATATTAGGTTATGCACAGCTTTCAATCATTTTACTCACTAATATTTAAAAACAGAATTGCTAGCACTCAACAAAGCTCAGAGCGATGCCTGGAATCGTTCAAAGACTTCAAAGAAACTACAGTAGCTCCATTATAAAAGTTTGTTACAGCATATAACTTGAGACAGACCAAGTTCTGGATTGTGTATTGTATCTGAAAGACATTGAGATCCTACCATAAGAGAAAGTCAAGTGGTGTTGGAGATGGTTGCATGTTTTACAAAATCTTCTACCCTGCTCTACTCTACTCTTCCCTTCTATGATTGAGGAGGTTGTTGTGTTGTTGTCAGTACTGAAATAAGATTTATCTGGACAGCTTTTATACTCTGAAAAAACAGCCATGGCCTCGCTGACCATTGGGAAAAGTCTTGGTTTGGATTGCTTTAAATCAATGGATTTCACTTTCACTCTCTATTTAATTTTCTCCTTATACAGCCTGCCTCTGGCCCAGTCTTTTTTCCCCTTGGAAGGAAAGGGTTAATGCAAATAAAGGCTGCTCTTAACCCTATTCTCACAACCATCCAAATGCAGAAGAATATTCTCACTTACCACATTAAAAATACAATTCAGAAAATATAAACACTAGACATATATGTGAATGTTTTGCTTTGAACAAATATATTGCAATGCCTATACTTTGTGCTATCTCTCAATGGTAAAGTGCAGGAGTATTTTTTTCTGGACATTCAGCTGGATTTCTGATTTATTTGTTTTCTTTTAAGTTCTTATGCTCTAAAGATACTAATACATGTGAATCTGGCTTGTTGAAAAATCCCAGTTTTTAGCATTACCGGTTAGGTGCAAGAACTGACTCCTGCATTGAGCAATGTAAATAGTAGGCAGCTGGAAATTTGCCCACCTACCCAGAAAGATACCAAGAAAGTTAAGTAACAAAAAAGTGAACATTCTAAGATGAAGAAGGATTCTCAGAGACTAACCCTAGTTACTTTGTCTTCTGGTAAGTGAGTGTTCTTGCAAATTGACATACCTCCATGCCAGCCATTTTTTGATCATGCCATCACATTCTACAAAACCCAGGATATTTCCATGGGTTTAACATTTTTATCTGTACTCTGTCTAGAGCTCCTGTTCATAAAACTGCAAAGGCAAAAGGTTGTCTGCAAACTTTATAAGGAATAACATGATTAAATGAAGACCTGGAAC
The DNA here is from genome assembly GCA_030761175.1 of Masticophis lateralis. Classification (NCBI taxonomy): domain Eukaryota; kingdom Metazoa; phylum Chordata; class Lepidosauria; order Squamata; family Colubridae; genus Masticophis; species Masticophis lateralis. The sequence goes on along the minus strand of JAUDYJ010000003.1, from coordinate 61,387,599 downwards.
TGAATCTGGGTTTAACCAGCCGTCTTCTTTTTCCTCTCCAGCATGTTTTTTTTAAGAATGCCTGAATGGAACTTAATGGAGCCTGACTTTGGATTCTTTTGGAAAATTCTGATTCTGGTGTTCATATTCATTCTGGCTTTGAATGTGGAAATCTGAAATGCTTCATTTTCAGAACAGAAAGGGGAAATTGATTTTTTTAATAGCTTGACCACTCATGCTAGTTCATTACCTCTTTATATATGGTGTTTTGAGTGTATATTTCCTTACATGATCCTTGATAAACATTTGCTTCAAAAGGGCCTCATCAATTCCAACCACCTTACTTGCTCGTCAAGATCTTTTCTAAGTAGATTCGAAAATGGGTACTTTTGAAATGGAAAAAAAGTGTTTAAAATGCTGCTTTTTAAACAGTGGTTAGGACCGCAACTGAGCAATTAGAGCATGCAGTAATCACATAATTACAGTTTCATGAGGATTTGGGTGCACAGGCCTCTCTTATGCATTTATGGCAACTCGGTTGACAAGAGAGACCATGATGGCTTTAAAGGGTCAATAAAACACGTGCCTTGAAGGATTTACACAATATACAGTAATGGCTTCTTTGGAGCTGTTATGGTCTATTGGGTCAATAATAATCCACTTTTTAAAGAGTGCCAAAATATGAATTTACGCAGCTAGCCACACTGTCTTCTGATCTATCAGATAAATGATATGAATTATCAGCATTAGTATCCATGCTGCCCTGTTCACCCAGTGATTTCAGCATACAGAGTACAGTGGAAAAATTGCAATGTATTTATATATATACCGGTATATATATGGACCGATCCTATAAAAATTTATAAAATATTCACATTAATTTTCTAGTTAGGCATGGGTATTTCTATTCCATTTAGTGCTAATTTAAAAAAGACTTTCTGAATTCCGCTTCCATTTTTAATTATTGCAGTGCAAACTTAATGTGGATTTTGTTCAAAGTTTAATATTTCCCTCCAAACCACTTTCTCTAAATATCTTTAATTCAATACTGTAATTTATTTTTTTAAAAAATCCTTACTCATATAGGTGTACACTCTGTGTCATTTTATTTAAATGAAAAAATTCAAGAAAATCGGTGAATGAACACTTGTGAATGAAGACTTGGATGGATGGCCTAAATATAATTTTCTCTTTTTTTCCCATTTAAAAGTAACTAGATTACCATTTCAATGTTCAGCATTTCTGGCTCAGCAACCACTCTTAAAAATGAGGACTAGAATGACTCAAGCATGTAGCATCATTTCTGGAACATTCCATGGCCTGATCCACCCAAGTTGATGGGAGCTGATCATTTGATTATACACTGTCATGACCTAAGAATCCTTGTCTTAGTTCTTTCAAATGAACATCACAATAAAAATCACCCCGGGCTACTTAATATCACTGGGTGTGATTTCAGTGTATGGATTTCATCATGCAGTCTGGAGAACAACTGGGATAATGGATGTAGGTGTAGTTTTCAATAGCCTTATGTGAGGTGCAGTTTTTCAGCAGGTACTGAGTAGTAAGATTGTGCCAAGTTGAATCTCTGTGTTATGAGAAAAATAATTAACATAATTGCTGAAGCCCTAAGAAGCATGTCTCATCTCCATATGACTTACTGGTCTTCCTTGCACCATTCCCATACTTGTTGCTTAAATGTCAGAAAAGAGGTTTCCTTGAATTCTCTTGATGAATCTATGATCACAGTTAGTTCCTGAATAAGACCAATGACTCATTCAGAAATGAGTCATTGAATACAAATTTCAGTACCTGAATAAGCAAACCCATAGATGTTTTGGGGGCAAATTTCAAATTCTTGGCCAGATAGCATAGTTTCTGGAAATCCCTAGTCCGGTTTCCCCAAAATACAATAAACATTCCTCACCCCCACCCCCCACCCCCCGCCTACTGGACACCTACAAGGTTGCTGATTCAAAACAATTCAGACATCCCAACTTGCTTTTCATTTCCTCTTATTTTAACAAAAGAAGCAACATCCTGCATTTTAGCATTGCAGTGGTGTATGGAATACATTCAGGAAAAGCAAAACCATTGCACATATCAATCCATTGTGTGGGGGAAATCGAGCTTGCTAGACTGCACCCATTAAGGATAGTAGCTAGCAGAACACCAATCTTGACTTATTCCACAGAGATCACAGAAAGGGCTGACAATAAAAAGCAGTGGCATCCACCTCCAGGATCTCAGACTTGGCTGTATCTGTTGTTTGGTGACTATCTTCCATCTATAGTATTGACTTGTTTATCAGGCTGCAGGTGTCTCTATCCGTCCATCTTGAAAGGCTATCTTGCAGAAGATTAAACATTGCTGCCTCCTCCTTGTGATTTTCAGTCTTCGTGTCACCCCATTTTCAAAGAAATTCCAATGGTGCACATTTAGCTTACAGAAGTCCAATGGCTTATCTTGCTAAAACAGGTGATTTAGGCCATATTTCCCTTGTTACTGTTCCAAGATATCATTACCTACTGCTTTTAGGCTTTGAAATAGTTCCAAGGGCATTTTCTCCCTGGTTGCTTTCACTGTGTAGCTTCCCACACATAATAGGGCTATTGGAAGGAGAAGGGAAGGGCAGGGGAGGAGAAGGGAAGGGTAGAAAGTCAGTACCTACCCCCCTCCTAGAAGAATGAATTTTGGGGAATATTAAAAAAGGCAGAATATTATATTTTCCTAAATGAGAAATGGAGAACCATGTTTTTTAGAGGCAGGAAGCAGACTCACTCCACCCGCCAGCAGATATTTTGTGCCCATTAAGAAAGACTGTGCCAGTCCATCTACAAAACAAAAGGGTAGTGGGATTAAGAACAGGACATGACCCTTCAGGACATAATAGGATTTACTCACTACTATTTAGGAGAAGACACAGAGCTCACTACATTGCACTATCTCCTAAGGATATTTCAATTATTGCACCACCCCCAGCGCAGTCAAAACTTCAACCAAACTTAAATCAGACAAACACCAAGAATTTGCATTCCTCTTTTGCCTATAGAGCCAGCTATGAACCCGACATGACCCCCTACATGATCCCATAGGAATCTGACAACAATCAATAGAATATTAAAGGACATGTTTTCGCACAGGAACAGGAAGCTCAAATACAAAGCCCCAAAGAAGGTCTAAAAGCCACCCACTCTCAACTCCATTTTGTCAGCTGCCCAGAATCACATGTGCTTGGTGGTTCTGCTTCATCAATAAATGGACTCTCTTTCCAATCAGCCTCCTGTCTCCATTTTATTTCCAGTGCCTTCCTCCTGGCATGGAACTGAACCAGATGGATTTTTCTTCCAACGAAAGGAAAGGAATTAGAACTGAGATTTGGCTAACATGCTTGTCCGTGGGTGCCTATGGGAAGGGAAAGTGATATCACAACAGGGGTGGGCTCTACTTACCTTTACTACCAGTTTGCAATGGGGCTCGCTACGCTCGTGCAAGTGCATACTCTTCTGCACAAGTGCATGCTCTTCTGCACATGTGCAGAAGCATTTTGATGATGTGGGGGTCGGTGGGCGGAGCCTCCCGCCGGTTTTACTACCGGTTCTATAGAACTGATGCAAACTGGGGGCAACCCACCACTGCATCACAAGTGTCATGACATTATCCCACAAACTGCATATTTCATGTCATTCTCATGATGGATTATACCATAGGCCAATGTCATGTTGTCATTTTCAAAGACATATCCAGATAGCACAACCTGGCTTTGTTAGTTCTGAAAATGAAAGCAGTGAATCTATAAATGGCATTGTTCCTAATGTCTTCCTCATTGTCCTAATGACCTTCTTTGTGAATTACAATAATCACAGCAAGCCAGCTAACTGAAGGGGGTTCAGCTGAATATATACTACTTCAGATATATTGGTTACCTTAAGAAGATATGGCTAATTAAGCACAGTGGAAAAATTAGCATTTCTCGGTTTGGCAAAAATTTGCAAGAAACAATTTGTTGCCTCAAATAGGGAAAAACCCCCCACCTTTTCATTTTCAGGAGAAAATAGAATACTGAAGAGTAATCAGAGCTGCAAATACCAACCAGGCTCGCTCAGGCCACTGAGTTGAGTGATTATTGGAGGAAAAAGAAAAATTTGGCTAGTAAGAAGAATTGAAGGCAGCTGCTTCTTATTCAGTTCCACTTAAGAAACACTCCCTAGGTTGCAAATTTGGTTTATATCTGTGTTTCTCAACTTCAGCAATTTTACTTGTGAACTTCAGCTCCTAGATTTCACTAGATTTCCTCACAGCTTCAACCTTAAACTGTCTACCGTGGACCTCACCCCATTCCTAAGAGGTCTGTGAAGGGGGTGTGCATAAGTGCACCAGTGTGCCTACCATCCCTGTCCTACTGTCCTCATTTATTTGTATTCATTTCCCTCATTCATGTCCATGTTCATATTCATACCTGCTATCTTGTACGTTTGACAAACAAACAAACAAACAATAAATAAATAAATAAATAAATTTCCCCAACCAACGGCTGGCTGTGGAACTCTGGGAGTTGAGGTCCACACATTTTAAAGTTGCCAAGGATGAGCTACAGTGGTTTACATGAATATTTTATGAGGTTGCAGATTCCTAACCCAAAGTGTAGTTGTATGGAAGAAGAATTCTCATAAGAGTTTCTTTGTTATAGAGTAGACCTACATGTCAATACCACTAAGCACTTAAAATTCACATAAAAATAACTGATGGATGACAAACGGTTCAGGTTTAGCTGCCTGTGATATTTTAAGTAATATGTTCTCTTTATTCATCCCAGTCTAAGAAATGTGTGCACAATTAACTCCATGCAAGTAGCTAAAGTGACGCTAAGAGAGATAGTTTTAGCCCTTGGTGCTACACTAATTTGAGCGGGCCCAGTGATTTGAAAGCAATGTCAATGTAATTTTATGTAAAAGGCGTTACTGTGTCTGGATGCCCCACAACAGAATTTAATTGCTCAAAGGAATGTCTTTAAGCAACTGTGCTGAGATAGCAACAGCCTTACAATCTACATGACAACCTATATAACAGGTATTGCTTGATCTTTCAAACAGGTGAAATCATTCCTTTGGAGTCAGAGCTATTCTAGTGTTTGGTATACAAATAGTCATTGACTTACAACAGTTCACTTAGTGATGATTCAAAGTTACAATGGCACTGAAAAAAGGAGCTTATGACTGTTTTTCACACTTACGACCACATGCAGCATCTCCATGGTAGTCAAAATTCAGATGCTTGGAAACTGGTTCACATTTATGACTGTTACTGTGTCCAGGGGTTATGCAATCACCCTTCGTTAGTTTTTTAGTTTACTTTTGTTGTCATTGCACTTTGTACAACAGAATTGTGACCTTCTGACAAGCAAAGTCAATGGGAAAACCAGATTGACTTAGCCACCGTGTTACTAATTTAACAACTGCAGTGATTCACTGAACAGTGGTGGCAAGAAAGGTCGTAAAATGGAGCAAAATTCGCTTCAATGTCTTACTTAGCAGCAAAAATGTTGGGCTCAATTGTCATTGTAAATTGAGGACTACCTGTACTTGTGCACAGGAGGACCCTGGAATCTGAACCAAATCTGTGGCAATCTGTGACTTGAGTTTTCTGAGTAGGCAACAGAATAGAGAATAGAATAGAGTCGAGTCGAGTCGAGTCGAGTCGAGTCGAGTCGAGTCGAGTCGAACAGAACAGAACAGAATTCTTTATTGGCCAAGTGTGATTGGACACACAAGGAATTTGTCTTGGTGCATACGCTCTCAGTTTACATTGTTTACATTGCATGCTTCATTTGCAAGACATTGCGCTCCATTTCTGAGCATAAAGCATTGTGAGGTTCCATGGGGCTTATAGCATTTCATTGTCAGATAAGACAGCTCAGCTCAAGCTGAGCAATGCTGTAAATTCAATTTAGATTCCTAATAAAGTTAGAGTTTAAACATGAATGGGTGTCCAGGGAATGAGTGGGGACTGTGGTCGGGGGTGGGAAGTCATGAAGGCTATAGGAGAAATCGGAGCAATCAATTTGTTTGGTTCTTAAAGTACGTTGAGTCAAGAATATTGTTGCTGCCCTTGCATTGCCTTGGGGAATTTGCTTGCCAAAACCTTTACAAAATTTTTTTTAAGAGGAAGGAAGAATGATTCATCATCCATGCATGCCTGATTGATTTGGCTTAGGAGAGAAATTAGGGGTCATACAAACATATTTTAGTTCTCAGAAAGGCATTCTGAGAATACAGTAACTTAACCAGTAGATCTTTTTGGCCGTGCGTTGCCATTCAGCATTCACTTAGTTTTCATTTAACGCACATTTGCTATGTGTGTTATTGCTCCAATCAATGTGGATTGATTGAAGGACATTTCCTCAGCTCTACGTGGATTCAATAACATTATACACAAAGGGATGGCTTTGACCTATAAAGGCTTCCATATTCTGGTAGAAAGGTAAGTGAAAGATGAAACTTGGAATACCAACTTTTTTGTGAAAGTGACAGGGAGTTAGAAGTCAGGAAAGAAATATCTGGTGGTGACTTTTGTGTGCTCAGGTAGATTTGTCTGGTATTTGATAATATTTTGGCACAAAACACTTTCATTTTTTACATACTTTAAATCTAAGGTGGGTGCCCCCCCCTTTTAAATATCTGCTGATTATTCTCATTCTCACCACCTTCTCATAATCAACGGCAATATTACAAACAGTTTCGGTTTCTTGCCTTTTCGTTCATATTGGACGTTATTGGATCAAAGGATTCAAAGATCCAGAATTTTAAACCTGTTAGACCACTGTAAGATCAATGATGGATTTGTATCTAGTTATATTTTTTTCACATTGCCTTTTCGTTCATTTTGGACACTGGATGTGAGGGCGATCTGGCTGCGACATCTGTCACCCCATTATCGCCAGGGTTGATTCAGCTGATCTGGCTGGCTAGGCGGGTGTCCCTTTCTTCCCTCACTGCTCCATGTGTGTCCCTGCCGAAGCTGCATGCTCGGTGGAAGAAGATGACCATCCCAGATAGAAGGAGTGTTCCGATCTTTGGTCACGGGTATACGATAGCTGCGCTCCCCTGCTAGAACCTCCAAACAAGCTCAAGGTCCATTTGTAGGAGAACGTAGGGTAGTCAAGCTTCCATATTGGATATTATTGGATCAAGGTATTTAAAGATCCAGAATTTTAAACCTGTTAGACCAGAGGTGGGCTAAAACTATGGCCCTTTTATGACTTGTGGACTTCAATTCCCAGAATTCCTGAGCTAACATGGCTGGCTCAGAAATTCTGGGAGTTGAAGTTCACAAGTCATAAAAGTGCCATAGTTGCCCACCCACTGTAAGATCAATGATGGATTTGTAGCTAGTTATATTTTTTCACATTGCTTTCTTAGAAACACCTTCTAGATTGAATTTTATCTGTTTTGAAGATGTCCTTAATATATATTTTTTACTGGCATGATCATCAAAATCTTAACGCTTTTGAATGGTTTGAATGGTAAATACAGGTAGTCCTTGACTTACAACAGTCCATTTAGTCACCGTTCAAAGTTACAACAGTACTGAAAAAAATGACTTACGACCATTTTTCACAATTATGACCATTGCAACATCCCCATAGTCACATGATCAAAATTTGGATGCTTGGCAACTGGTTCATATTTATGACGGTCCCAGTATCCCAGGATCATGTGATCCCCCTTTTGCAACCTTCTGACAAGCAAAGTCAATGAAGAAGCCAGATTCACTTAACAACCATGTTACTAACAATTGCAATGATTCACTTAACAACAGTGGCAAGAAAAGTTGCAATATGGGGCAAACTCACTTAACAAATGTTTCACTTAGCAACATAAATTTTGGGCTCAATTGTGGTCTTAAGTCAAGGATTATCACATGATATCATATGAAGATAATAACATTATTACATAGGTAATATTTTTTAAAAAATCCTGAAAGTAAGAAATTTGAAAATGAATATATAAAGGATATATCCCTTTAAGAACTTTGTTTCATGCATGTATACTTTCAGTAACTAGGTTTGCCTATTAGAAAAAAGCACTGTTATTCAGGCTGATTTGGTGAATTCATTTTCTCTCATCAGTAAGACAATCTCAAATATTTCTTAGTACATATGAATGATATAATTATATAAACTATTCTAAGACCTTTAGGCAATATTTGTCATGATAGCACTGTGATGCTGAGCACTGGTGTGTAAAAGGAATGTGTGAAAATCATTTCTCCATGAGGCAGGGGAGATGGGCCAAGATTATCAATGGATATTTCAAATTATTGGAGAAGTTGAATTCTCTTTATCTGCATTGAGCCAGAAATACAAAAGAAACAAATGGATAATGTCTATTCCACGTAGAGCCACCCAGAAGAACATTAATGGCTTGTTTCAGGAAAACCAGAAGTTTCTTACTGATCTAAATCACATAATCGCATAAATGATGTGGTAACTAGAAAAAAAGTTATCTAAATTATGCACCCAAAGCACCAATCTAATTGCCCTTTTGGATACTGATACGGATTTTCTTCTGATCTGTTGTCATCTCCATAAAAATCAACCCAATTTTTTTGTTCAATCATATGCATGTGTATGAGTATGAAATCTGTCTCCTGTGCCTTCCTATGTTTTAGTGTATATATATAAACTATTTGACACAAAATGAATCCCTGACTAGCTAACAATTAAAATAAAATATCAAATAATTTTAAGACACATTTAAAAAAACATAGATACAACACAATGCATTTATTTTATCACACCAATTTAATTAACACTGCTTATCAGAAAGCAGATTTGCTTATCTGCCAAAGATATGATTCAGTAAAAACACCATTGCCTATCGGCAGATGGATAACACTCAGAGAGGTTCTGATCTTTGAAGTGAGATATGATACTCATCAGGAAATCAGAAAAGGAATTCATATTTTCTAGAAAAATGAAGAACCTAGTAGGAAGAAAGAGTGGAACTGAGGAAGGAAGGAAGACAAGAAAACTGAACCAAAATATAAAGTGTCTTTCACTCTGAGCTTCTTCCACATTATTTATTTACTTATTTATTTCATGGACATATCCATGTTTGTTTCTTTCTTTTCGTGATTTATTTATGCTCCTAGACCAAAGTTCCGTACAGTACAATATAGCAAAAGATATGAGTAAAACTATAATATTAAAATTGTAAAATAAATACTTAATAGTCTTCTAACATGAAAGTGATCTATCAAATCCGATTGAAACTCTCCTGACAGCCATCATGATTGCATAAAATTTTGCAACTTTTGAAAAGTTTGCTAGGAGGGAACTAGCCACTCAGAGAAATACCACTGTCTTCTTTTATAGAGCAATTTGATCAATTGACAAAGGTACAGTCGAAGGGATATTCCTTCAGAGCAACATCTATGACACTATTTCTCAGGCTTAGCTTTAAAGATGTGTGGATTGCAATTCCCAGGATTCCCCAGCCGGCTATTGTGAAATTCAACAAAGTTCACACATTTTAAACTTGCTAAGGTTGAGAAGCACTGTTCTATGAGGATAATAGACAACTTGTACTCCACAGTTTCTCCTCTACTGGAAGTTAAAAAGGGACGTAGTCTGGCTCTCTCTCAATATAATCTTTAAAATATAATCATCTGTTTTAATACAAGCTTTATAAAAACTAAATTGTGTTTCCTGTATTGCTTCCTTGATAACAAAATTAAAGTGGTTTCTCATTCCTTTATATTTTCCTCCCAATATGGGTAACAGACTTGGGATGGGGCTGAACCAACTATGTGCTAACTTTCTCAAGGTGCTGTTACATATACAGTAGTGGCCAAAATTTTGGAAACCTTTTTGAAAAAGTGTATTTTTGAGGTTTGATGGCTATTAACAACACTTTTTTTTTTTTTTTGGAGTTTCAAGATAATCATATTCCACTGCTGGAATGACCTGGGAATAGCCCAGACCTTAACCCAATTGAAAATCTATGGAGCTGACTAAAGAAACTTGTTAGTTAGAAGCGACCCACCAATAAAACCCAGTTAATAGAAGCAATCATTCAATCTTGGTTTCACATTATAACAGCTGTAGAACTAAAAGACTTGGTTCACTCCGTGGGAAGACATTGTAAGGCTGTAATTTATGCTAAAGATTACCCAAATAAGCATTAACTGACATGGTGATAATTTTTGTATATCTTGTTTTTTCTATGGTGATCATTTTTGTATATTTTGTATATTTTCCACGTGTTTCCCTTTCCTTCTTTATACTGTAACTACTATTCTAATAGCAAATCCTTCATAAAAAATATTGCATTACAGTCTTGATTAAATTATCTTTCCATTGATATATAATTTTATGGTACTACTCCCCCCAAAAGTGGTGTTATTAGCTAGTTTTAAAAAATACACTTTTCTCAAAGGGTTTCCACAATTTTGGCCATTACTGTATTTAGGTGTATACATGTATACTGCCTAGTATATATGTGTATATATGTATACTGCCTAATTCACAATATAATTTACAAAAAAATATAATATAAAGCTAAATTAAATTGAAATATAATTTAATTACAAAAATCCCAATGCAGTCAAATCATTACTAATGATTCTGGAATAAACAGGGTTTAAAAATTTTCTAAAAGAATTGAAGACTAGATGTACTCTATATCTGGAAAGTCCAGGTATTCTGTAGCCTATGGGTGTAGACAGAGATATGCATAGCATTATGTCAAACTGTTTTACTTCATGAGAGTAAGGATGCCCAACATTCTTTCCTAAAAAATCATGGGGCAAGGGGTTGAAACTGTTGAAAGAGATTCATTTAGGGGACTGCAATGATTAGGAGACTGGATGCTAAAGCATATAAAGAACAGTTGCTGGAATTGCTTATGTCTAGTTTAATATTCTGGACTAATTGTAGTTTCAAGTCTTTGTCAAAGCCATTATCATGTACAAGGCACTGCAGTGGTCTAATCATGAGATGATGAGAATGAGAGTCACGGACATTATATGCCTAATCTTCAAAGACCTACAGTTGGTTTAACTGACAAAACTGGATCCCAGAGGTAGGATTCAGCCTGTTCTGTATGGTTCGGGAGAACCGGTAGTGCTGACTGCGGGAAGCTCCGCCCACCCACCCGGACGTAATGCACGAGCAAAGAGCATGCATGGAAGGCTGTGTGCCTGTGCAGACGAGGTGTGTGGGCTCATATTTGTGAACCAGTAGGGAAGGTAAGTGAATTCTACCTCTGGTTACAGCTTTCACTGCTACTCTAGCAGAAGCCAGAAGCATGAAAAGGTATGGGTTCTCCAGGCACATCTGCGAGATGAGAAAAGAAAAAAAAATCAAGATGGCAGCTGAGACTATACAATTACATAATACTTTTTCACATGATAGTTGACATACAGGGAAAGAGAGAATGCTTCAATCAACATGGTGGCAGCCACATCTTGGCTGTTTTACCCCACTCTGCAGAGGGTCCTAGGGCTGTCTTTTATATTCTGGATATAATTAAGATGAGCATTTTTGCTGCAGGTACTACTACAATTAAATATGATTATTTCCTTAACTTGGAAAGCCTAATTATCTTGTGACCAAGAGGATGGCTGAATGAAGAGAGTACTTGCTTTGGCCAAGATGCCTGGAGAATCCTGAGCCAGGTAGTCCTTGATTTATGACTACAATTAAGCCCCAGATTTCTGTTGCTAAGTGAAACATTTCTTAAGTGAATTTTGCCCCATTTTACGACCTTCCTTGCCACAGTTGTTAAGCGAAGCACTGTAGATGTTAGTAACATGGTTGTGAAGGGAATCTGGCTTCCCCATTGATTTTGCTCGTCAGAAGGTCACAAAAGGTGATCACATGACCCTGGCACACTGCAGCCGTCATAAATATGAGTCAGCTGCCAAGCTTCTGAATTTTGATCATGGGATTATGGACATGCTGCAATGGTCGTAAGTGGGAAAAACGGTCATGAGTCACTTTTTTTCAGTGCTGTTGTGACCTTTGAATGGTCACTAAAAGAACTGTTGTAAATTGAGTACTATCTGTACAGTGGCTGCACAAGAGAACCAATGGTGTGTAAGCTTGGAAATGGAATGATAAATGGAACTCTGACAGAAAAGTTGGCATTTGCAACAAAGGCTTTGTTCTAAAATATACAGATGGAAATTATTTTAACTTGGGAAGAATGGTAGAGCTGGTAAGGAACATCAAACTGATCAGGAGCCAGATTCGTCACCAGGACCATGCAGCTGCTAAAGGGCCCAGCTATTCAGAGAAACTTCTGAAGTTGACAGGCCAGCTGGAAAGCTCTGAAGTCCTTCACTGTAAGGAAGGATGTGCAGAAAGCTTTTTAAAAGACCGCTGCATTCAACAAAGGTTTTAAAAAGTACATTCTGCAGCTTCTTTTTATAGTTAACAGGTGAGAGGTCTTTTGAAACTGAGCATTTCTTTTGAGAGCAAATTACACGTTCTAATGACTTTGTAAATCACAGACATAGTTTTTTTTTGCAAATGAATGGCTTCACAGCATACCTTTGTTGCAGAAATGGATGTAAAGGATTTCAGAAACAGCCCACAGATGTTTTCAGAGCCTGACTCATCTCCCAGAGACTACTGTCTCTCTTGCAGATCATGACACCCAGAACTTCATATTGTTCAAGATACTGCAGAGCTGGAGAAGTGGTATGATGGTTAGGCTATTGGGCTACCTGGAAGTTATAGAATAGATTTCTTTATTGTCCAAGTGTGACTGGACACACAAGGAATTTGTCTTCGGTGCATAAGTTCTCAGTGTACATAAAAGATATAAGGGATGAATCATGATCATAGCCATCATAAATACATTAATCAAGAATCATAAGACACAACACTTAGTGATAGACTACTAAATAAGAAATCAAAATCATACTAGGAAATTAAATAAAACAATATAAACTGTAAGATACAAGCAACAAGGTTCTAGTCATAAGTAGAAAAGGAGCTAGGTAATAGGAAGGATGAGAAGAATAACAGTAACACAGTCTTAGTAAATAGTTTGATGGTGTTGTGGGAATTAGTTGTTTAGTAGAATGATGGCATGCAGGGAAAAAACTGTCCTTGTGTCTAGTTGTTCTGGTGCTCTTCCCACCAGATGTTCTAAGCTAAACTTAGAACAAAGATCTCATTCATCTCATTTTGTTCAGGCAAATTGCTACACAGGATTGAGTAGGGTACCTATGGGGTAGACCCAGTGGTTTCTAACCTCCTATGTTTTCAATATATAATTCCAACCAACCAAACAGTGCATTGTGGACCGAAGCAGTTTCTTAGATAAATCTATCTAAGTATTTGATATTTTTGAACCTAATAGAAACTTACCTTCATATAAGAATTCAGTCCTTTCAAATGCACAGGAAATATAAAATTGTTAGAGAAATATGTCATTATTGGGGTATATTGTCTTGAAAGAATTCTTGACATATAGGGTAAGCAAAACAATTTACATCTTTATAAGTTTAGTTAACTGATCTCATTTGAGTTAAAGGTGTCTTCTTTTTAAAAAAAACAGTTCTGCTTCGATGTGTCTGTAAGATCATTAATAATGCTCATTTTCTCAACTGCCATGGGTATTAAATGTGGATAGGTGATATCTTTAATATAACACATCACTAAAGTATTACTGCGTTTTGCTTCATCCATTCAGCCATTAATCCTCAACAAAAGGAGAAAGAATGACAGGAGTTACCAAAACTCAAAAATGTTGAAAGTACAGATGGTAGCAGTGAAAATGTCTGTAGGAATGGCTTCATATTACAAGTCAAAATACTGGAACTACTGAGCAGTCAAAACTTCATATTCACAACAAAGACTATTAAAGTAAAAACTTAATCCAATTTAGCCCAACTGTTCATGTTAGTTAATCCTAATCCATAAACTTTTCCGAATCATGATGGATTAAGAGCTGAGTTTTACCCTCAAGGTAAGGATTGACCCATCTTGTCCTGTGTTGTTTTTGCTTTCTTCTAAGTGTATATATATTGCAAACTCCTTCAGTTCCATGTTAAAATACATTTGTGAATGTTGGTAAGAGTCTAACATTGCCCAAATCAAATAAAAGTCTTGTCCATCTGCACTATCCAAATTTAATGATATAGCTATTCACATCACATTCACCCCAAAGAGACGATGACAGTAATTCTGCCTCCTCCTAAACATGGTTTGAATATACAATTACTGAAAACCAGAATTGGAAACCTTGGAAGCGGTCTTCAAAGTTTTCTAGCTGGATGGATTTATTGGTTGTGCTTTCTCCCACATTTTTTTCTTTTTTAAAATATGTTCGTGTTCTTTCCATCTATTCGTGTGTTAAGAAATATGGGAATATTGGTAAGATTTTAATAAAAATTGAACTGGATAAAATGTTCACACATCTGCCTCTTGGACAGTTTGGAGAGAGCTTGTATCAAATATGCCTATGCCGAAACGCCAGTTTATCACTTCTTCTGTCTTCAAATTGTAATGCAACATCATAAATGAAAAAGGGATGTGTAGAGATTCAAAATAGTTCTATTTCTGATGGCCAAATAATTGCTTTCTGAATATTTTTCAATGGAAAAGTTAACTTTGGTGAAAATTTCATAGGTGGATGCAACATTCTGACGTTCACTTTATTTGTTTCCCAAAGTATGTTGGCCTTCTATCTTTATTTTTTTCTTCAGCCCTTGGTCTAATGCAGGAGCTCCCAATTTGGCAACTTTAAAACCTGTGGACTTCAGCTCCCAGAACCCCCAGCCTATGATACAAAGAGGGGTAGAATTTGCATTGTGGCATTACAACCCACATGTTGTTACTTGTTTTCTTAGTAGACACCTATTTGGTCTTTCCCTTCCAAAGAGTGAAATAAGACTTTGGTGTCTCTTCAGATTATTTTTAAAGCCTCATCGGTCTTGTTGAAGATTGTGGAAGAAACCCCAGAAGCAAAGTAATTTAATCCTGCTATGGCCCCTACCAGCATTATAGTGCCCATATAATACACAATACATAATAAAACAGATACTAATAAAAAAGAAAGAGGGAATTATTTGTTATAACTGCTGAGTGTTGGATAACCAGTTTTGCTGGTGGTATCTTACTACCTGTTGCATACTCTACATACTGCTGTGCAAATTTTGCTATCTTACAAGTTATGGCATGCTTTATAAGGGACTGGAATCCATTTGTGGACTTTCTACATGTTAAATACAATAACAGATGATTAATAAAGGGATCTAAAGATTAGTTTGGGCTAACCTGTTGGCTCTTTCTCCCCCCAGCCATCTATATTATGATTAGATGTTGAATTGATTTAATCATTTGATTTTTGAAATATTTGTTTATTTAATATAGCATTTTTGTTAAATAAGGATAGGAAAGCTTATAGCTATTTGTAGACCTGTTACGAAGGGACAGAACCTTTCAGGGTTTTTTTAAAATTTATTTTTCGCCATTTCTCTTTATCAGGCCATATCCAAATGTTTCAATTACTTTTGATCCATGGTGACAAGAATGCTCCTTGCAGAGGTTGTTATTAAATCTGTCTTTAGCAAGCAGATGAGAGGCTGTTGCATTGAGTCTAAGGATAGCTCTGCAAATGGTAAGGCAACACTTCCAAATTGGTCGGATAATTGGTGGGTTGGAAACATTGACTCAACCTAAGCCTCCAGGTCCTAATGTTTTTAGGAACTAGTTGCAAGATTTTTTGGTAGTTCATATCTATAGGACCCATTAAGAAAACACTGTATAGAAATGGTGTGTCATTGCTGGAATCCTGGAAAAATTATTCTCTCATTCATCCTGGCAATCCTTTATAACCCACACTGAAATACTAAGAAGGCCCAACTCTGCTTACATTCCACATACTGACAAGTTCAGCCAGGAGTTGCCAACTGCTGAGGTGTCAATATTATATTTTAAATAGTAACAAAGCTGATCCCTTCACACATTTGAATTAGGAGAACTTTTCAGGAACAGTAAGATGTGTTTGCAGTATCCAAATGAGTTAACTAATGAGTGAATTAATGAGTTTTTCATATGCCTATATAATTTTTCACACAGCTGTTGTCAATCAGGTCCTGTCTTAATTTTGCCCATTCTTTCTCTTATCTTTTATGGTGCGTTACTCTAAAGCTTTAGCATAAAGGTTTTGTTCTAACTGTATAGGCGCATCTCAAACAGTTCCTCATTTCTTTTCAAAATGCTTGCAGAATGGCTGTTTTACATTTTTCTAAGTTAGCATCAGTAGAATTGTCATTTTGAAATTGACAGGTATTTGCAACAGTCAACAATGCATTGTGCACATCTTGGTTCACTCACCATTGTAGATAATATCTGTCAGGTGTCACAACAATGTAGAAACTCATTAAACTATAAAGAGCTATACTATAATAATAAGGAATTATGGGTAAAAGTCTAGTAATTATCCCAGTTGATTTGAGCTAGTGAAGTTTATCCTTAGAGGAAACGCTGTAGTTCTTTTTAGATCTTTTAAAAAATGTTTCAAAGGAAAGCTCCCTGGTTTGAAAGATCACCTCTTAGCAATCTCAGACTGTTGGGGGATGAAAGAACAACTTGCTTTAACTTCTCCCTTTCAGTCCTAAATTATGTGTTTTCATTCACGAATCTTTTCTGGAAGTATCATTTCACTTGAACTAAGCAGTCTGTAGCCCTCCAGGTATCATTGTACTGCAATTCCCAGCAGCTCTAGACAGGATGGTTAGTTATGAATACTAGGAATTTGCAGTTGAACAACTGGAAGATCACAGCTTCCTCTTTGTGCCCCTTACAGACTCAGAATTTATATTATCTCTATTCTAGTAGTTGGATGATTACCCCAGACATTAAGGGAGAGAGAATAGTGATGCTGTCAAATCCATGGCCTCAAATCCATCACTCAACTTGATTAAAATTAGATTAATGCAATGTTAGCCAACAGTAGAGAATAATAGTAAATGTAAGCTTTCCTAATATATTTAATATTTTTCCATCTATAACTTCAAATGTTACAATTATATCATAGAATAAGAACCATGGAATTTTTTATTGGCCAAATGTGATTGGACACACAAGGAATTTGTCTCTGGAGTGTAAGCTCACAATGTACATAGGTAAAGATAAAGGTTCCCCTCGCACGTATGTGCTAGTCGTTCCCGATTTTAGTGGGCGGGGCTCATCTCTGTTTCAAAGCTGAAGAGCCAGCACTGACCAAAGACATCTCCGTGGTCATGTGGCCAGCATGACTAAACACCAGAGGTGCAAGGAACGCTGTTACCTTCCCACCAAAGGTGGTCCCTATTTTTCTACTTGCATTTTTTACATGCTTTCAAAGTGTTAGGTTGGCAGAAGCTGGGACAAGTAACGGGAGCTCACCCCGTTACACAGCACAAGGGATTCGAACCACTGAACTACCGACCTTTCGAGTGACAAGCTCAGCATCTTAGCCACTGAGCCACCACATTCTTTATCACTGTGTACATATAAACAGCAAGTAATAGATAGTAGAATGCTCCAACCAAGCCTTGAAGATACCACATGGATCATTACGGTTTGAAATTATGCATCTATGGCACAGTGCAAAAAAAAAAAAAGGATCTCTAAAAGTCCCAATTTTAATTTTTAGGTGGCACAAATGCTAGGAATAAGATGTGAAAAGCTGATCCCCCCCCCCCCCCACACACACACACAATGCCTTGGAAGAGAATTGTATATTATCTTGTGTAGTGCTGCTGCCAAGAACATTTTTTAAAAATTAATTTCAAAATATTTTCTTCAGGTATATTTGATGGCAAACATCATGAATGAGGAGTTGGTTGCATTAGAAGTGCAAAATGTGAGATTAATCCAGGCGTATGAGTGGCAGCTGTAGTTTGTACTATCAGAGCTGCAAACATCTCAGGCGCTGAATTGCCAACGATATAAAGAATGCTCAGCCCATCCTCTATTTGTCTAGCCTCTGAGACTCCATCAAATACAAAGTGTAAAATGCGCAACACTGCTTCATCCCAACTCTAACCTAGATGGTTATCCCTATAACAGATCGTCAAGCGCAGAATCAAGAAAAATGAGCAAACCTTAAAAAGAACAAAAACTGTTGTTGACGATTTTGCAAAACTCAGCTTGATGTAGTTCCTTTTAAGATTTTGTATCTTAATATCAGTGTTGGTCTGACAGTTTAGAAGCATTTGGAGAGGAATACAAATGAAAAGGGCATATTGTTCAGACCATGTTCAAACCACCATCTAGAAAAACATTGCTAGGAAGCTCCAGAATTATTTACAGCTTCGTATTTTCAGAGAGCAAAATTTCTGATCGTGTACAGATTCGTCACTTAGGAAGTGGCTATATTAGTTAGAACTCATTAAAAGAGATACCATAATAATAAGCCAGAATCTAGAATACAGGCTTAATCCAAACAGAGCCAAACCATAATTTGGGAGTTCTGAAAAAAGAAAAGAAAAAGAGTTTAGACAATAATGTTTTACCAATAAAGGACAATATTTGTAACTCAGGGTTGAAGTGAGAGAATAGAATAGAATCAAAGAATTCTTGATTGGCCAAGTGTGATTGGACACACAAAGAATTTGTCTTGGTGCATCTGCTCTCAGAATACATAAAAGAAAAGATACGTTCATCAAATATCATAAGGTACAACACTTAATGATAGTCATAGGGTAGAAATAAGCAATCAGGAAACAATATCAGTATAAATCTTAAGGATACAAGCAACAAAGTTACTGTCATACAGTCATAAGTGGAAGGACTGTATGACTGTAACTTTGTTACAGGTCCTTTGTTACAGAGGTCCTTTGGCGCTCTCTGAGCTTGGCTGTTTTCTTGCAGACATAGATAACTTCTTGCAGAGTAGATAACATCATCAGTGCTGTGCTTTTACTGATGATGTTACCTAACTCGGGAAATGAAACATCTGCAAGAAAACAACCAAGCTCTGAGAGCACCAAGAACCCCTCAATAATGTTTTAATCTTGCTGGCCAGGCAGCTGAATAATAGGTTTCACTCCTGAGAAAGTTCCTAAAACATGTGGACCGTTGAACCAACTGAAATCCATGTTGGCATATATTATTCTTGGGGATAGGGCCATATATACTCAGTCCTACTGTAGATGTTTGTTTTTTAATGTAAGAATCTAAAATACCATCATGCAACATTTTTGGGGCTGAGGCCATTTGGCTATAATATTCTGGCAATTGCATGTTGAAACAAAGTTTAGGCAAGAATAAATACTGGGACAGAGCAATTATTAAACTGGATTAAAATTAGATTAATGTGTACTATTAGCCAATAGTAGAGAAAAGGAGTAAATGTAAGCTTTCCTAATATATCTAATATTTTTCCTTCTATAACTTCCAATGTTACAATTATATCATAGAATAAGAATCATAGCATTCTTTATTGACCAAGTGTGATTGGACACACAAGGAATTTGTCTCCAGAGTGTAAGCTCACAGTGTACATATAAACAGCAAATAATAGGTAGTAGAATACTCCAACCAAGCCTTGAAGATACCACATGGGTCATTAGGGTTTGAAATTATGCATCTATGGCACAGTGCAAAAAGAAAAGAAAAAAGATCTCTAAAATGCCTAATTTTAGTTTTTAAATGGCACAAGTGCTGGGAATAAGATGCAGAAAGCTGATATTCTGATCCTGCAAAGAGTCTAGGGAAAGTACATTGCAGGCCTTTGGCTTGTTCTCTGTGTTGAGAAGATGTTGGGACATAGGAATCAAATTTCATGAAACGGTATGGAGAGTTACTGTATGGTTACTGTAGCCTTGATGGTACAGAAGGAGATGAAATGGGCATGTAAGCAATAGAACAGAATGGAATGGACAAGATTGGCCTTAATAGAACTCTAGCTTTTCAGCAAATCTGAAATAAAGGAATAAGATCAATGCCTTTGGAACCTTTCATATTATATGCAAAAATGGATAGTAATGTTAGAAAATGAAGTGGTATTTTATCAATGTTCACCAATGCATATGAATCTCTGATCTTTTGCTTTCAAGTTTATATTGAGCATTATTCCCAGATATATTGTTTCAGAGCCTATAATATTACCACATTTGTGGCAGTTCTCTTTCTACAGTCCCCACCTCCTTATACAAACGAATAGATTTTGGAACACAACTAAGGTGGTTTATAATATACGCCGAGTTAATTCAGACAGCCAGCTCATCCCCCTCAACAAAACTATGGCCCATATACAAGTCAAATCTGTTCCTTTCCTTGGGCAATGATTTATTTCCCTCTTAAATTGGCTGGACCAGTTAGTTTTTTATTTTTATTAAGTCACACTATTCTTAAATGAAACTATTGATTTAAAGTCAGCTTAGTGAGGATTTAATTTGTTTTCAGGGGATTAGAGCAGGTAACATGGGATAATTTTACAATAAAGTGGAATAGAAGCATTCCTTCACATTACCCTCACCACTTTTTTTGTGCCAGGCTGCAGAGACATTACAAATTTTCTAGTAAATTGTGAAAATACATTCATAAATCAGTCCTAATTCCACTGCCTGCTTAGAAGCTATTTTAAAGTATATTTTCTTCTGACCTTGTCCCTGTTTGTCCTTCTATTGATAGGTTATACATCTGATGATTAACACACAAACATTGAAGCCCACACAGGGGGGAAAATTCAGTAAACTTTGGATAAAGACATTTATGGTGAGGTTTCTTTTTTTATTGTTTGCTTCTCTGTGGGATGAAATAGCACATCCTTGAAAGGTAAAATGGGAATAGAATAGTAAAGATGGCAAATAAAATGCAGGCTGAAATTGGAAAAATTGTAAAGCTGAACTTAGTTTTCTCTAGCTAAGATGTTTTTGAAATTAAATTGTAAAGTTTAGGTAAACTCCATGGAAATGCTACAGAGCAGGAGGGCTTAGATCTACATTCAGGAAGACATTATTTATCCACTATAGCTGGCTCAGGCATTCTGGGAGTTGAAGTCCACAGGTTGGAAAGATGGTAAAGGGGCCGTAGTTGTCCATCCCTGCGCTATATCCAAAGTATTGTCATGCCTTTAACCTACTGGACTCAGATTTTAAAAATTACTGTCAATATTCCTTGGAAGATAGATCTATTGCTTTGTTACAAGATTAAAAACTGCTCTTTCCAACCGGAATAATCTTAAACCCTTCAGAATGCACCATCTCCAGTGCTTTGTTTCTTTTTAGTAGTAGCCAGAGGCTACTGGGTGCACTTTCCCTAATATGCGAGGGAGCTAAGTTGGACAGTTACAGGGTTAATCACTTTCACTATAGGGAAGGGACCTATAATCAGCTGCAATGACTTGGCATAATCCTTCCACAGAGCACCCTAGTTGCTGCCTGATGCAGCCATTTTGTCCTGGAGAATCAAACTACTATGCTTTGCTGGTCACAAATTGCTTTTTTAAACTTTTTTTTTCTGCAGCTCCATTCAACACTTACATGTCCAAGTTTTTATTTCTTCTTAGGCTGGGTAAATATGGTCTGTTTCCTTTCTTAAAAAGCAGGGGAATGAATGCAATGTGAGAATATCCTTGGACTGTGGCAATATCTTTCAGAAAAGAGAAGAAAGATTCATAGCCAAGGCAACAGATAAGAGATATCTCTGCCCACAGAAGAAACAGGAGGGGTGTGGAAAACATCTGAGAAGAGACCCCTCTAGGTCCCTGGAAAAATAATATAAAATAAAATAAAAAAGATGGGAGACATATGCTTTCAGACATGCAAGATTCTGTTAATGTAACCTTAAAACAAAGGTTCTGTTAGTACTCATGGGATCGGTTTCCTTCAATGATTTATCAGGTGGTGGAAGATAGTGAACTAGTCAGGTGATCCAGGGGTATCAAACTGACAGCCGGTGAGCTGAATAAATCATGTGCAGGCCATGGCCACCCCAGCTCTTTGAAGGAGAAAACATCGTAAAAATCACGTGATGCCGCGAGTTTGACACCCATGGTGTAAACCGAGCACAACATGACCTCATCACTAACAAACCGCTATCCGGACTGAAATTTCTGAAGCTGGTTTATGAAAGAGCTGAGTGCAGCATGGGAAACAAGCAAGAAGGAGACAATCTTCTGTCTTCAATTCCCCTTTGTCAAAATACATCATTTAATAAACATTTGCAGGGGAAATGAAAGGTGTTTAAGGACTGAGCAACGTTGAAGTTGTTTCTACTTTTCTCTGAATAGAGAATGACATTGAATCCCTAGCAGTGTAGTTCTGAGTAAGTAGTAATGTACTGCAAGTAAAGAAGAGAATGGGATTAATGGAAATGGGATGATTGAAGTCTTTTATCTTCAGGGTTCCTCCCTTTGTTTTCAGGCATGTGTCAAAGCATGTTACACAGTTAAAAAAGAAATCATATACTCAGGTAATGACTTTGGGTTTGGGGGAGTTGAGGAAATGCAGCTCTTTTCATAAGACAAAGATTTTTGAGGAAAATGAGAAAATCAAATACTATCACAGTGGAGATGAAGATGGAACTTCCTTTTCCTAGGAACCTCTCTATAAACTTTGATTTTTTTTTCTTTGTGTAATAATCATAGAAGAATAAAACTAAACAATGCCACTTATTCCCATCTCTGCCAAAGTCAATGATCAAACTATTTATATTTCCACTAGCACAAAGCAACTAAAATGTACTTTAAACATACAAAGTATATTTATCAACATATTGTTTGTCGCCAAAATATTTTCCTACGTTAAAATTTCAAAAATTTTAGACGCAGGTGAACCAAACAAGTGAGCCATGCTGTAGATCGGAATCCTTTCCTGCTTGAAGATTTTAAGAAGTCTATTAGAAATAAGATGAAATATTTTTTTTTTTGTAAGCCCATTAACACATCATAACAGCAACAACGTTGTCTGTTGACTTTCCCCAGGAGGTAGAGAAGTGTGAGTTTTATTTTCTTTCTGCTTGCAATATCACAGCAAGTCTGTTTTATGTTTCATTTATGAATTCACAAATAGTAAGAGAACATTAGTATAGCTAAATCATAAGTACTGCAATTATTTCTATTTTATATTTATTAAGGAGAAGAATGGTATTTCCCCTCCAAAAAAAAATTACTTTGAAATAAAATTAAAAGTATAGGAAACAAAAAGAGTGGCACAACAAACCTATTAAACAAATAGAGATGCACATACATGATGATTATCTGTATAACATCAATATGCTTATAGAGAAATTAAAATAAAATAAGCTAAGGAGGCACACTATAGTTAACTGACTATTGAATATGTAACTTATATGGCAAGTGAGTGCATTATTTGGGTTTATTTCTCGACATGCCACCATTTGAAGAGGTCAGTGCAAGGTATACTCATGTGTCCTTGCCAAAGCTAATAGTATCTGGCTTCATTGTCTTTATTTTGGAATGTTTGTTAATTTATTTAAATTTGTGTACTACCCAGGCACAAAGTATACATTTGTGTACTGCCTAAACACAAGCTTTCCAGTGGTTTACAACAGTAAAATCCATAAAAACAGAAATTAAAGGGTCCTTCAGTGCTAAGAAAATTCACAATGCTATTAAACATGTAAGGAGAACTTAAATAAGTCTCAAACAAACAAACAAACAAAAGGCAGTCTTACTTCGTGAACGCCTAAACGCCTATCAAGAGAGAAGACATCAACAAGGTGGAGTCAAAACATCTAAACAGGTAAGCTTTTCAACAGTATTGGAGGACTGCCAAGCTGTCTTCTGAGGTAGGGATTTAGCTGGAGAAGATGATGCAGCCCTATGTCCCACAGGGGCTTCAAAGAACCATTCGTCTCCTCTCATTTGCAATGTTTGAATATTTTGGAAATGTAGATGTGGAAACCAAGAATTGTCGAAGGAGCAAAGGAAGCTGTGGTATCTTTAAGAGGAAAAGTTGGTGGGTAGCAGAACGACCATCACTATAATGCTTGCCTTTCTTCTCCATTAGTTTATAACTTTAGAAGGAGCTTGTAGGAAGTAAGAAAATACAATTCTCTTTATTTTAATATAAAACTTTTATATGTTATTATAGCTAAAGTAATCTTTCAGTCTTTTTCAAGCTATACCCTAAAATAGTTAGTCATGTGGGTTGGAAAACAAAGTATCCGCATGATAGATCTACCTAGGCACTGGACTTCATTTTCATTAGTTAAGTAGTTGTCCCATCTGCCCCTTATACATCTCTCAAGGTTAAAACAAAGTTGTGTGGAGCTTCATTACTAAAACCGCCTCAAAGGAAAAAAAGAAAACAAAACAAAACTTGTGTGGAGCTTCATTGTTAAAACTGCTTAGAAGAAAAAAAATCTACTCAATGTTCATAGATCAACTTTTAAGATTACCCCCAGAAATTCTTTCTGCATTTGCTTACAATTAAATGCCATTTCTTTCAGAGAGATTTACAGTTCTCATCACAAACTGAAAACTGATCTGGCCAGAACAGAGCCATCAGCCGAATGGGTCACTTTGTAGTCAGCTACAGTTGGAGTAAAGGAAGCTGCTTTTTATTGATTCAGATGCAATATTATTCACCCAACAGGGCATCAACTTCCTGGGGGGAGCCCGTGCTCCACTTGGAGGTGTTGGGGAGCAAAGCCTCAGATCTTTTGCACAAAATGCTTGTGGTGTTTCATTAACATGTTAACATTCTCAGCCGTGAATTCTTGTTGTTCCCATGGAAAGATGCAACAGAATACTTGAGAACCACAAATGCAAAATCATATAAACAGGGGCGCAATTAGCATTGTCAAGCCTACCTTTTCTAGAGACATTTTAATTGATCGTGAAAGGATTGAAGCCAAGCATCTGCAGCTGTTTTCTCAATATATGTTCTTTATTTTCTTATTCAGTCAACAATCCTAATTATTGCTCTTTATGAATTATTTTTGAGTCACACTGTTTCAACATATTCTAATTTTGATTTTTTAAAAAATATTTATTGCAGTTGTTAGAATTACAGTTTTACTTTTTTAAATGGAAACCACCTTAGGATTTTTTTTTTAAAATGAAAAGCAGTCCAGAAATTTTATACTGAACTCAAACAATTGGCTGCATAATCTGGCTCTTGCATTTATGCATTTGATGTAAAACGGCCTTTGAAAATAGCCTAGAAACAATTGCCAATGCAAAATAAGGATGTCAGATTAGATTATTTATACCTATTGATTAGAATCCCTCTTGCTTGCTATGCTTCCTATCTTATTATACTAATCTTTCCTGGCTTGGGATATCAATGATTGATATATGCTTCTTCCTACCTATTTATCTTTTTTTTCCCCTTTTCATTTTTCATAATAAGAATTTTATTTATATACCTTTCTCTTAAAAGACCCCAGAGCAGAGTACAAAGCAATAAAAGTACAGCATCCCTATCTAGCAATTACAGCATCAATTAAAAACTACAAGTGCTCCATCATCCGGAAGCCCAGAGAGCAACTATTAGAGCAAATACCTTCTCAGGGTGATGTCTAGTTATTCAATGTTGTCAGTAGCTAAAATCTCCCAGCACTAACATTCATTTCTACCAGAATTCGTGCTTTCTCCTTCTTTGCATTGCATGTTGATTTCTCTGATTTCTTGAGTGACCCTTGCTTCTATTTTACAATGTGTTTAACTGGATGCTACCTTATAATAAGCACCTGATGAATAGGAATTGAAAATAAATGGGGAAAAAAACCATAGCTACTCTTTGATAAACAGAGACTGAATAAAATGCATGATATCATGAAAGTGAACTTGTGCTTGAAAAGAGATGATTCATTCTGTGAAAGCAAACTAGAGGACCTTATTCTAAGTCTTTTGTAATTAACACTAAAGTCTGTAGCACAATAATTAATTAGTTAGTGTCTTATTTCTTACTAGCTTTCAGTCTCCTTCTTGCTGGAAACCACATTGTTTCAAAGCCATTTTTTATAGCCAGTTTAAAAATTCATGTGCTGTACTTTATATAAAGTAACCAAGGACAGAATATTTTTAAAAATCTTCCTTCTAAATCATTTTCTTTTTTCTAAAATTTCCCCTAACATTTCTAAAATCCTTTACTTAAAGTTCACCCATGTGTCATTTATATCACATATTAACACAAATGAAACAGTAACTATTTGGAATGTGTGTTTAAAAACTGCTCCTATGTTAATTAGATCACTTCACCAGATGAACATGCATGACACATATGAATCCCATAGTTTGTTCTTATAAACCCCTGTGTAGCAAATCTGGTCAAACCAATCTTTTGTTGCTTGATTTCCAGATAATACCTTAGTTGCCAAACATCTTAGTTAAAAATAACTACTTAAAATTTTACAGGTTGTCCTTGACTTACAACCCATTTAGGGATCATTCAAAGTTACAACGGCACTGAAAAAATTATTTATGACTGTTTTACACCTGTGAAACATCTCCATGGTCATGTGATTAAAATTTGGATGCTTGGCAACTGGCATTGTATTTATGACAGTTGCGGTCATAAGTATATGCCAGTTGCTAGTTCAGGGTCATATGCAGTGGTGGGATTCAGCCAGTTCGCACCACTTCGGGAGAACCGGTTGTTAATTTTCTGAGCAGTTTGGCAAACTGGTTGTCGGAAGAAATCATTAGGGCAGATCGGGTTGTTAAATTACTTGAATCCCACCACTGGTCATATAATCACTTTTGTGACTTTCTGATTAGCAAAGGAAGTCAGAATCACTTGAAAACTGTGGAAATAGAAGTTGTAAAATGGGACAAAACTCATTTAACAACTATCTTGCTTAGGAACATAAATTTTGGGTTCAATTGTGGTCGCAGGTCAAGGGACTACCTGCATAAGGATCTGTGGCTTAGTCTGGTATCTTATGGAGTCGAAGGGGGAAAAAACCCCACCAGAAACAAGGACATGCTTGTTAATAGACATGCTTTAAAACTGAATCAGTAACCCAAGTATCGCCAGCGATACGTTAAGCATGCAGAAATTGTGCCCGGATTATACATACACACAAATCTAAGGGAAAGAAATGATAAATGGAAAGAGTTGTTTGATTTAATAGCAAGTATACACTCTGCACCTCACTACGGTAAACAACTGCACATGGTTTATGAATTATAGTAGCCAGCAATCTGTTGGCTCTTATGATTCTGTCAGGATGTAATTAGTATACCAAGTGACTTGTTCTAAACCAGCTGCTAGAAGCATAAGTAACTGCCTAAATTTAAACTGTTGGTCTAAAATTGGTTTGATTAGCTCAATGACTTTTAAAACAGGACCTCAGGAACTCTCTGGTGCTTCAGATGCAGATTTTCTTTGGGATACTAGGATCCAGTAAAGAAACGTTTGTATGCAAATAATGAACTCTGCTACTAAATTATGTTCCTTCCCCAAGACTGGAGGGCATTCTTGGATAGTGGTAATTAACTGTGTAATGTGTGTCTCACAGCTAATTCACATGACTGGAACCTGAGCTAACATGCCCAGCAGGGAATAAAAGAATTAAACAATGGATCTTGACAGAAAACATTTGAACTTGTACATCCGTACTTAGGATCGCTCTCTCTCTCCCTCCCTCCCTCTCCCTCTCTCAAATCAGAAGTATCAAGGTAAGGTTTTTCATAAAGGTTGCCTTGCAGCATTTCCTGGAATGGCCACCTAACTGAACCCCAATTTATGTGTAGACCTTGCACTGCATCTGCCACAGAGGAACTTTTTTTTTTAAAGTTCCCAAGTGTTGTGATCACACAACTGTGATATTCCAACAGGAGGAGGTAATCAGACTGGCTTGTGTAGCATTTTGGATTTTTGTTTTTTTAAAGCTGTTTTTTTTTCTCCTCAGAAAAAAATTGCACAGCTGCCATCTGTAGCTGCCATGAGATCCTAGAAAAAGACTCATTTGATTTAAGGAATTGCAGACAGGAACTATGTACCTTCAGAGAGGACCATTTCTTCCTTTAAATTTGGAGAGCCCTACAATCCAATGACTTGAGGTTGGTTTCCCAAAAGCCTTTTAATGCTTTGCTATAATTGATTATAAGGTTCTTTATCAAGGCTATCTAGAAAAAGCCTGGCGTTTGCCTGAAGTTTCACTTGAACACAATAATATTTGAAGCTGTGGTGGGTTTCAAATTTTTTTTTACTACTGGTTCTGTGGGGGTGGCTTGTTGGGCATTGCTCGGTGGGGGTGGCAGGGGAAATCTCCATTTCCTCCCTTCCAATCATCTGGGACTTGGGAGGCAGAGAATAGATAGGGGCGGGGCCAGTCAGAATTTTTACTACCGGTTCTCCAGAACTGGTCAGAACCTGCTGAAACCCACCTCTGATTTGAAGCCATTCTCAGACATCATCTTTATGACACTTGATAAAAGACATTTACTGATTCAGTCCTTTTGTGGTCAGACAAAGACTTTATTATATTTCTGTGTCCTCTTAGTCCATATGTGCAGAACCATGTAAAAAAACCCCAACCACTAAATTATTTTTGTTTTAGATAAAGAAATACTTTCCACATAAATAGTTTTTCTAATTTAAAAAAAAATGGGTACATATGATACCCATCACAAAGCATAAAGTCTAAAATTGAGAAATTATTTATTTTACAGAAGGTCCACTTGCATGGATGCAATATTTCCCAGCTTTGTGTACGCCCATCACATAACCGTTATTTCCTAAAGATAGGCTTTTCAGGTTAAGATGACTTATCTTAAAAGCTACATTATAAGATAATATGACAACTGGGTTTCAAAGTATCAAATCAGTGTTTGAACGCCTCGTTTTTCTCTCCCATTCATTGCCCAATCTCACAAATCACTAACACATGCTTTAGGCAAGATGTTGAGAGCAAAGCAAAGCAAAGCTGGTTTCAAAAAGGAGTCAAATATTTGCTATCCATTTCATAGAAGACAAACTGGGCATAGTTTTCTGAAAATTCCCCCCACCAGACAAATTTTGCAGATGAAATAGCCACAGATACTATCATTGGTTTTAGCCAAAAGGCTGAGGAAGCAGGCTATGCACAAGTTTAAGCCTTTTATTATGCATGCCACATTGTAGGTTTTTTTTTACAGCATACTATATATTTTTTAGTCCTGTGTCAGTGATCTGCAATAAAATTTCACTGACTGAAAATAGGCAGAGCCTACACCAATGGAAAAAAATGCACAGGAATTAATCAAAGCCGGGGAAACACATATAAACACAGTGAATCCAGGTTAATATGAATGCAAAGCAAAAGCAAAATATCCTATCTTTTCCTACCTTTCTATCCCATCAATAGCCTGGTCTTCTATTGTATATGTCCCCCATAGTCCTGTTTTTAAGGTTTATTTTATCCTGACCTTAATATTTTTATAAATAAGGCAGACAACATAGCTAATATTCCCCACTTCTCTCCTCCTTTTTCCTCCACAATAACAACGCTGTGAGGTAAGTTGGGCTGGGAGAGAATTGGCCTAATATCACACTTTTGTGTGTAGCAGAATACATTTTAAAACAAAGCCCTGGGCTCCAGACAGTTACCCATTTTATTTTACAAATTTAAGCAAGAAGCAAGTTAGAACTAAGGTGAAATTTCCTGACAGTCAGAACAATTAATCAGTGGAACGACTTGCCTCCAGGATGCTCCAACACTGGAAGTTTTTAAGAAGAGACTGGACAACCATTCCTATGAAGTGGTATAGGGTTTCCTGCCTGAGCAGGGGGGTGGACTAGAAAACCTCCAAGGTCCCTTCCAACAGAGTTATTCCGTTAACTCAATTCCAGTGGTGAGTTGCCCCTGGTTCATACCGGTTCTATAGAACCGGTAGTAAAACTGGTGGGAGGCTCCGCCCACTGATCCTGATGTCATCAAAATGCTTCTGCACTTGCGCAGAAGAGCGCACAGCCCTGCTGCGAACCGGTAGTAAAGGTAAGTAGAACCCACCCGTGCTCAGTTCCCATAGGAATCTGATAGAAACTATAATGATGTCAGGTGCATCAGAACATTGTTGTAGAAAGATCACATGCCATTTTGTTTTGTTAGTACAGTGATAGCATAAGATCCATGATGTCACTTCAGTTACCTTTTCTCATGAATGTCCACACCCAATGTACTCCCCAAAAGTAGATGTAATTGTAAAAGCTGGCCCCTCACCTGCACCACACAGTCTCCTATCCTAAGACAAACAGACAGAAAGGATTCTGCCAAGAGATTTATTTATTTAGGGCATGGCAAGCGCCTAGAGATGTCTGTTGTCAGAACACTGCGAACTCTACAAAGTATAGTTTTCTTCCCTTGCTGGCATTATTACAGACATTATAATAATTCCAGAGATTGTAATTTGTAGAAAGATGATTCAGGCTTTAGGTGTATATGTGAAGGCTGTCTGAAGACTGAAAATATTTTCTGTGGTAGATGTGCCAAAACACGTATGTAAATGCAGCAGTTCTGAATTTTCAACGTTCTTGTTTTTCTGCATACAGCACAAAGCCTCTCTTATCCTACCTCCTCAGTAGCAACTTTCATTACTCCAAAGAATAGAAGTGATACATTCTATTTCGACAAACAAATGCACCCAGCGCAATCTTGCTTTCGGATTACCTGGTGTAGTATTGTGTTTCTGTAGTTGTTAATTGTGTCTTACATTAATCAAACAGCCGTAATGACTTTACCCTTCTTCCACTGTCTAGTCTTTCTCCCCACCCTGGCCTCGCCCAGAAGCATTTTCAGTTAGAGACTCAAAGCATAATATACCTGGGATTTTCCTATTATCTTGTTCTTTAGCTCTCCGCAAAGAATTAGAAGGCGAGAATGAGACGGAAAATTGCAACTTGGTCTTTTTTCTTCGCACGGAAGAGAAACACATAAAAATTAAAATAAGGGCGTGAAATGGAGGCCAGAGGTAAAATAACTGAATGGTGCGGCATTGCTCTCCCCCCCCCCCGTTCGATCCTGCCAGCTGCAACTGCTATTGGTACCTGCCCGTTTTCAGATGAAAACAATGATGGCAGACACGTGCAAATGCACAAAAGAACCTATTTGGACTGGCATGTCAGCTCATCTTTATCAAATGTTGCACAGGTATATTTGGTTGCCATGCTTCATTACCCCAGAATGGCGTGCCTGAAATGTTTGCCTCTTCTATAAACCCAATAGCTTTCCCACTGAGTCACATTTGACAGAGCAATAGCCGTGTATTCACTTGTCGGCATCCGTTTGGAAAACCTCATACTATGTGAGGTTTTACTTTGTATGTGTGTGCTCTCTCTCTCCCTCCTTCTCCCTCTCCCTCTCCCTCTCCCCCTCTCCCCCCCCTCTCTCTCTCACACACACATACCCCTCAAGTACAGGGGAAGCACAAATGATGCAAAGTACAAAACATCCAAGGAAACCGGACAAAGGGAGAATTTAGCGAAATAAAATGGGTGGGGAAGATGCACTCTAAATTGACCGGATTTAATTCAGTCTCTTAAGTGTAGCTAGCTGTTAATCTGTAATCTTTTCTTTATTGGTGGAATGCACTAGAAGTGGTAGAAGATGCAAGCTGTTTTGCTTTGCAGAACATCTGTCTTTTTTCCATTCGGTATTCAATATGTTTTATCTTTGTTGGGGAAAAATTGCAATATGTTTCTCCTGATTGGTAGGCTGATTATGGCAAGATGTTGATCATCCTTGTTTGCTTGTTGCATTTGTGTTCTGGGAATTCAAACTGATGCATACTGGGACAGGGGTTTCATCTCCTTACTCCTACTCTACACCCCCCCCCCCCAATCCATTGCATTTGATTGGATTGAAAGGGATTAACTACTCAAAAGTAATCTGGAGGATTTTAAGGACAAGAGTGGTTTTTCATTAGGGAAAACTCTGGGGTAGAAATCCAACCACCTGTGTCCCTCACTCCACCCCAGTTAATTTCCTCAGAGTAGTGGTACTAAGGGCAGGTTATGATATTTATTTTTTATTTTATCATTTTTAATTGAGATTCTGGAACTATAAACAATGTGGCTGGGTCTAAATCAAGAAGCAAAGAATTGGCCATCTATGCTGATTGTAGAAGTCTCTCCTCCTAATTTTTTAAAATCTTCAACCATGGCAAAAGGTACTCCTTTTTCTTTCTCCCCTCCTTCTACATAATATAATTATTTCTAGACAAAAAATGCATTGCATGTTACCATGTCTTTCTAGATACAGCTATTGTCTTTTATTATCATGGTGGACAGAAGATATTTCAGATCTTTTCATTAGTGATTCTAATAATGTCTGCCTTAAGAGGAATGAGTAAAATGAATGAATGAATGAAATGAATGAGTAAAATGAATTTGTAAATAAAATAATACAAATAACACAAAACCACAAAATGGCAGCTGTTTTTAAATAGTTATTGTAACATAAGCTCAAACAGACCATTTCTGTCAATTCCTTTAAAAAATCTATTATATCTTTCCTGCGTGTTTAAAGCAGACAGTAGGGAAAGAGATTTTATGGTTGTTTTATCTAATAGAACATTGACCTATTTTTAAGATGAAATTGTTTCAGCATTTATGAATTGTTCTGAAATACTTCCACTTCTTTCTACATTAGAACTATGAGGACTTAAGAAGAGCTCTGCTTTTCTAGCACACTATTATCCACAAAGATCACTATCTGGCCATTGCAAATCTGTATGCAAAAAGGCAAAATTATTTCTAAGTGCTGTTCCCCAACCACTGGTACTGAAACTTTGGTACCAGAATTGCCAAATGGTCATCAGGACCACTAAATAGTTGTCAGGACCACTTTTGGCCAATTCTTAACTGTAAATTAGGCCTGTTAAACTGGCGGCCCATGGCCCACTCCAGCTCCACAAAGGCAAAAAATGCAGTGATAAGTCACAATACTTCACGTAACACCCGTGCTCTAAACCAATATTTCCTGACCTCAGTAACTTTTAAGATAGGTGATGCTGCCTGGGGAATGCTGGGAGTTGAAGTCCACACATTTTAATAAATGAAGTTGAGAAAGACTGCTCTAAACCTTATTTAGGCAGAACACTGATCTAATTCCTCATATTATAATAAGTGACCATATTTGGAATAGCAAACTCTATATGTCACCAACTTAACGGTGCACAATCCTAAATTAAGAAAAGAAAGGCAAATGTAAAAAATAAACAATACTTAGCAAATTAAACCAATATTAATGCCACCTTAAAAATTACACTTGCATTATTTGTGTGTGCGTTTCTCTTTAATAAAAGTTGTCACAGTTTGTTAGGAAAGGCTCCTGGTACAGTGAGAAAAGCATACCTGGCATCCTATACTCGCTTTTAGATGTGCTTCAGAGGATCTTCTTTCTATGCCAGTCATCTATGTCACAAAAATTAGGGCCTTCACAGTTGTGGAACCAAACTCTTTGTTTAGGACCAAATTACCCATGCAGGCAAATGTGTCTCTTTATGCTTCATGAATCATGGCTCTTACACTATTGGCTGTTTGTTTTTATCATTAGTGGGGGTTCTTCTGACAAAAAAGATGGGCTAAAAATATTTGGAAGCACAAGCTTCAGAAGTAGCTTTTGTTTATCTTGTTAAAAAAATAAAATAAATGCAAGCTATTCTGAAACCTTTACATGCATTGAATACGAAACAAATCTTAACATCTTTGCAGATAATTTCTTAGGGTGAAAGACAGTTTCCCTTGGCTACCATATTATATTTCCACTTCTATCTTGTCACTGCATGCAGGAAATGTAGATGGAATGCCAGCACCGGCAAACTCTTTTTCCAACAGGTATTTTTTTTACAAGCCAACAATGGAAGAAACAGGGACTCCAGAGAGGAGAATGATTTAAACAATATATTGAAAGTTGAAGGAAAGGTCAAAGGTTTCTTACTAGATGGGGCTTAGACAGAGTTCACTGAGAGCGTACGAATGACAATTTTGTCAAAGAAGATCGGAAGTCCAGGGAAAACGGGGCTGGGGGGTGGGGGAGCAAGCTAAGAGTTGGCCTTTTCTTAATTAAGGATTGTGCATTGAAGAATTCCTGTCCACATAACACAAACAGATTGAGCAGGGGGAAAAAAGAAAAGAATTTATGTCAGGTGTCTTTTGATGCTTGATATATCTAGCTGTACTCAGTTATAGTTAGATATACTGGATGGAGGCTTGGCTATTCAGACTGAAAAACCCCATATGTTGCTCTCTCTCTCTTTCATGTCACAAAGCTACACAAACCCCACATAACAAGAAGATGTAATGTAGGATTTATTGATTCCGGAGCTATGGCTATTGTTTTTATTGTTATCTTTATTATTTGATTTTGCATGATTTGAATAAATGATATCCAGAATAAATCAGGGATCAATGCCCATTTTCTGATCCCCTGGTTTAACTAGACCACTTTCCTGGTCCAAAAAGACATTTTGATTTTAAATAAAAGTTTGGATTGTTTGTTGCCCAGGGGTGCTCATTTATAGGCAGGTCTGCCATATGCTAAAGAAATAAAATAAATATAGACAGATCAGTCACTCCCAGGGATTACTGAGAAAATACTATTTTTGTTAGAAAAAAGAAAGTCTTGGGAAACCAGAAGATCTGTGCAACTTTCAGGTTTCCCCCCCTCTAATGTTACCCTTGTTTATTAGTGTTGCTTTCTAGTTGTGCCATCCCTGAATAGGATTTGACCAAATGCTGCATGCATTTTTCTTGGAGCACTTAAATGTTTGCCATGTCTTATCAATATGAGCTACCGATAGGGTCTTCTAAGCAAGAAAGACCATTGCAAAGGCTATGCCGTATGAACTTTGTAAATACACCACTGCTTTAATCATTCAGAGAGAAAGACTTTAGCTGCATGTCACAAAATACCTCTTTCCAGAGCTTTGCACAGCCTTACAAAAGAGAATGTTTTTATACATTGATTTCATGGGTCAGGCATTTCCAAATGCCTTTCCACTAAGAAACTCCAATTAAAATGCAGATTAGATTGACTGGGGTGATTCAGGTATTTCACTAAACCAGGAAGTTACAGGAATGGACACCTTTACTAGTTTGTGAGTCTATAGTGTTCATAGAGAACTGACATCCAATTATAGCTTTCTGTTTCTGGACAATAGATGAAAACAGAGGTGTCCCAGCCAATAAGTCAGGGCTGAATAACTAACCAGGTTTAAAACAGGATTATTATTTTTTTCCAGGCACAACTGGAGTTGCTATGGGGTATGGAGTGCCCCATGCTATCCTCTCAGTTCACACCAGACCACAGAATATTTGTTCTCTATTTATTTATTTTTTTAAAAAAGGGAGTGGAAGCACAGATTCTTAGTTGAGTTTGTAATAATGGCATTGTAGCTGATTGCTTTTACCTAATCCTTTCGTAAAATTAATTTTTATTTAAAACGTTTTATACAAGATAAAAAAATCAAATTAAAAGAAAAATGAGAGCAAAGAAATGTTTATTAAAAGGCTTTTTACAGGATAAAAACAATATAAATATAAAGAAAAGCAAAAAAGAAAAAGAAAAGTGATGGGGAAATAGGAATGAAAGAAAAAGGACAAAGAAGGAAATGAAACAAAACAAAGATATAAATAAGTGACTTCCATTCTTCTTTTGAGATGGAAGTGAAAGTAAGTGTGGCATCTCCTCCAATTATTACAGAGTTTTTCTATCATAACTTGATATACCAAAATTCCACAGCTTTTGTAGTAATGTTTATTGCTGGTAAAAGGAGGCCCTGCCTTTGATGAAAACTTTGAGACTGACTACAGATAGTCCTAAACTTAGAACCAAAATTGAGACTACAGTTTTGGTTGCTAAGTAGTGTGATAGTTAAATGAGTCATCATGTGATTGGACCTGATTTTATGATTATTTTTACCATGGTCGATAAATGAATCACCATGGTTATTAAATGGATCATGGAGTCATTAAGTAAAGCTGGCTTCCCCAATTGACCTTGCTTGTTAGAAATCAGCTGGGAAAGTCACAAATTGTGATCACCTAACCGCAGGAGCTACATTAATGCAAGCTGATTTTCATGTTGAAGGATCTAACCTGGGTAGGTCACCGGGACCAGAGGTTTTGTCTTCCGAGCTTTTGGACTCGTGCTGGAACCCATCTTCAGGGATCTTCTCTCTAACAGAGTGTATGCTGTTCTCTGTGTGGTATTTATAGTGCCTGTTGTATGTGACTTTTTAGATGTTGATTTGGGTGTGTTGATAGCTGGCTTTTAAGTCATTAGCTGTTGTTTGTTTGTGCTGCCCAGCCTCACCTTCTAAGTACTTGATAGCTAGCAGTAAATCAGCACTCCTATTGACTGATAGATAGCCTGTTTCCGAGGCTTCAATCACTTCCCTGGCTGTTTTTGTGCCTGCTCGTCCAACAAGCTTAGTAGCTGCAAAATTGAATGTGTATTCAACATTATCCTGGGACACATATATTCTCCTTCATTTGTGATTTTCAAGCGCCTGAATTGTGATCATGTAACAGCGTGGGTGGTATGATGGCTGTAAATTTGAAGACAGATCATAATCTTTTTTTTTTTTGGCCATTGTACTTTTGAACCATCATTAAAGAAATACTTGTAAATCAAGGATTACCTGTAAGGCAGGACTGAGTGAGCTGATATAAATTGTAGTAATAGCATCCTACGATGTGGCTGGAATGGCACTTCCGCAAAGAAACAGACTCAGTGATACAGCATCTACTGTGTGTAGAAGACGCCAAGTTTCACCCATGGCTTCTGTAGGCCAGGATCGGGATTTGTGGGTGGGTGAGTGAAAAACTTGATGGTTATTTAGCATTTCAGCCAGATCTCAGAAGAACTCTGGCATTATTTATACACTGTAAAAGTATTCACACTCCCTTTTGTATGTATACCATTGTGCACTCACGTATACACACTATATTTATGCAGCTCTGACACTTTTTTCCAGTGGAAAAGCATCTCACTGACACTATATGGCTGGCAAACACTTCCATTTCCACTATATCAGTACAGAAATGTAGGAGCAAATGAAATGTAGCATTTTTATGGCTCGTTGGAGTTTGCCTTTTCTGCATGAACAGGTAATGATCACAAGATGTTGACATTATATTATACGGCAACTGCTAGGCCTGTTGTCACTTCCAGCAATGGGTAAAGAATACGTATCCTCTTAAATTAGTAGCATAACCCTCCCTTTATCTTTCAGTTAGAGAAGATTTTTTAGTTTTTGGCTGTGGCACCCTTGCCCATGACTCATAGCTGTGCATTTAAAATAAAAATTTTTAAAAAAATCCAATAGTGGAATCATTGTGACATTGGAACAATAGCCACTTAATTACTGTGTGGAATTGGCAGGGCGGCTTTTAAAGTACTCATGGATCTTAAATAGGTTGCATGTGCAGAGCAGAAGAATATTAAGTAAAAAAACAAACAACAAACAAACCAGTTAACGCATAAAACCAAAAACAATCTGACTCATTTCCATCTCTGCCTTGCTGCAGAGTCCTATAATCATTTGGCTCTTTATCTCTTCTGTTCTCTCGCTCTCTAGATAAATGAGAATTAAAGCAGATAGGGGTTTTGTTATGCTTCGACTGTCCCCCCCACTTCCTGTGAGTTTGGTTGGATTCGTATTTCTTCTTTTAAAGGAAAAAAGAGGGACTGCATTTCCCCCATTTCTGTTTGTGCCTATGTAGGGGGGCACAATTCCCCTTTGAAAAATTCTCATTTGACTTGATGTTGGTGTGGAGGCTGCGTGAAATAAGAACGCCCGTTTTCCCACATTGCTCCCCTCTCAATACCCATCCAACATTTTCTGCTAAGTCAAATCCCCAAAAAGGGCAGAGTGGTAGATATGTCTGCTTGGGATCTCTCTCTCTCTCTCTCTCTCTCTCTCTCTCTCTCTCTCTCTCTCTCTGTGTGTGTGTGTCTCTGTCTGTCTGTCTGTCTCTCTCTCTCTCTTTATCCTTTTGCAAAAGGTCTGTTTCTCTCTCTCTCTCTGAGGCCAGTTCAGTTGTCTGCCTAAACAAGTGGGAGACAGGAAATGGAGTGTCTGTTATTTCATGTAGTGGGGGGGGGGGGGCAAGCAACACCTTGGAGGTGAATGATAGATATTATTATAAGAAAGTTGTAGCTTAGGGCAGGTGAGTGGTGTGTTAATGAGGCCCACCCTGCTCCTTTCTGACAGATGGCTATCATTGTTTAGATGCGGCCATCAGACAGATTAATAACCGGGCTGCCAGTTGCCCTGCAGTTGGAGAACAGGCTCTTCATTCTTCTGCAGATTTCTCTAATCTGCTGACCTGGAGATGACCCAGCGAAAGTGGAGTCCAACGTTTCATCTCCAGCCTAGAACAGTCGGAGAAGATGCCGGGTGAAAAAGGAAACAGTTTCCTAAGTATTGCTGGCCTTGAAATTCCTTGTGATTTAGAAAGGAAAAACAACCCAAGAGAGCTGAGATTATTCAACAAAGATGTCAGTTTAATCTCAAGTGACAAAAGCCTACAAGAATCCCTTACTGTGCCCAGAGGACCTTATGTTATGGGTTCATATCAAAGTAATTTAGCAGAAATTCCTTCACGGTGCGTATATTTTCATATGCATAAGCATTGCTATGTTAGGGTGATAGCAATATACACAGAAGAGACAAATGAGGGTAAATTTTTATTTTGCCCTGGGGATAAATACCAGGTTTCCCTTCAGGCAAGCATTTACAGAGGCCTTCCTGAGCCCTAGATTTCTTTTTAAAGGGGATCAGGTCTGATTTTGATCATCAGTATGCCTTAATTCCTGTCAGTCTCATCCAGTCTTCCTGGAACAATGGGTGGCTCACTTTTGTTTACGCCTGTCACCAAGTGGTGCCATCTGCAAGGGAGATAAAAACATCTAGATGGCTTCCCCTCTCACACAATCAAACCTCTGCTCCCTTTGTATGTGCCAGGACTTTGATCATGTAGGTGCAGCAGCCATCTTGAATTTGTTTACATCCCCTTCCCTCAGACAGCCCTATCACCAAGCAACAAACCACAGCAATACATATGTATGTCAACGAAGACTCAATCCAAAAGTGTCTAAAAGTTGAATCATGGCAACTGGATCAAACTTTGTTAATCTCATCCAAACAACTTCATCAATCAAAGCAAAATTAATTAGGCAGAGAATCAGAGAGTCATTGGAATGTATGAACGCGCTAGCCCAGGGGTCAGCAACCTGTGGCTCGGAGCCGCAAGTGGCTCTTTGGGCCCTCTGCTGTGAGGTGATTCCCTGTCAGGTGATTCCACCACTGACTGCCCCTGCCCCTCGCCCTCCCCTCCCAGTCACTCCTCGCCTGGCCTGAGAAGGTAAGAGTGATGGCCGGGGATGGAGAAGCGGCCAGGGCAGAAACAGAGAGATACAGAGAGAGGGGGAGGGAGGGAGGGAGGGAGGGGAGAGAGAAATATGTCAAAAGGATTCTGTGGTTCCTGGTGTTTTTTAACAACTGGTTCTCTGCCCTAATGACCGGCTGGGTAGGCGTGGCTGGGGGGGTGTCATGTGACTGGTGGAAGTGAGTGACATCGAGTTGGCCATGCCCACCCAGGTCTTGTGGCTCCCGGTGTTTTCTTTTCTGTGGGAAACGGGTCCAAATGGTTCTTTGAGTATTTAAGGTTGCAGACCTCTGCTCTATCCTGAAGTTGATGTGGCAAGAGTTGGTACATTCCAATGACTCTCTGATTCTCTGCCTAATTTTATTCTGACTGATGAAGTTCTTGGATGACGAGCAGATTAACATGTTAATCTCAGATTAGCAAAGTTTGGTCCAGTTGGCATGATTCAACTTTAAGATACTGCAATACATGGTTTTGCCTGCATCAAGTGCCCACATGCAGTTTGCTAAATAAGAGTCCCTGGTCAGGTGTTCAGAGATGAATTTAAGAAGGGATAAAGTACAGGTTTATGGATGGAGCTGTGCTATCTTTCATCCTAGACACCACAGTCATATCTGCTTGACATGACAGTTGTTCTCATTGTTTGCAGAGACATCGGGAAGAGAAAGCTGTTGGATCTGCAAGTTCTATCATTAAACTGAAAGTCTTATGCAACATAAACAAAACCGTTTAATACACAAAAGGAGTCACATCAAGCCTATTTCATTTCAGCTGAAATGATACATTTTTTTTTGTTCTGCCCACATCTAATTCTTGGCCATCCTTCCAATCACGTTTGGAGAATGCACCCCGCTCTCCCACTGATCATTCAAGAGCTAGATGTAGCCCTCAAGTTGAAAAAAAAAGTTGCAGAGCAGTATTTAAAGGAACACTAAACTTTTTCACCCCTGTCTTTTGAATGGCAAGTTTTTACTAATTCCTCTTAAAATGAGACAACTATAAACAGCCTATTCTAAGTTTGACAGGTAAAATAGATGGGAGACCATCCTACATTATGAAGGAAAGTATTGTCAAGGGTGGGAGGGAGAATTCTTTGCCAGCCAGTAATTTTTCTTTTAAGATTTGTGAATATTCTCACCTTTCTAAATTTAAACTTTTCTTAAAACGGGTAGCAGGAGTTTTGCCTGACCATCTGCAAGGTGTGGCAGGGTGTTAATGCGTACATCTGCTTTGGATACACAAAGAAATGGAAGAAGTACAGTAATAATAGCACTCTCCATTTATAGGGGAAAACTTCAAATCTAGGAGATCCACAGGAAAATGTATAACTGCTAAAGTATAGGCTGTCTTCTATAATAGGGACTTACATTCAAGGTAGAATTAGCTTCCTTTTTTGAGTTTGAAGCAGATGCATCTTACTTCATTTTTAAAATATTAATCATAAGATAAGACATAGGCCCATACTAATAAAAAAGTCTTTTTAACAAAAGCTACATTATTTTTGGGGTCAACGTGCTACCCCCCCCCCCCTTTAAGATACCTCAATTTTCAATACAAGTCTAGAAAATCTTTTTGAAAATTTACAGTAAGCAATTACTTTTTCTAATGCTTTGCTCCCTAAAATAGATAGATGACTGGGAGATTTTATGGGATTCTTTTCTGACATATCTTGTTTTATGCCCTAAACAAGAAACTTTTAAAGTATGTCTTATAGACCATCATTTAACCACAGGAATCCAGCAGGCTGCAGCCTTGCCATACTCAAAACCAGAATTCATTTGTTGTCCTAGCAGGAGATCTGACAGTCAGCTATAAGAGCTTCCTTACCACATCGGATCTCATCTTCCATGTATGCTGACATCCAGTTCAGGAAAATGGAAGAACGTCTGGAACGAAAACATTTTAAGATACAAATAATGATGCAAATAATAAAGCAGATAAACTAGAAGAGCAGCTGACTTTGATGGAACCACGGAAGAACATCCATTCTCTGAAATGGAAGATTTGCCTTATGGTGCAAATCTTCCAACATATGTCATTTGTTGTTCAGAGTTCTTTTGAAAACAGATCAAATGCACTTCTAAAATAGTACTAAACCCATATCCAAAAGAAATCCAATTATCTACCAGTGATAATCACTGGTATTTAACACCAGACAAGTTATCCAGAATGTATAAAGGTATTTCAGATGAACATTGGAAATGTAAATATAAAGAAGG
The DNA here is from genome assembly GCA_030761175.1 of Masticophis lateralis. Lineage (NCBI taxonomy): Eukaryota > Metazoa > Chordata > Lepidosauria > Squamata > Colubridae > Masticophis > Masticophis lateralis. The sequence continues at coordinate 61,346,101 of JAUDYJ010000003.1, read as the reverse complement.
GACATGTTATCATTTATGGTAGACATGTGTTAAAGCAAAGAAATATTGGAGTAAGATTCATATTCTAATGGAGAAAATTCTTAAAGTGATCATAAAGATAAAACCAGAAACTTTTCTTTTGGGTTAAATGGAAAAAGACTTGGGGAAAAAATTTGGAACGTTGATGTTATATATATATATATTGATGGCAGCAAGGCTACTTTATGCACAAAAATTGAAGAACATTTTGATCCCCACAATGGACGAATGGCTGCAAAAGTTGATAGAGTCGGCAGAGATGGCTAAATTGACCATTTTGATCAAATTTTCTGAAACTGAGAACATTTAACCAGTGGAACTGTTTGCCTTCAGAAGTTGGAGGTGCACCATCACTGGAGGCTTTTAAGACGAGACTGGACAACCATTTGTCTGAAATGGTATAGGGCAGTGATGGATAATCTTTTTGCCATCATGTGTCAATAGCATGGGGAGTGGGGGGGGGGTTCACGCACATGTGTGCCCACACCCATAATTCTATGCGCCCCACTCCCACGCATGCGTGCGTGACCCCCCTGCGTTCCTCCCACTTTTGGTATGCGATGGCCCCGTGGATTGGGTAGGCCTGTTTTTTGCTCTCCCCAGAGGGCATCCGGGGGGGTGAGGAAGGCTGTTTTCACCCTCCCCAGACTCCTAGAGAGGCTCTAGAGCCTGGGGAGAGAAAAAACAGGCCTTCTCTACCCCAAGGCCCTTCAGAGGCAGGAAGCAGCCTGTTTCCCTACTTCTGGTGGGCCCAGAAGGCCCGAAAAACAGCTGGCTGGCGCGTGCATGTGCTCCGGAGCTGAGCTCTCATGTCCATGGCTCCGGAGCTGAGCTACGCGGGCCATAGGTTTGCCATCACTGATACAGAGTCTCCTGCTTGTGCAGAGAATTGGACTAGAAGACCTACAAGATCTCTTCCAATTCTGTTTTTCTGTTAGCATTAGATTATATCCATTCAATCAAAAGCTTTTATAGGAATACCTAAATCCGATAAGTTAACCTTCTTTGCTTACCAGGTTTTCCAGGAAAAAGAGCTGTAGAAAAACATTTGCTAAAAAAAGCAACTGTATCCATTATTTAACTTATTGCCAAAGACTGGCATCATAATATACACCTTCTCAACACTCATCCCCCCCAACCCAATGAACAAATCATGCCTGTTGTTTCTAGCCTAAGCAGTGGGCTTGAGACTAATGATCCCATGAAATCTTGTTAGTACTGGGAAAATAGGTAATACCTGCAATGGGTGAGAATTCTGTACTTTCAAAATGGAGATTTCTGACTCCGTGGGGATTTTATGTGCTGCTGGTACCGCCAAGTGATTTGTATAAGGCAGCAGTGTACAAGAGTAAATGTACCTTGGTAGAGGTATTAGATCCATATTGCATAATTTTAGATCAGAGGTCTCCATACTTGGTAACTTTAAGACTTGTGGACTTCAACTTCCAGAATTACCCAACCAGCCATGCTCCCCCTATGAGAACATTGAACATGCTTGATGAGGAATTCTGGGAGTTGAAGTCCACAAGTCTTAAATTTGCCAAGTTTGGCGACCCCTGCTGTAGATTACTACTAAATGGCAGCATAGAATCTCTTTGTTACTATCAAACAAACTTCTGGATTTTATGCAGCTCAAGTCTGGCAGCTCTAGGTTTGGAGACAAGGCCATCGTTAGAGGAACACAACACATGATGCAAAAGTAAGCTGGCAGAAGTCCCTAAAGTAAATCTGGGAAAAAATGTCCCTGCAGTAGAGACAATATAAAGGAAAGCATGGAAGTTTTGGAATGGCTCACATGGGACAACTTCGTTTCCATTCATGACTGAATTACTGTATTGACAAAGCCAGTTTGCACTTGACGATATGTGTGATTGATAGGTTTATTATTACCATGCCTACATTCCCATCTTGTTTAACAGGCAGCTTGCAAGACAAATGTTTTAATTTATACAGTACCATTATTTGGTGTCTGATAACAGTTTGGGGGCTGCTGGGTTGCAGCATACAAATGAAAAGTGCCGTGGACTTCTTTTGTTTCATTTTGTCTTTCTGAGTTTCAGGTCCTGGTGTGTGTTTTTAGCTCAGTGTTCCAATGTTGCTGATTAAAATGACTTGCTTTGTGGTGGTGGTGGGGGGAAAGCAAGGCTCTTCAAATGTTGCTATCCGTGATATGTATACAGTTCCATTTAAGTAAGTACTATGCCATTCAAAAAGGGACTTCCTATTATGAAACACGAAATGATGCTATTAGTACTTTTACAAGCCATGCTCTTTTATAGTTAATTGCCATTTATCGGTTGCTCTCCCTATGTGAACATCAATTTAGCATGTGGAGCATTATTGTTATCTTTTTTTTTTTTTATGAGCAATAGTTTTCTCTTGTCATTAATCCAGATAGTAGTGATGGGCAAAATTATTCCAAAGGGCACGTTGCAAAGCATGGAGAGCGATCCTCTAACCTTTCTGTTTGGTGGGGTAAAGGGATGCTAATCCTGTGTGAAGTCTTGTTTACACCTGCAGACAGTGCTTACCTGATAATGGCGACGTCCCTGAACACCTGGACTAAAGTTTTGACCAGTTGGCTTAGAGAAGTTCTTTGGTCACTTTGAAAACTTCTTCTCAGCTTGTGAGATGGTCCAGAAAAGAAGTACACACAGAAGTACCCTGTTTTCCTGAAAATAAGACCCAACCGGACAATAAGCCCTACCATGATTTTTCAGGATGCTCGTAATATAAGTCCTACCCCAAAATAAGCCCCAGTTAAGATTGTCAGCAGATGGAGGTGTTTAGTACTGTATTTCCCCCCCCAAAATAAGATATAACCAGAAAATAAGCCATAACACATCTTTTGGAGTAAAAATTAATATAAGACCCGGTCTTATTTTGGGGAAAACATGGCTACTAACTCTACCTTTATTGGCAGAGATTAACAGAATCTTTCAAGTCTGTATTTATGAATATTGAATATTCATTTGAACTAGAGAGAGGTGATTATATTGTACTATTAGCCTTTTATTGAAATAAATGTGGGAGGTGACTTTTGTTTTGTATTTGTCTTTTTAATCTGACCTTTTATTCCCCTGTACTCTGTCCTTTTCCCCTTTATGTTAGTTTGCGTTTTAACGTTTGTTTATAAAATATAGTCAAGATATTTGTTTTTTGTTTTTTAAAGAATATTCCAAGTCTGAAAAGGAACTCTCTCCCTCATCCCCTTTACAGTCCAAAAAACTAGGGAGGGATCTTCTGAGATGCCTTGCTACATTCCCAATCTTTCTGCAGGCTCAGCTGCTTCTTATCTCAGCTGCCTCTTCTCGGTCATCCCGGCCATGGTTGTCCCAAACATGCTTTTTCAGAAGGCAACTGGACTTTCTTTTTTTTCTGGAAGGCTTCTCATCCAAGATGTTTCTTCACTGCCTGTTAACTGTTGCCTAGTCTGAGACTCTTGTCTTCCAAGGTCATTCCCACATACCATTACAAATTCCTTCTGAATAGCTTCCCTAGCCATAACCCTGCAATTCCACAAGGAATTGCCTTACAATAACAAATTCCCATAAAGTCCAAACTACTGTAAGCTGCTGTAAGTTTTATAACCCCACCAGAGACAACCTCCATAGAACTCCATGGACTTATTTCTGGTTAAGGATTGTGCTGCCAGAAACCAAAATAGTCCTTGGCTTTTGACTAAAAATGTAGTTGAGAGAATTTACTTCTAGACAAGTATTTATTTTTTGGACGTATATGTCTATGAAGATTCTCACAGTCATCTAGGTCATGGTTACCTCAAAGGTGCTTTTTGTCAAAAGACAACTGGACTTCCTTTGTTTTTCCTTTCAGACATTTTGCTTCTCATTCAAGAAGCTTCTTTGTCAGTTTGGATTTATACCTTGCCATGAACATTGACACTTTCATTCTTGGTTCCCGTTCTCTGTATTTTTCATCTGTGAATGAAAAGTTCATAAAGAGGGAGAGGGAAAAAAAATATGGTAGCTTCAAGGCTTAAGGAGAATACAATTCTGACTATTGCCTATAACTTCCTACTGAAAGGATAATTCATTGTGTAACTTAAAAAATAATAAAAAAACCCCTATCAAGTAGGAATTCTTGAGGAGTATCCATTTTTCAGTACCAGGGTATGTGAGCATGCTGTTCTTAAGAAAAACAGCTAGTATCTATACGTGCCAGATGACATTTTTGATAAGCCCTTTTGCAAAGTAGCTGTTACAAAAATAAAAGATTGGTGCTATGGGTGAAGCAAATATAACAGTATACCGTAGAATCTTCCAGCCTTTTTCCTTTCTGAAAATCTTGAGTCACCCAAAGTTTTTCCTGAAGACTTCTCTTCTGCATCATTGTCTGTGATATCTGGCCTAACTAATCCTGCCAAAGACGGTGCAACCCTAACCCATCATTCAGAGGAGCCATTTTGCATATTGATCCTGTTTTGGGTCTCTTCCAATCCAATTTCTTTCAACAGTCAGCCAGCATAACCTCTGGTGAATAATGCTGGAAGCAGTAATTCAGCAGCACTGGAGGGCCCTGGGTTTCTTCTGCACTGTTCCCATGAGATATGGTATAAAGACAGCAGGACATTTTTCTTCTTATTGTATCATCGTCCTGACTTTTTGCTCACAGTAACATCAACTATCAGATTTGGTGGTAAAACTCCAAAAGGGGGCTGGAAAAATATCTTCGTTGGTTCACAAAAACAGAAACCATGGAGCTTTCAGATAATCTTGTCCAGATTTTAAGATATCATCTTAAAAAATGAAAACATCTAATAGTATACTGAACAGGAAGACAAATTATTTCCTCTGTTGTAGTTTGTGCATTTACTCATTTACTCAAATAATATATCTTTTTAATGTCACTTTTTAAAGCAAAGCCCTTGAGTACTAAAATAAAATGAATGTCGTGCACTTTTCCAAAATCTTGATACATCATAAGCCTTGGTGGAACAGATCCAGTTAATAAAAATAAATGTCCATGATTCTCACATGCAATTATTCTTATTAGAAGAGACCCAGAGTTACTAGAGACATAAGGCAAAATCCAAATAAATTTTGTTAGGCTTTCAGGAGGCTGGACATTTAGTAATTTTTCTCTTTCAGTGAACAGAATATTTTTACCATTAAGAGGGTCTCATAGGTTTTGTTATAAATGTTCACAATTCTTGATTTCAAAAGTGTGCTTTGAATTTCATTTAGTCTCCTTTTTTGATAGTAGTGGATAGTTGGTGTTATAATAACTGGTTAAAAGAAAACATAGATCTCTCAGTTTTAGAAATGAGCCATTTTATATACATACACTCATTCCATTTAGACATACAGATAGCACACACATAAACCACTCAAGCACACATACTCTGTTTAAACAGCCTCTTTAAAACACCCTCCTTAGACAAAACAGCCTCCATTAACACCTACACAGCTAGTTGAAAGTCAGACTGGTGTCTGAAGATGGTCATTTTTCAAATGGAGTGATAATACAGGAATAGGCTTGGGATTGTCCTTCTCCAGCAGTGATCCGTCTTTATTTCAAATTTCTCTATGCAGCCATTATACTGCACAGAACAGGACCTTATCTCTGATTATCTGCTAATTGGAAATACCAGCTTTCTCCTTTTCTTTGGGAGAAGGAGTTGCTATGAACCTAATCTTGCAAAGCTTCTTCTCCGGTAACATTGTATTACTAACAAGGGCATACAAAACCTTTTCCAGACCAGTTCTTGAATACAGCTCATCTGCCTGAAATCTATGCTGTATATCGGACATTAACATGATTGAGTAGGTCCAGAGGTATTTCACAAGAAGAATACTCCACTCCTCTACCCACAATAGAATTCCCAATGCCTCCAGGCTTGAAATTTAGGGCTTGGACAATATGAAACTGTGCTACCTGTGGTCGGATATAAGCATAGTACACAAAATTGTCTGCTACAACATCTTACCTGTCAATGACTTCTTCAGCTTCAACCACAATAATACATGGGCAAACAATCGATACAAACTCAAGATAAACCACTCCAAACTCGACTGCAGAATATACGACTTCAGCAACAGAGTGGTCAATACCTGGAATGCTCTACCTGACTCCATTGTTACAGCCTCAAACTTTCACAGCTTCAACCTCAAACTGTGGACCTCACCCCATTCATAAGAAGTCCATAAAGTAGGTGTGCATAAGCACACTGATGTGCCTACCATTCCTGTCTTACTGTCCCCATTTATCTATACTTACTTCCTCTGTTTATGTTTATACCTATACCTGCTATCTTGTACATGTTTGACAAATAAATAAATAAAATAAATATCAAAATTAGGTCTGGAGTTTGTAGGACACTGTATGCATTTCAGCAGGGCCTTAAGCCTGCAGCTTTGCCATGATTTTCCTTCTAGTTTGTCTGACTGCTTCAATTGCCTGAGTTAGTGAGTAGGGCATTCAGAGCTAAAGCATCTTAGACTTACAGTTCTCCAGGTTCTGTTGAAAGACCTGAAGTACAGAGAGTGCCTCTAGTGCTTCTCAGTTTGGAAACTTTATGATGTGGATTTCAACTCCCAGAATTCTCCAGTCAGCATGATGGCTAGGGAATTCTGGGAGCTGAAGTCCATACATCTTAATGCTGCCAAGGTTGAGAAAAATGGTCTAGTGAATGGATCTTTCTATAGACATACTGGTACTGTAGAATTTTTTTCTTCACTATCCTCCACTTTTTTTTAACCCCTTTATGATGACAAGGATTCAACCAGACCTGCCAATGTAGGCCATAAGCTTCCATTCTCTCTGATGTCAAAATTTGAAGCATATCAACCCCACTGTGACTGAAATGGTTAGCAAAAATGTCTCCAGCTGACATAGGTTATAGCTTGGATCAACTCATGGCAACAACCAAGTGGTTATTGAAGAATTATATTTGATTTGAAACAGAACTGGGAGGGGGAGGAAAAACAGCAGTGAAAATACCGTGTGCCGTATCGTTTAATTTGAGTTGTCTTAGCTTTCTTTATAACACTGAAACCAAGTCCAAAGTAATTTTATATTTTCAGCTCAAACTAATAAGAAAGTGATTTATTAGATTTTAAAGTATTTTTAGGTTGACTTGACATTTAGATAATATTGTTTTCTCTATCCATATGCTTGCCTTCTTAGAGAACTTGTAGGTCACCAACCTTTGTATTAAGCCTTTCATAATGGTAAAATTTATGTTCCAAGCCAATGATTTTTAAAAGTCATAAAGCTGTCAAAATTTATCATTAACCCTGTGAACATGAAAGAGTCCCTAGCCCAGCCCCACACAAGATTTCCTTGAAGTTCTGGGAAATCTCGGACTGGAATGCATTTGGTGACTTCAGGAAATAACGGATGTTCTCTCGAATGTTTTGCCAGGACAAGAAATCTCCCTAAGCGCGCGCACACACACAAAAGCTACAGACGGCACTTTCTTATTTGTAGTGTGCTAATGCCTTGTTCGTGATTGAAAAGCAGCATCGGGAAGAAGTCATTTTCATCAAAGAAGTCACAGGGGTGAGGTAGTGAATAGTCCTTCCTGTTCTTCATCGCTTCTTCACCGTGATGCCTTGCATGAACTTTTGCCCCCTCGTTTGGGATGGGCTTTGAACTAATGTGATAAATATGGTAAAAATGTGTTGGAAAATTATGGTGGGTAATTTCCAGTTCTGTTGGCCCCCATCATGCTCCCAGTCAATCCCTGTAACGTATCCAGATGAGAACGGACACACAGGCCACTCAATTCAGCAAGCAACAGATATAGCCTGAAGTTTCTTTATTAAATATCAGCAAATCTCAGAATAGTTAAACTGACACAAATGAGACAAAAGGCAGGCAAATGTAGGGGAATGAGAGAGACAGAAAGAGGGGGGGGGGAGAATCTTGAACAACAGGCAAGAATTCACATGATCTCTGTAGCCAGCTATATCTATCAAAAAGGACAGACCTTTCCAGAGCCTCTGGAACAATACATGACAGCAGCACAAAAGAGACAGAAAGTATGACACCAGGTCCTTCTCTATTTGGCAACACCCCTTTCTCTATTTGGCACCACAAAAGAAACAATCTGATAAATGGGGATAATGTATCCAACAGTCCTCTTCTCATCAGATCCAGGCACCAAATTGTGCATACATCGTTTCATGTTCCAAAGTCCAAGGCTTCTCACAGACTGAGGACGTGGTCCCTGAGCAGTGGCTTGATCAATGCATCTGGCCCCATCTCATCAGTTGAGCGGTACATCAGTTTTACTTGCCCTTTTTCTTGCGTGTCCTTCACACAGTACAGTTTGACAGCCGTGTTTCATGTTGTATCCAAATATCTTTAGCTCGGGCAGTTTGTGTTTTCTCCCATTCCAAAATTTATCTTCCCTTTTTCTTAGTAAATCATTTTCCAGATAAGTAGCTGTGTTAAGTCCTTTAGCTCCCTCCCTCCAATAATCTATGTGTCAGCCAAAAGGTGCCTTACTATTCTCAACAGACTTTGATGCATTCTTTCTACAATCCTATTTTGTTTCTGGCTGTAACTTAATTTTTAAAAATAATTTATTATTAATAATTGAGGTTTTTTAAAATTCCTATTGCAATGCTCACCCTATTATTAGATCTTCACATCTTTATTTTTTGTTGACCTTCTACATAACCACAGTATACTTTGAATTTCTCAAATACTTGACTCTTATTATTTAAGATATGGTGCAAAACTACAATCAGTGCCAGTCAATGAACTTATTCTCCCAGTCTTTGTTTTGATTGCAATGAGAGTACAAATGTCTGAAAAAAATAACTTGCAACAGTTGGTTGTCTTGTTTGAATGCAACCCTGAGAAAAAGGGTTACTTTTTAAAAGCAATAATAACATTTAACTACCATTATTTCCTGCAAGGATGAACAATGCTAAGTGAAGTCTTAGCAATTGCTAAGACTTCATCTTTTATCTTCTTATTGATAGACTCATTTCTGTGACCAACTCTTCAATGCCATTTTGCGGGATCATTATTATACATGCACCGTATTTGCTCTAGGTTGCATACAAATTAGCTCTAGGTTACAACAAATTAGGTTCATTGTGTTTTTTCTTTTAACTTGGCAGCCTTTTGTAACAATGCAAAGTCTATTCTAATTTTCAGTCACAATTTTGCAACCATGTTATATAAAATAAACTAGATTTAATTAATTTGTACCCAAGTTCAGGTACGTAATATGTACAAGAACAATTCTTTGATTGTCAAAGAATAACTCCTAACAATTCCTTGATTGAATTATCAGACGGGTTCAGATTAGTTTCTCTTAGTGTCTTCTGAATAGAAAGACATACCTTCCATTCAACTTTCATTCTCTGATCATTTCACTTTAATGCATTTTCTGAACATCGAAGTATTACCTTCATTCCTAAGTGTACATCAGGGGTGAAATCCAGCAGGTTCTGACAGGTTCTGGAGAACCGGTAGTGGAAATTTTGAACATTTCGGAGAACCGGCAAATACCACCTCTGGCTGGCCCCAGATTTTGCAGTATCCTTCCCTTGGCACGCCACCAAGCTATGCCCACAAAACCACAGCACGTCCATCAAGCCACACCCACAGAACCAGTAGTAAAAAAATTTGGATTTCACCACTGGTGTACATGTGTCTGTCCAACTTGTCTCAGATTTCCTTTCCTGAAGGATAATTTTTGTCAAGCTCAACCTCAGAATTGTTTTAGACTTAAGTATTCTATCCTTTTTCATCTGACTTAGTCTATGACTTCTGGTCATAGTGTCTCTAACATCTCTGAAGGGTCCAGCTTTTCAGATAATGCTGCCAGCTTGATGTTCCAGATGCAATAATCCTTCCCATCTTCAAGCATGACTTTTTTCTGGCCCTGATATCACTGCAATTTTCAAAACTTATACTAGTTTTGAAGGCAAGAAAAAGAAATAGTCTCCAATTGGGGTGTTTTAAATTCTGGGGAGTAACCAAAAAGTGTAGGCTCCGATAGCTGGTTCCGCTGTATACATAAGCAAGTGTGTAAGCAATATTAATGGGATGTTTGGTGACTGGGGTGCTTTGGGTATTCAGTTTATTTATGGCTTTCTGCTTTCCCATAAGCTTTTGTTTGGAAATTACTATAAAAACCAGTTAAGTTTGCACCTGGCACACTCCCAATCAATTTCTTTGTTCAGATCAGAGGTGCTCAATCCAGCTAATAAAAAATGTGTAGCCTGTTGTTTATTTATTAAACACCAGCAGCATCAAAAAGGTGAACTGGAAAAAGTAAGACAAAAGGCAGGTAAAGAACAGGGGTGTGGGAGAAAGAGATGAACAACAACATATATATATGTTTTCTGAGGTTTTCGCGGGTGTTTGTATGTAGGTCTTTGGTTATTCGGGTCTTCTCCCGTGCAGAATTGGAAGTATCTTGGCGACGTTTCGACGAAGTCTCATTCGTCATCTTCAGGCTGGTGTTCTCGGCTTCGTTCTTCCAGGAGCAATGTGAGATTGCAGCTGACCCTTCCTTTTAACTACTAGTGGGGGTGTGAGCTGATTGGGTGGGAGCTTCTCTGTGTTCTGATTGGGTGGAGGTGTGTTCTGATTGGTTGGGGGCTTGGCTGTGCTCTGATTGGATGGGGGGTTGGTTGTGCTCTGATTGGCTGGGGGTGTGTTCTGTTTGGGTGGGGACTTGGTTGTGCTCGGCTTATAATGAATATATATATATATATATATATATATTCATCTCTCTCTCTCTCTCTTGCTCATCTATCAACTTTCATCTTTCATCTATTATCTATCATTTATCTGTCTACCTATATATTCTATCTATCATCTATCTATCTATCTATCTATCTATCTATCTATCTATCTATCTATCATCTATCTATATCATCTATCTACACTGTGTGCACAGTTATTAGGCAAGTGAGTATTTTGGCCATATCATTATTTTTATGCATATTTTCCACCTCCAAGCTGTATAAAGCTTGAATGCTTAGTGGACATAAGCATATCAGGTGATGTGTGTAATGAGGAGGGTGTGGCCTAAGGAGATCAACACCCTATATCAAGGTGTGCATAATTATTAGGCAGCTTATTTTCCTCTGGCAAAATGGGCCAAAAAAGAGATTTAACTGACTCTGAAAATTCAAAAATCGTAAAGTCTTTCAGAGGGATGCAGCACTTTTGAAATTGCTAAGATATTGGGATGTGATCACAGAACCATGATGCAAATAGTCAACAGACTCACAAGAAATCTGTTGAGAAAAAAAGACGCACATTAACTGCCAAAGATTTGAGAAGAATCAAACGTGAAACTACCAGGGATCAGGGGTGAAATTCATTTTTTTCCCTACCAGTTCTGTGGGCATGGCTTGGTAGGCGTGGCAGGGAAAGGATACTGCAAAATCTCCATTCCCACCCCACTCTGGGGCCAGCCAGAGGTGGCATTTGCTGGTTCTCTGAACTACTCAAAATTTCTGCTAATGGTTTTCCAGAACCTGTCAGAACCTGCTAAATTTCATCCCTGCCAGGAACCCATTATCCTCCAGTGCTGTCATATTCCAGAAATGCAACTTACCTGGAGTGCCCAGAAATACAAGGTGTTCAGTGCTCAGAGACATGGCCAAGGTAAGGAAGACTGAAACCAGACCACCACTGAACAAGACACATAAGTTGAAATGGCAAGACTGGGCCAAGAAATATCTGAAGATAGATTTTTTCAAAGGTTTTATGGACTGATGAGAGTGATTCTTGATAGACCATATGGATGGGCCCATGGCTGGATCAGTAATGGGCACAGAGCTCCACTTTGACTCAGATGCCAGCAAGGTGGAGATCAGGTACTGGTATGGAATGGTATTATTAAAGATGAGCTAGTTGGACCTTTTCAGGTTGGAGATGGACTCAAAAGCAAAAGCAAAAGCAAGCACTGCCAATTTTTAGAAGACACTTTCTTCAAGCAGTGGTACAGGAAAAAGTCTGCATCTTTCAAGAAAACCATGAATTTTTTTCAGGACAATGTTCCATCGCATGCATCGAAGTACTCCATTGTGTGGCTAGCCAGTAAAGGCCTTAAAGATGAAATAATACTGACATGGCCCCCTTCCTCACCTGACCTAAATCCTATTGAGAACTTGTGGGCCCTTCTTAAATGGGAGATTTACAGTGAAGGAAAACAGTACAGCGAAACTGAACAGTGTCCAGGAAGATGTGGTTGCCTCTACACAAAAAGTTGATTGTCAACAGATCAAGAAACGGACAGACTCCATGAATGGAAGGCTTATGACTGTTAATGAAAAGAAGGGTGTATATGTTGGTCACTATTTTTTTTTTTTTGAAATGTCAGAATTTTTTTTTTTTGTAGATTTTGAGTTGTTTATTATTCTCATGTTAACAGATGCAAATAAATGAGTGAGATGGACATTTTTTCATTTTTCATTTAGTTGCATAATAATTATGCACATATCTATAGATATTCTCCTAAGAAAGCCAAAACCTCACTTTGACTTTCTTAAATATTCAGGTTTTAGGTTTATTAATATTTTGGATTCACTGAGAGCACTTTAGTAGTTCAATAATAAAATTAATCGTCCAAAATACAACTTGCCTAATAATTGTGCACACAGTGTATCTATCTATCTATCTATCTATCTATCTATCTATCTATCTATCTATCTATCTATCTGTCTATCCATCCATCCATCCATCCATCCATCCATCCATCCATCTATCATCAATCTACAGTATCTATCTACTAATACTAATCTTTCAGAAAAAATGCTGTGGTTATTTCAAGGGCCAACTGGACTTTCTGGTTTTCCTTTGAAAACGTTTTACTTCTAATCCAAGAAGCTTCTTTAGCTCTGAGATGAGAAGTGAAACATCTTCAAAGAAAAAACAAAAAGTCCAGTTTCTTTTTGAAAAAAAGCACCTTTGGGACAACCATAACCTGGATGACTGAGAATCTCCATAGACAATACTGTGGTTAATTAGCATAAACAGTCCAAAGGGAATTGCCTTTGTTATTTCAGTGTTAATCTTATATGTACTTAATAGTTGCAATATACAGATGGAAAGTAGAACAACAGGTGATCTCTATTATACTACAAATATTACAATTTGGGCAAGGTGATGATTTAAGCAACCAATTGCTCATACTAAAAACATCTCCATCATTTCTAATCAGATAAACAAAATTAATAATAAGCACTATTGCAACAAAAATGACTAGCAAATTGAGATGTCTAGTGTCTAGTGTCTAATGGATGGGACAATCAATTCCACAGGAAGTCTAAAACCATTTTATGGAAATTGGCTATTTCGCAAACTCTCATAAACCTGATTGTACTGTACCTTCCCCTCCTCCTTCTTATATTTCAGTAAATTAGGGAGATTTATACCTGAGCCCTTCTGAATGTTAGCTCATTGTTCTGGGCTCAAAAATGCTTTAACTCCTTTCACTTCAGCAAGAGCTCCCACATATTTCCATCAAAGTTGTCTTCCCAACTGTCCACACTTACTGTCCGTACTAAATGATAATTTGAGGACAATGTGGAATTGACTTTGAAATTATATGTGGGGGATTTTCTTTTTTTAAAGCAAAATACTAGAGGGGTACAGAGTCTTGCACCTTTAGCATGATGTCACCCCCCCTTTTTAAATAATGAGCAATGTCACAGATTGAAACCTGGAACCTTCTATTTTCACCCTGCACTCCTCCCCCCTCTTATCTTTGCTCCTTCCCCCTCTTATCACTCTCTACATCCCATGAATACACAAGCTTGGGAATGTGACATGTCAATTGCTGAGCACATACCTTGTGTTTCCGTCTTTCTCAGCCCTAACTCCCATCTTCAGTCTTTAAAATCCACTCATGTTAATTCAACCCCCTTTCATATGCCCCCTTTGAGCTGGCTTGAAGTAAGCTATGTTTTCTGCTTGTCATCAAGAAAACTATCATTATATGGGCCTTACTTTTTTGGCTTCTTGCTTATGTAAAACTGGTTGGGTGTTACTGTGTCTTAAGCCTACAGTTCAAAATGTCAGATTGAGAGTTTGCTGGAGCTGTGAGGTTCAGGGAGATTGGCCTGAACTCAGCTGTTTGCTTTGCTGATCTCATACCAGCTGGATCTGTGACATTAAGATGTCAATAGCACAACAGGATTTATCTCACTGTTTCACCATTGACATCATCCTTTGAAGATATGGGCAATTGCCTCTCTTGACACATCAAGATGTATTTCTTCCTTTGTAAAATGTCATTAGTGGAAGGCTGAATGGTTT